>KE598614.1:443628-597099 GCA_000444155.1 Cladonia macilenta KoLRI003786 | reverse complement strand
TATAATATTATATATTTATTATAATATTAATCTTTTTAATAACATTAATCTTTTTAATAATATAGCCCCTATATCTTTTAAGATTATATAAAGTAATATATTAAATTTATTTATAAATAGTATAAGGGCTATTATAGTAAAATTATCTAATTTAGTTAAGATTATTTTAAATTTTATTCTTTATATACTAGAATTAGAGCTTAATTTAGTTAACCTTTTTATATAATATAAAAAAGGGCTATTATATCCTTTCTAAAAAAGAATATAGAAATCTAATTAAAATCTAATATAGAATTATAAGTTATTATAAATTTATAAAGGCTATTCTATATTCTATTTAATATTAATATTTAACTTACGCTAATAATAACTATACCTAATTAAGCCTAACTTTAATATTAAAGATTTAGCTATATAAGGGCTACTATRTTTAGTAAAATATCTAATTTAGCTATTAGAATTCTTAAAAAAGATACTAGTTATAYACCTATAAATCCTTATAAGATATATATAAGAAGGAAATTTATTATAAGCCCTAATTATAACATAGTAACTATACACTATTTTAAATATAGAAATTATATAACTTTAGACACCTATAGGCCTGTTTTAAAAACAGTATTTAAGGGTATTAAATATATTTATAATATTACTATATTTAGATAGCTAAGCTAATAGTAGTAGGGGCTAGAATATAGTCTATACTTACGCCACTAATAATAATTAGAAATTAATAGAAATTTAGGAGATTCATTTCTYRGATARGGGCTRATTAGCGATGCGTAGAATAATGTATAGAATAATGGAATATATAACTTTATATAACTTGTAAATCCTAATAGAGTTTATTAACTACCTATTATATTAAGCAGTACGTTAATGCTTAAAGAAGAATCATAGGGGCTTGACTATTTATTAATAGGGGCTAAATATCTATTAACAGGGGCCTGACAGGATGTTAAAAGGAACTTAATGTGAACTTAAGTAGCTTGTTAACAGATATTTCTATTAATAGGCTGTTAATAGAGACTTGCTAGATAGTTAAGCCTTTGTGATCCTACTCTAGTAACAGATATACCACTTAATATAATAGGTAGTTAATAGCCCCTTGATTAGCTCTTATAGAACCACCTATTTCCTATATAGTAGAAATTAATAGAAATTAATATCTAGAATAAAGGGATTAATAATAAGATTACATAAGAGTAGTATATAGAATAATATAATATATAACTTTATATAACTTATAAAATCATAATAATATATATTAAAAGCTAAGATATATACTTTTCTTATAAAGTATAATATTAATTAAACTTATAATTTATTAAGATATTAAGTACTATATAATAGTAATAAATAGTTATTAATAATATAATTAACATAAAAAAAGATAATTAATTACTTAGAGAGATATGTAGCCTTATATAGTTTACCTTATAGGAAATAGGTGTTTCTATTAGGGCCTATTAAATACCTATTAGGTTAAGCAGTACATTAATGCTTAAAGAAGATAAATAGAGGCTTAATAGATAGTTAAGCCCCTATTAATAGAATATTAAGTTCAACTTAAGTTAAATATAAATAGCTATTGAATAGGCAAATCTATTAATAGACTATTAATAGGGGCTTAACTATCTAATAAGCCCCTATACGCCTTCTTTAAGCATTAATATACTACTTAACCTAATAGGCAGTTAACAAGCCCTTAATTAGCCCTTATAGAAACACCCTTTTCCTATATAGTATAGAATATAGGGGCTAGCACTAGTACTCTAAAAAAGGGCTAAAAATATTAATATATAAAAGTTAAAATATAGATATAATAGTAATATATATCTATAAGCTTTTTTATATTTAAAATTAGAGGAATATTATTAATAAATTTAGTAGCYTATAAGTATATAGATTCTTTAACTCTATAGAGTATAACTATTATTACTAATATTCTTATCTAGATCCTTATCTACCTTAACTGCCTTGCAAGGACGATCCAGAAATCTCCAAGCTCTTTCGCAGCTGTGAAAGCCCGTTTGACCTTCGGCCAAGTGTTATGACAGCGGCCCGTAGGAGCATATTTACTTAGTCTGTCACCGTATTTTCTTTGTAGCTTAGTGTTAAAGCTAGCTTGTAGGGACATCAAGTTGAGCTTGGAGTGCGTTGCGAAAGCTAGGATCTGTTGTATTCAAGCCGAGCTGGATCTGATCTAGTACAAGCTGTAGAGGTGAAAGATTTGATGTCGCTTCTTGATATGGAGAAGCTGAGCCGCCTTCCTCATTTGGTGCCCTACCTTATGGATTGCGCCCACATATAGAGCAAGCAATACCACGTCGGGGAGAGACCAGCCGAATCCTGCGGACATGTTGACGACGTGTTATTTTAGGAGAGTGTGCGCAAGACTTGACATAAGGAAGTCAGAGCAAGTGAGGACCTAGGACGAAGTTGAAGTACAGAGTACCGCGATTGACACGATAAGTCATCTTCAGATATAGCCCCTAAAGCGTAGGGCCAGCGTTTCAATTTCTTGGGGGCTATCTTAGGCGAAGAAGCCCCTAATTGACGTATGTATTGGATGCTAGGAGCCCGCTATCAAAAGCCCCGAAGTGGGTGTTGTCTAGGCACCCGTTCTGGGGCTACTTGTATGCTTATAGGCTAGATCCTTAGCATACTCAGACCGTTAGCGCAGATCAAGACTTGTCGTGTCATGCTCCGAAGCTTACCCCCATAATAACGCAGCGACGAAGTTTGCAAGTATTTACGATTAACAGTGAGGTGCTTACCTTAATGGCTTTTAAATAAGGTAGGCGGCAGGCTCGCCTAAACAGGGGACTGCACCTAAGGAAGTACCTACAAAGGCCTGTCCATAGCTGGGTCGGGATCTGATGGGCCCCGTACAAACCCGGAAAGCGGCCCGGGGATATAAGGTGGGTGTGTGCGTGGGGGACCATAGTAGAACTCGGTGTTTCCCTTACGCTGTCACACCACTGACTAAGCATATTTCTTTTTGCCGTAAGGTAGTCTCAAACACTTGGTCACTATGAGGGAACCAACGCCTGTGCTCCCATCGACCCTCGCGTTGTTATCAGGCTTTGAGGTGCGTAAGCATACAACTGACGCGCCTCCTTACGACCCGGGTGGAAAGATATTGATTCGAAAGTCTTCAAGGTGGCCCCCTACCGAGCTTTCCTTCCCACATTCTGCCTACTCTCCGGGTGGATAGTGCCATGGAAGCGAGAAATACAAACAATGGTAATTTTCGTATGACTGCCAGAGCGAACACAGCCGGACTAGAGCTGGAAAGTCTACTGGCAGAGGAGGAGCGAGGCGATGAGATTGCTGGAAGAGAGCCGGAGAGCCTACTGGCAGACGAAGGGCAAGTCGATAAAGATGCCAGTCTCCGGCTATCGAATCCCCATGCGTTCTTTCCGGTGTACAAGTCTATTCACCTGTGAGCTCCCACCCGCGAGCTCGAATCTTTCATGTGTGCGAATTCCAGATTCAAGTGGGCACTAATACCTGTGATTTTGAACAGCGTACGGCGAAGTATCGTGTCGACGATTAGCAAGTGATTCCCGAATTCCCCACGCAGGACTCGAATGACCACGGCAGTGTGGTATATGATAACGTCTATCTAGCTGATCCGTACACTGTAAAGCAGCTCAACGCTCCGAGCATGATTGTTGCCAGGGTACAACCTCTCGCGGACGAATTTTACAACTCGAAAGATATCACAACAGGTACCAACATATACCAACAAGTCAAGCGCGCAACTCCAAAGGTGCTAATAATACGATAGTCTACTGTCTCCTTGTCAACCGCGTTCAATTTCTGCGTGAGCAGTCAAATCATGCTCATCACGAGAGTGTCAACGTTACTCGAGCGGCTCTGTGTGAAGCGGTTGCGAGCAAGGTATTGCAGCGGGTGGACGAAGACAATCCGGGGTCTAAGGGTTTGCTCTTGTTGGCCCATATTCTCGTGGAAAGCTTCGATCCGTTCCAGGGCATACGGGATATGATAGTACAAGGTCGACATCCGAGGGAATATACCGCTTTGGAACTGGGGATCCTTTCCGAGAGCAAATTGTTCATGAGTTCTTCAGCTTGTCAGAAAGTGGTAAAGGCGATACAAAAGGGACGTATCGCCTACACACCTTCCTCCCCTTTCGATCTTCTTCCGGATCGCTACGACATAAGGCCAATTTCGCTGTACGAGCCTAGAAAAGCCCCGTTACTCAACCATTATCGACTCATTGTTCCACGTATACGCAACATTCTAGAAATTTGCCAATTCGTCCTTCTTCTAGTCTTTTACGTTCTTGTAATGGTGAATAGGGACCYAGCGCGATTCAATTTCGATGCCTACGAAATCGTGTTCTGCTTCTACACTTTCGGATGGGTACTGGACCAGTTTGCTTCAGTACTAGAGCATGGATGGCGACTTTATACCCGTAATCTCTGGTCATTCCTTGATGTGGCTTTTGCCGTCGTTTATGGAATCTACCTCGTCCTTCGCCTATGCAGCGTTGGTACCGGCAACCTCGAAATGAGTCGACAAGCACTGGATATCTTGTCTATGGGAGCGCCTATTCTTGTACCTCGGCTGGCATTCAGCCTATTTTCTGAAAACATGCTCTTTGTTTCTATCAGGGCGATGATGGCAGATTTCTGGGTTCTGTCTCTTTTGGCTGTGTGGTGCTCTGCCGGATTCCTCCTAGCGATGACATGGTTGAGTCGCGGTCTCTTTCGCCCAACAACGATCTCGAAGTGGATGCTCTGGGTTTGGTTCGCTATGGACGGGACCGGAATTGAAAGATCTGTAGAGCTCCACTGGCTGCTGGGTCCTACGCTTATGATCGCTTTTGCCTTTCTAGGCAACACATTATTTCTGACCATCCTCGTCGCTATGTTGAGTAACACTTTCTCTAAGATCGTTTCCGACGCAACCGTAGAAAAYTATTATCGCCGCGCCGTTATGACTTTCGCAGCGGTCAAGAGCGACGCAATCTTCGCCTATCAGCCTCCTTTCAACATTTTGGCACTATGCCTAATGCTGCCACTGAAATTCCTCGTTTCGCCGCGATACTTTCATAAAGTCAATGTCGCAGCAAGTCGGACTCTGAACGCGCCGCTTCTGCTCCTAATTGGTCTTTATGAACGGAGTCCCTTGTGGCAAGATGCCGAACCAACTTTACTCAAACTATCGAAGCCTCGTAGCAAGTTTGTCTTCTGGGCCTTTTCGAAGCTTTATGGATACGATGATGTACGAGCAGTATTCGACTATGAGCCATCCCTTGAGGAGCTTTCAGATACAGCCAATCTGAATAGTTCTAMCGAGGATGACTAGCCCTTGCAAAGTGTTCGCACGGGGATTACCACGTAAAATATTAATTTCGACCGGAACTTTTGCTGACTCTAGAGAAGACTCGCGCGAAGGATATCACGATGTTGGAGACTGCAACCATGTCAAGAATCGAACTAGAGTCCAGAGGCATCCATGAGAAGGGTAGAAGATATGGTATGCAGAATACGTGAAGGTATGGGTGCTATCGCAGCCGAGAGCTTACCGGTCCAAAATGTCAAAGGACGGAAGAATGTGTCAAGGCCTCACCTAAAGGACTGAATTTCATACCTAACGGCAAAGTGAAATATTGTATAAAGTAATGCAGATCGTATGTCTAGAGACCATGTAAGCTATATTCTTCTGAGAGTAATTCTATTCGGATATGTTCATCGATGTCCGCATTTAGCAGTCATTTCAATTACTTTCTCGGTCCTTCATCATTTTATACCTGATGTGCCTAAGGCGGKTTGAAGTTCACGATCTACATCATTACCCCATTCCGGGATTTGAAGTGCAACTTGTTGGTCTTTGCTGATGAGCATTTCGAAGTATACAACAGGGAACGGAAGACAGGTGTAAGTGTTGTCCTGAGTGAGATTCGGGAGCAAAAGAGTACTCATAGAATATAGGTGTTCAAGATCAATATGCTCAACGATGGACAGGCGTCAAACATATGGCTATGATTCGTAAGATTACACTGCGGAATTCGGTTCCACGGGAACGCAAGGAGCTTGTTGCGAAGTTTGGTGAAATAGAAACCCTGCTGGCGATACGGGCGTACATTGTTCAAGGAAACGAGATCAGTCAAGAGTGTCCGCAGGATCCTCTGTACTGCTAAAGAAGAAGCGGCATTTGATTCGAAGCTTTACCAGCAAAAACCGCAGCTGAAAAGCTGCAGAGTGTGATCAGCTTTTGCTTGTTTGTGGGTTTCAAAGCTGTCCAGGGGTCACAAGGAGGAGACACTCGCAGGTATTACTGCGTTCAGTAATAGTCAGCTATAATCGGCAACGCATATGCACGAATTAGCATTGTTGTGTCACTATCCTCCTTAAAATCAGTTGCAACGTATGGACTCACGAGCTCATAATCCGAGTATCTGGCTGTTTTCTCGTCCCTGGGGTGGGGCAGAGGTCCAGTTATCTCTAGGCGAAGGACAAAAAGGAACTTGCAGTAGTTTAGGGAGTATATCTTATTATGTATAACGGTTTACATCGCTATTTTACGGTGAGTTCCAAGGGTTTTGGAAACTCGCAGATACCCGCTAAGATACCTGCACGATTTCCGACCGCTTCTGGGCCCCTTCCTTTGCACGGAACACTCTTCGACTGTCTGAAACGAAGGATACAAAATCCTCAGCCGCTGAGCGAGGATGTTCTTGAGAACCGTAGAGCATTGACTCTTCCAGGCTTTTGGTGCTCCCCTTTCTAGACTTTCCCAGGGACTAATCCAACTTCTCCTTCTTTCTCTTGTCCAAGGATCGATCCCCATAGCATTTATACGGACCACTAATGTCAGGAAGGATTCAGAGTAGCCTCGAAGGCTTAGGTTGCGTGAATACTGGCATGAAGCTCTTATGTAGCAGATAGCAAGCTCGTGAGTTGCACAGCATTTGGGATTCYGCGTCAACCTTCAACTTGAGCTGGCATTCTCTTCATGGTAGCAGGGATCATTCTGCAGGATCACGCTCAGGATCACATGTAGTCTAAGGAACGGGTACCGATGGCGAAACGCTGATATCTTACTCGTCCATACCGAGAACCAGCGCATTGCTGTGAGCAATGATAGCACCCAACATGGTATTCATTCAAAGCCATCACTTCGGTCACCGAAGTCAGAGTTTGGTCGACCTGCATCTTGAGGTGTGAAACCTTCAATATCAGAGTTGTTTGACCCTCCAGGTCGAGTGAAGGCACTGAGATGTTCGGTCTCTCCTAGAGTGCTGAATTCAAAGTTGCCACCAACGTCGCCATACCCAATTAATGATCGCGGACCGTCCAAGTCGATCATGCGCAAAGAACGGGCTAGATCATCCCAGAAAGCTTGCATGCTCGGAAAGGGTGGGCCGGTGTTTTGCTGATGCTCAAGCTGATACAGCACATTTGCTTCCTCAAAGCGAAGTCGAGCCTGAATAGGATTGTCGAGTTTTACCCATGAATCTGCGGCCAGAATATTCCATAATGCAGCCTGTCTTCGGCGGCTACCCACAGTTGGCACATTTAGGACCGTCCGGGACATGTAGCACTCTGCGATGCGTTCTGAGGTCAACGCTTGCGCAATTGGGTCTAGGACGCCATACTCAAGCAGCCTGCCACCCCATCGAGCAGCATCATCTGCGGCGATKGRACCACGTGTCTTAAGCAGCTCGATGGCAAGCGTAAAACATCGGACAACACTAGATGGCATTGAGCATCTTGTAAGATATGAATATGCAGCAGTATCAAGTATTTGATCTATGGCCTCGAGTTTGTGCTTCAAATTGTACGTCTGCGGGACCAGCAGAGAAGTTATCGCAATCATTTCATTTGCCGCTGCATGGTAACTCCATGCTTTGTCGTGGCTGAAATCTGTTCGTAGAAAATCGTACGTACTATGGGCCAGTTTCCAGTCCCTCAACATGAATGCATAATCACCGAGTTGTCGCATTGTAGCCTCAGGCGTCTCGGGTGGGTAAAAGCCCTTTTGATAATCGTAATTACTCCCAGAAGCATTCGAAGCTGCGCTTGACCCAGATGCAGCACCTTTGTTCGAACCAAAGCCCGCCCAGCGTTTCGACAAAGACATAAAACGTCCACTGATACCCCGTCTCCTGGATGCAACTTGATCGTTCCATGTGATGACCCGACTTTCCATGAACGGCACTATAGATTGAGAAACCATTTCACGAAGCAAAGCCTTGATGGCGGAGGCATCCGATTCGAAGATGTACCTCTCAAAATTCTCAAATTCATTTGTGTCATCTCGATAAGTCAGTTTAAACTACAGTAACGTTATGAGGTAATGTATTCACCTCTTGAGCGAAGCAGACCTATTTCCTCCTCTGCTGAGAGCCATTCGTTCATAGGCACCTTTGTGCTATCATCATCAGTCTGAACGCACTGGGAGGTTCTGAGCCTGAGTAGATGGCAGTGAAGTCCAAAGTGCCTTTTCATCAGATCGAATAAAGCAGTGGACTTGGTAATATCATCATTCTCCTCGTCATGTATCAGAACGTAGTATCGCAGATACTCTGTGCCTACCCATGCCGGAGTCTTATTGCTCTCGCGACAAGTACTCGCGTAGAGCTGTCGCAAAGCTTCTAT
Organism: Cladonia macilenta KoLRI003786; assembly: GCA_000444155.1. Classification (NCBI taxonomy): domain Eukaryota; kingdom Fungi; phylum Ascomycota; class Lecanoromycetes; order Lecanorales; family Cladoniaceae; genus Cladonia; species Cladonia macilenta. The sequence continues at coordinate 588,460 of KE598614.1, read as the reverse complement.
AGGAGCCGGATGGTGCGAGCTAACCGCAATCATGCAGGCGACTGGATGCGAGAATGTCTCATACGGGACGAGAGATGAACCAGAAAGGAGTTTGCGGAGATAGATAGGATACAATGGCGAGTATGTGGACCGAGCATCGTTTGGTATGCCACCATGGTCGACATAAGTCCCTCTACGACCATCTGAAGTGCTGTCATCTGCGTGTAGGTAATGATTTAGAAGCTGATCAATGGCGGTCCCATTTTCGCTGAGACGGGTCTTATTGGGCTTCTCATGTCCGTACTGGGCACCATTGAGCAGAACACGAGCTTCTTGATCACCATTTGCTCCGCCTGAAACCCCTACACTGGCTCGTTGCAGCTCTTGACAGTCAATGAACCCGACGCCAAAGTCGTCAAAACCTTTGCTGCCACCAACGCTATCTCTTATGATGACTCTACTGTGAAGTCTTTCGCCATATGATCTTAGCAACGTGTGAAGACCACCAGCGAAGCCCTTCTGGCCAACTAATTCGTTGGTATCCTCGGATGCGTACACGGCTACACGAGGCGCGAAAGACCTGACTATGGTCTGCCGATATTCTTCACTACCATCATTCACTGGTACGGATGGAGAAGCATCTCGATTGCTAATAGAGGAACGATCGCCACTTTGTGAACGCGAGTCAGAGGGTGACCTAGAWTTCGACAACGATGATTTAGCTGGCGTAAGGGGTAGCCTTGATTCAGAGCTAGATAAAGCTGATTTCGCACTGAAAGACGAAGGGCGTGTATTTGTAACAAAGTCGGGGACGCTGGCGGAGGGGGACTCTCTAGGAGATCTCAACGTGTGTTCTGGGGGTTGCGGCTGGGGTGTCTCGCTGGGGATCCCATGTCCATAAGCTGACGAAGGTGTCATCGATATGGACGTCCTCTATTTCATGAGGTCTTCCTCTTTCCCGCTGAATCGTTATGAGCTCGAGAGAATATTCCCTTCTCGCTGTAGCGGGCTTCGAATGTGGTGCGGGGCGCTGATGGAATGCTTTGGTCATAATCCGGGAGATCATTCTATCAAAGAGTAAGGTGGCAACTTAGGACTTGGTTGAGCAATTTCTCTGCACGAGGTACTTGAATAGATAGTATTAATATACAGACATGGTGGACCAGAGACCAAAGAGATGGCATATGACATACATAGACAGATTCCTCCAGAGCTCTTGCTATTGTAGAGGTAACGAAGGCCGGCGCGGCATAGGAAGCGGGAGCGGATAGATAGCCGCTAGGCTCACATCAAGCCATCGCTTTAAACTACTTTAGTAATATTGGCATGCGCGGGTGATAGCTGGTTATACATGGAGCTATCTGAACATGCTGTTGTATGGATCTTCTTAACATACAATATTTCGGCATGAGCGATCTATTAGGTTTTATTTTTAGTCAAGGGGAGCAATTTCGAAGGTCAGCTATGCTGCATCAACCATTTGCATACTGAATATGGGCACTAATCATATCCTAGAGTCCGTTTACCGTCGCTATACTCGGACTTTACCCTCCAGCGCAGCTCAAACCCCGATGGCTATGCAGCGAACATAGTAGCATGGACGGAGGCTTTGAGCAAAGCAGCCCAGGCCGGCTTACTGTCAGCACCTGGCAATGAGCGAGATACACTGTCACTGAGGACTGGCGAAGCACTTCTGCGGTGTTTAGAAACAAGAGAGTGGGGTAGACCTCTAGCGCTGGGTACTGCCATAGTAGGTATTCATTACTGGGTAGTCGATTAGATTGAGTCGACGGTACCTAACGCTACTCCGTAGGATGAAGCCGTATCTCAGCAGCAGATGATGCCTTATCAGGAATTCATCAGCAGCCGGAAGAGTATATATAGCCGAAGTTGGACAATTCACCCGTGGTGGCTATTGTCATGGGGGATGAAGCAGCTGGGAATTACAGGGTCGACCACAGCCCCTGGACAATTGCCTGTGGCAAGGTTTGTCATCATGCGTAATGTTGAGGCATGCTAGCCCTCTCACTACATCCATCATGCCATACTTACAAACTGTATAGGAAGCTGCTAGCAAGATAACACAGCACTTGGGCAATGAAAGCAATCCGATTAACAGAATATATCCGATTTCAACATTTAGTTCCGAGGCTGCTCGGATAATGAACACGCAGGGGAAGTTAACTGAAAGTGACCTCCAAGTCATCCTCGTGTACCTAGCTCGAGACAAATCCGCGATAATATACGACAATCAGGTAGGTCAAATCCATACCCTGCAACCTGGTGTCTGACTCGTTGGCTCTAGACGGTAAAGTTCAAGGCCCAAGAGGACATATCCTCCACTCTTTCGACTCAGGACAAAACAATTGCGTCACTGAAAATACTGATTGCCGACATGAATAATCAAATCGCCCTGCTTGCAAGTAGAATCTCCAAGTTATCAGAAACTGCGCGAGCTGCTGTGGAAAATAAGAACAAAATCTCGGCTCTTGCAGCTCTCCGATCCATGAAGCTGAATGAAACCGTCTTAGCGAACCGAACCGAAGCACTAATCCAACTGGAAGAAATTTACGGCAAGATCGAACAAGCTGCGGATCAAGTCGCGATTCTCCGGGTCATGGAAGCTAGTGCAGGTGTACTTCGGAGTCTGAATGCAGAGGTAGGCGGCATTGAGCAGGTTGAGGACCTCGTTGAAATATTGAGAGACGAAATGAGTAAAGTCGACGAGGTCAGCAGTGCAATTGATGCCGGTGGCCACGAGAACAGGGCCAGTGACGAAGATGGTATTGACGAAGAGCTCGAAAGCCTGGAACGGCAGGCTAAGGCAGAGCAAGAAGAAAAGGAGGCACGATTGACGGCGGAAAGGCTCACCAGCATTGGCGGAAATGGCGAATTAAAAAGACGAGAGAGACTACAACAAGACGGAGGCTTCGAGAATACGCAGTCGGCTTCACAAGGGGCAGACGATGTCGTGGATCGGCCTATTGAGGAAGGCATCAGGGCACTCAACCGCCTCTCACTTGAAGAAGCACGACCAGTTCCAGAATGAAACGCCGACGAAACGGCCGCAACTCCGAAGGGACGGATCTTGGATGTGGTCTCGCCACGCTGAGAACCACACAAGCCGCCAATCTAGGACGCGCAGTTTAAACCAAGGATCTGTCACCGAGACCTAGACGCTACTTCTAGCTTTGTACGCTCCCGCGCACGCTGATCCTTAGAACCCGCGCTCAGACTTGGAGGCTAGGTCTCAGGCAGCCAACTTGCTGGGGTGAGTGTCCATGCGATTGTACCTAAGGTACTCAACCCCAACCCATGGAAGTCTTACCTTAAGTAGCCTTGATCGACAGTTCAGCCCTCCAGTTCCAAGTCTACGAGTGGAATTTCCAATGGGCGTTCTGTAGTTGCCGAAGTCATGTTGTCTTGTTGTGCTTGAGGAACACGGTCGGGGCCATCCGTAATCTTAGAGCCTAAGAGAATGTGATTCGACAGAATTTCATTTCCATTGCTGTGCTCGGGAGCTGGGCCATTGGATTGTTCAGTGGTTGCTATGTCTTCAGCCTTAGGCTTCGTCTTACTTCGAGCCCTCGCAATCAGGGTTTGGAAGTCACTGTCATGGCTAGTGGCCCAGGCGGCTCCATCGAAATCCTTATCCATTACGGACGAGGAACCCCCTCCACCGTTCGAATTGTTGAAGACTTGCCGACCCTGGGTTTTGTCCCAAATATCGAGCTCATGAAGCAGTTCGCGTTTCGTCCTTGGCCTACGCGAATCGCAATTTGCATTAACGAGATTAATCCATTCAGTGTGTCGGCGTATTAGAAGGGCTCTTGGGCCGCTGTTAGGTAAACCGAGTTCAGACATTTTCTTCCGCAAAGCATTGTCTTTGAGTAAAGAATAGTTCAATTGGGGAAGACGTTCCATTGCCTTTGGAGGTTGACGGGATCTTGAAACCACGTTGGAGGATGGCGAATATCTGGCCCGAATAAGTACACCGATAAAAATTTGTAGAAGCATAGTTAACCTAGATTGTTCTGCCTGAGCTTGTGAAACAGTTTCTGGCTTGTTGTGGATGTCCAAGTGTGTGAAGACTGCTTCTTCTTTCATTCTCGCTCTGCAAATTGGACATGCAGCTAAGCCATCATCTGTATCTAAGATCAGTAACGGACTCCAATGACTACCGAATAAACCCACCAGGCTGGAGATCACTGTCTTTCTCGTCTCTTATCGCCTGATCCATGCTCGGCGATATGACAGATGGATTACTCTGTTGCTGAGACCTCGTCTTCCTCCGTCCATTGTAAGGCTTATCCACCATTTCATCATCTTCGATATCCGTATCCTCAAGCTTCCTCTTTTTGGCGCGCTCTACAGGTCTGTCTCTGGTGGCCTTGACCTCCTGTCCCAGCTGTAGGACAATAGGTCTTGCTGTCTGAAAGACGTCCACAAGCTCTTGGATTATTGCGTTTGATCTCAGCTTCATCTCTTGATCGTTCGCTCGACACACCGGACATCTTCCATCATTGGTTAGGCACCGTCGTATACATAGAGAGCAAAAAGTGTGTGAGCACGAAGTAAGCATAGGTGTGTCGAAGAAGTCTTTGCACACTTGGCAGCGCAACGCTTGCTCAACGGGCGCAAGATACGACAAGGGCGTCTCAAGCCAATCCGAGGGATCGGCGACATTGAATGAGCTGTCCATAGTAAGATCTTTCACGTAATGTATAAGGTGGCGCTGCTTGAAGTGCTGAAGTGCTGTGAATGCCGCTTCCTGGCGCGGAAGACTTCCGCTCACTCATCACGTCGCCTCACGCTACGGGACGCGTCGAGCGAAACTCACCAACGCTGGATTCTAATTGAATCATTAGTTGAACTTTACGTACCGAAATTTCTTGTAGAATGTCGAATTGATAAGGACTCATGCGTGATGGAACATATGATCTCAGATTCCAAGAATTTTTTGGCGGCCACCATCTTGAATGATGGGAAAGTTGTAGGGTGCATGTCTCGACAACAGTAGACCGAAGTTACTGACCAAGAGCTTTGCTAGGTATCTTACCGGCTTCTGAGCAGGGAACTCAAGGTGCACAGCAATGTAGCAAAGAAGTAGTTGGAATTCCAGCGAGATCTGTGCGCTTCGTCTGCTGATCCTAAATCAGGATGCTGTACGATTTCCATCAGGGACAGACGTCCAAGAAACCTGGATCCGTCCACGCGACCTACCTGGTTGATGGAATACCAATCATAACAAAAGGACACAGCACCTATGGCGAGGAGGGGGACGGCGAAGATGCGTACATGCAAAATAGCCCTATCATGAGTAGCTCTTTGCCTCAGGAAGAGACAGAGGAATACACCATTCCGAGTAAGAGCATCATGCTCGCAAGAGAAGAGGATCTGCAAGGTATGCAATACCTGAAAAGCAGAATCCCAATCTGCACCAGGGAAGCCAGACTGAGAGTCTGCCTTAGCCGTGAAGTCAAAGTTTGCGCAAGTACGTTCAGTCCACATCTACAGTTTAGGACCTAGCTTCGTGCAGGTAAGAGAGTTTCAAGTCTAGTCTATACCTAGTCTTAACACGATGGGCCTTCGCAGAACCTACAGATCTTGTCAGATTGTAACAGCTCAATTTCATCGAATCATGCACATGAGGATCCCTTGGTGGTAGGGAAGCAGTACGGAGTTATCCAGAACCGTGGTGTAAAGGCAAGTGGCTTCTTTCTACGTTGTGACAGCCTCATAATGGTATGATGATGTAGCGGAGGACTGGACGGCGAACGCCTGCGCTGCCTATACCAGTCGTGAAAATCAAAGAAACACCGAAAACCCAGCCCCAAGACTCCAGCAAGTCAACCTTCAAAGCTGCAGAGTCTTCAGATCGGCCCTCATCAAATGAAAGTTCCGGTAGAGCAACGTCTCAAAATGAGAGCAAGCCAACCAGCAAACCAGCTCTTCTGAAGCGAGAACAGTCTGACATCTTCAAATCGTTCTCGAGGCCTAAAGCCAAATTGAACAAGGAGACCTCTGACAGCTCTACCACTGTGTCCTTTGCTCCTGCAGCCGACCAAACCGTAAGTCACTAAGAGCCTCGCTTCTGATCCGTGTTGATCATTCAGTAGGGGACCCGATCGACGGATGAGGACGGTAAGGAAACATCTCCAAGCCTGTTACATCGCAAGCGCTGATCTTTGCAGAACCTATGAAAGACAGCTCCGAAGGTGAGCAGGAAGCTGAATTTACCGAGACCAACAAACAAAATACAATAAAAAGCGAATCCCAATCCGAACGCACGCAAAAATTACTGAAAATGATGGATGGATCAGGTATTGCAATCATAGACGTGCGCTAGATTTATAGATAGTACTAAGTGTGAGTGCAGACGAAGAAATGGAAGCTACTGGGGAAGAGCTATCTCAGAACTCCGAGCCCATACCTACGCCAAAAGAGGCCTCTCCCGAGCCCGCAGTGACAGTGAGCGGGGGTCGTCGCCGAGGCAGGCGAAAGGTCATGAAGAAGAAGACAATCAAAGACGAGGAAGGCTACCTAGGTCTGTATCCCCTCAGTATGGCTACGGTAATTGGATGCTGATCTACTTCATCTATAGTCACAAAGGAAGAACCGGCTTGGGAGTCATTCTCAGAAGACGAGCCTGCCACCAAAGAGAGGACGCCGGCGTCGACGCCGGCGTCGTCGATGGCAAAGGGTAAAAAGGCTGGGGGTAAGCCGGGCCAGGGTAACATCATGTCTTTCTTTGGGAAGAAGTAACCATTCGTATTGGTATTGTAATAGCAATCATTGAGGTTTTTTTAAAACAAGGAATTGAAACATCCGATATATCGTCTTGCTATGTTCTCCGCTTAGTTTTCCTACCACTAACCACCCTCCGAAATCGACCGTAGACATGATTGACATGGGTATGTGTTAGTTGTTGGATGTTGTAACATATGTCACCAATATTTAGAGTTATCATTTGATTTTATCGAGCTCGACAAGAGGTATACTTTTCATGAATTCATACTCTGTGATTAAGGGTACAACAAGACTTAGAAGTAAAATCCATTTGCCAACCCAACTTGTTCAGCCCCCCTCCAACACCTCGCTACATATTGCACGCTGCCGAATAACATGGTTATCGTGGGCTACCATGCAGACATGTTTGAGTGAAGTTGATCTAGTCGTTAAGGCCAGCCTTGCCATCACCATCTGCATCCTTCCTTGGGTTCAGTCTATCCAATAGTCCTGGCTTCTTTCCAGTGGTCCCTGTAGTGTTGTCGTAGTTGTCATTGTCATAGTTGTCATAACCAGCTCCTCTGGTACCAGTCCCAGTAGCACCGGTTGATGTTGAGCCACCAAGAGCACCACCCACGGCTCTTGGCTCACCCTCAAAACCATCATAACGTTCCTCACGCCCAGTTAAGCTCCCGCCCTGCTTCTTGAAATCTGCCATGCTGACAGCAGGAAGAGCGGATGCTGCATGGTGCTTAGCCTCGTTATGATGCACTTCGTGGATTGGGACAGTGGTGTGTACGACGGATGGCTGAATGGTTTCCTTTTGGACGACAGGTTGGATAGTCTAAGGTCTGGGTTAATGATGTTCCGATGCTGTATGTAGGGTACTTTGCTAACCTCATGAACGTGGTGGTGGACATGCTCTCCAGCAATCACTGGTGCTACGGAGTGGCTCTCTTGAACACCGCCGTCTATGCGTTGATTCTGGAATTGTGCACGCTCTTGCTCGAGACGTGCTTTGATGGCCGACTCATCTCCATGACGGAGCTCTCGGTGCTCGACGGGGACCATGTTGTGCTGGTGTTGTTCCGGAAGGACTTCGCGGTCTTTGACTGGCTGGATAGAGGTATGGTAGTGGTCTTGGTGCACCTCGCGGTCAATAGCGGTTTGAGCTTCTTCATGGCGAACCTTTGTGACCTTCTCGTTCACAACGGCAGGAGCCACTTTCTCGTGGACAGTGGTGTCATGATGACCAGCCTTGTGCCTAATGAAGCGAATGCGTTAGTCAATCAAACATCAAGATTTGTGGAAACGCAAAGCTAGATAGCAAATAAGGTATGCGTTGGTARACCAACTGAGAGTCTAGATTTTTCATAAAAGCATCAAGTGAAGATGGATCAGAGGACTGGTGGCAGTGAGCCCTGAACAGTAGATAATAGATACTCACATGAATTCACTGACGGCAGCTTTGGCTTTATCCATGTTTGCTGTGATAGGATAGGTWTATGGTTTGTTATGTTAAAAGGTGAGGAAAGAATYGAGTATGTTGCTTGTYTCGWTGTAGAGAATTTGTGAGGAAGTAAAGTGTAGAGAAGTGAAAGTAGATATATTGGGCTGCGGGGAATTAATGTTGCGCCCCACCAGTTACTACATCATCGATACTTCCTTCCCTCGTTCCAAGTTTTAGGCATAACAAGGTAGTCACACAACCATCACGAAATGCACGAGCATATCAGCTACGTCAAGCGTAGGTCGGGGCTCGGTTAGTGTGATTCGTAGCTATGGTTCTTTACTGGCTAGAAGCTAGGCATGTGTCTGCTTCGAGACAAGACTGGTGAGTGGAGAGACCTAGAAAACAACCCGAACAGGTTAAAGAGAAGAGCCAGTGCGCCACAGCGGCATCGTCATGCAKSACATTCGTATGGTAGCGGGGTCTTCTCTATGCCGCTCTTCTATCTCCGCGACTTTTCCAGCATCCAGATCCCAAATAACGGTCGAGACTTGCAACAGCCACCGTTTACGATCGGAAGATCCCACCGGCTTAGCCGATGCTCCTTTGGGATTATGCCGAACTGACAACTGATTGCCATTAATCGACGCCTCTGGCTCGTCCCAAATGATGCAAGCAACATGTGGTTTCGGAGTAGTGGTACCATCTTGTGGTGCCGTGGGTGTCTAAACTTGCTGCGTATGGGCAGGATCAACAACTGACGTGGGGCAAGATGATAGATCGGGGCTAGACCCTGATGACGTTCGTTGTGGCTTGAACGCTCTTCCGTAGTAGCGTCATCGGCCGCTCACTAACACGGCCTTGGCTGAGCGTTAGCCGGCTACCCTTTCACCTTACAGCCATACTTACCTTACACCACACACGTAGCAATCTTACCTCATTGCTGAAGTCAATACCTAGTAATCATCAATCAATTCATCCTTCATAATACGTCTTCTGGTTTACCTTGCTCTTTGTGCGCCTGGACCTGCGCCATTGGGACATCAAATCCTTGTTTGCATAGCTGGAGCTCTGGAGTTTGTCTTGACTTTTACTGATTCGCAGCCTTACATCCGTTCCTCTTCTGCTTTTTAAGCTTGAACTTCCGTGCTATCTCCGCCGTCCGTTTCTCCTGTCCACTTGAGGCATCATAATTAATTGCTGGAAGTCAATTGTACAGCTATGGCGTCCAAAATGAAGAAGATATTCCATCGTAACAAAGACGAGAATGGTGAAAAGTCACCTCGAAAGTCTCATGACTCCAACAGCGCTCAAACTGAACCACCACTACGGACGTCGCTTTATGAATCAACCGCACCTGCTGCGACTCCTCAGACTGGTGACTATGCAATCAGGGGCAATGAAAACTCGGTTGTACTTCAACCCTCCCGCAAGCACTCGGTCCGATCAAGCCGAAGCAGGCGCAGCTCAGGCGGTTACGATAATGTGCCATATCGACAACCACCACCCCATCGGACACAGCCACCGTCTTCTGGTGCCGCGGGGTCTGGCGCGTCGCTTCCCCAGGCCTTTGCAGGGTTAGACCTTGGGGATGAGCAATGTGCGTTTATCATTCCAAACACGCCCGTGCACAAATTAATCAATGCATAGCTCCAAGAACAGTACCTCAGACGGGCAGTGTCGCACGTGACCCTCACCAAGGATCCGTTCCGGCAAGAGGCAGCTCCCAGGGTCAGGGATACAGCAGGTGGGATAATGCAGGAATCCGACCGGTCAATCAAGAGGATCAGCCACAAATTGGATACGACGATCCAGCTTCAAAAGAGGGTGATGACGCGAACTTGGGCCGACAGATCTCAATTCCAAGAAAACAGGTTGGCACCTCTGCAAATGTACCGCAATCTTCTGTCCAGCCACCAATACCTTCAAATCGACAGCAGGGCCACAGTCGCAATCAGAGTACTTCAAAGCCCCTACCGGCCGCTCCAGTAGTTTCCAACGATGTTCCTGGAGCGCCAGACGCTCAGGATGTGGTAGATCGAGCTAAGAGCAATACATATGACACTACAGTCGTTGAGAAAGTTGCACCTGGTAAGTCAATTCAGGACTACACCGCCTCTTTGCAACCAATCACTAATCAGCTACCAACTTCAGCCGTTATCCACGAAACTGTTCACAAAGATATACATCATGTACGGGAAGAGCGAATCACTCGACACATACATAATTACGACGTATACCATAGGATACTTCCTATCGTTGATGTCGAGGTACTTCCACCGCGTCATTTTTTGCCCGTGGAAGGGGGCGGTCTAGTGGAGATATCAGCGTCAGAGGTTCCGGGCAGGTAAGTAGGCGCCTAGGATATACTTGATGACATACTTATCAGCCATAGGGGCAACAACTGGGTCATCGCGGAGACGGCGTCCAAGATCCCCTCCGACCAAGTCGCCCCGGAAGGAGCTAGACAATTCACTGCTCGGGAGTTTGGTGATCGAGAAGGTGATGCGGTGAGATACACTGCACCGGAAGGTCACGAAGTAACTGAGCAGACATGGGTACATCCACCGGAGCTAGAGACGGGGGCCCGCGAAACCGGACAATCTTGGCCGTTGGAAATTGGGAGTGAAGGATCTCAGAAGCCTTCCCACAAGAACACGAGTTCCAAAGCTGGTAAGAGGAAGAGCCCCAGAAAGAGTGCAACCTCTCAAGCAATTCCAGCTCAAAATGCCGATGCACTGGGCAGGAGGATGTGAGTTTCGTGTTCACTGTTGTAGCTGAGCGAGCAGTGTTTGGCACAGTATCTTTCCGAGTACACTATTAGCGAGCGTTTCAGCGGAAAAATTTGCGTTGGTCGCGAAGCGAGTCTAATTCAATCTTATGTGTGCTCATGTAACAATATGAAGATTGAAGTTCATGGTATTACACGTCAGTCATTGAATAGGTGGTGACGAAGCTACACGTATCACACGGCTAGGGCCTTGATGTCCAGGTTGTAGGTGCTAGCGCWGGAATAACATCGCAGAGGCTATATGAGTGCGATACAGTAATTGGATTCAGGAGGATGATGCATGAACAAAGGCCTGTAGATGAGGAAGTCTGTTGCGAGTGGGGAGGAGTTCGTCCATCGGGCATGGGTGTCTTATTGGCGAGTTGGCTTGAAACACCTGGCCGCGCACGACAAACGGAAATGGAATTAGAAAGTGGATGATCAATGCGAGGACACGGCCTCGGTGTACTGTGCGTCCAGGGCGTATTGATGCTGCGTACGTATATGATGATACCGAGTTTATTTGAGTATCATTTTGATTGGCCATTGCGGGGTTCTCATCGTCGAGAAATAACCAAGCAGCAGCAGGAGGGAGGAGGGGATGAGTCAGACAGATGAGTACGCGTGGTGAAATGAAAGAAGGCGTCGTAATGAAGTCCACGAATGGGGTCAGATTGCAGTTGGTTTCATGCAGGCCAGTGGGGTGGATGCATCTGTCAGATTATGGCCGTTTTGTCGCCATGGGTAAGGTAGCTGTGTTTCAAGTCGCCCTTAACTCCATTTACCCGCTTCCGCCCCTTAATGATCCTTTTGAATTGTGAACTGGCCTTGTCGTTGGCCGGCCCCCAATCTCCCACCTCAAAGCCCGAGGTTTCACTTTTTGTTTACGAGAGAGTGAGGAAGCATTGATGTATGATTTGCCCTGAACTGGAGACTTTACCACCCCCTGTCATAGCAGCCTATGAGTACAGGAAGAAACAGTGACATTGCCCCTGAACCACAATCCTACCTAACGCAAAGAGTAGGGGATGCGCGTCTACCCAAAGCGGTCTCTTCCCGCCCGCCAAAGCATCTGCGCAGTGACCTGTTCTCGCCCTGAGTACCTGAGAACTAGCAGCAAATGAGGGAGATTGGGAGATTAGCCGACTCGGCATGACTTGGCATAACGTACTATGCTGAATTCTTCCCCCCCGGAACCCACTATTGCCGCCATCTGCGCTGTCTCTTTCTCTGTCTCACTCTCCTTCATCCTTTCCTTACCACTCTCAGCATCTCACCCTCCTTTTTCGCTGTCCACCTATTCTTGATCGATCTGCATTGGCAGACACACTTTGAAGCAGCAGACTCATTCGTTTGTCTCTGTTCGACCTCTTCTCCATACATTCCCTTCACACGGGCGTCTAGTTCGGTACCTAATTTTAAAACCTTCATTGACTACCGGTCTAGCCCTTAATTGTGTCTCGATTTTCCAATACTCAACACAATAATTCTATTCAGCTTTAGCATTAATACCTACTGTCGTCCAGCCACAGCTTGCGCGGATCGACATTTCCTCCTTTATTTACAAATTAACCACAGCCACTCGACGTGGTACTTGCGGCTGCCAGCCAGTCCCTACATATCATGAATCACTCGTTGAGCTCGTTGCTTGCTTTCGCCTGCCTCTTGGCTTCTACATTCGCTACCCCTGTGAAAAGAGATGGAAGCTATTCCAAAATCTTCCGACAAGCGAGCGGACCAAATCTGAGGAATGGTGTTGTGGAGCTAGACAGGACATTCCGCAAATATGGCATTGCGTCTCCACAAGCCTTAAGTGACGCGGCTACGCAACAAAAGAGCGCAATCGCCAGCGGCTCGGGCAGCTTCACGAATGAGAAGGTAGCTACCTCAGGAGGCGATGGTTCAGGATCCGTTGTTGCCAATCCAATGCTGCACGATGCGCAGTACTTGAGCCCAGTCACCATCGGTGGCCAGACCATGAATCTGGACGTCGACACTGGTTCTGCTGATCTGTATGTACCCTCTAACTGAAGGAGCGCACAAGGGCTCAGCTAATTGAAGTTGGGAAGGTGGATATTCAACACAGGATTGCCTGCTGAAGATCAACAAGGTCGCACCGTGTACGACCCATCTAAATCTCCTACATATCATGCAGTCACAGGAGCCACTTTCGCCGTGAACTACGGAGATGGATCTCAGACATACGGCACCGTAGGAACAGATACTGTGGAAGTGGGAGGCATTTCAGTCCAAAATCAAGCCATTGAGCTTCCTTATGCCGTCAGTGCTTCATTCGCCAATGATACTAACTCAAACGGTATTCTGGGCCTGGCTTTCCAATCGGACAATACCATCAAACCTACCCCCCAACCTACATTTTTCGAGAGTGCGATCCCCTCGCTTCAAGCACCAGTATTTACTGCAAACTTAAAGGCTGGGACCGCGGGCAATTACCAGTTCGGGTTTATCGATAATACAGCCTACAGTGGCTCTCTGCATTATACCCCAGTGGTCAATTCAGCAAGTGCAACAGGTCTATGGGCATTTAGTACCAACCCAGGCGCCAACGTTGCAATTGCAGACACGGGCAGTTCGCTTTTACTGCTTGATGATGATATCGTTGGTGCATATTGGGCTCCGGTGCCAGGCCATACGTCGGACGCGACGGGCATCACGTTTCCCTGTGACACGCAATTGCCTGATTTCCATATTCAACTGGGGGACTACACTGCCACTATCGCTGGAGAGCTGATCAACTATGCTCCGACAACAGATCAACCGGGATGTGAGTGCACGTCCATTCAATCAATTATACCCTCGCGTATCTCTGCAGAATCAAGAACACTGACAACTCATCTATGCTACAGATTGTTTTGGAGGCATCCAATCGAACATGGGCCAAGGTATCAACGTCTTTGGTGACATTCTTTTCGCCTCCCAATTCGTGGTGTTCGATGTCGGTAACATGCAAATTGGTTTCGCACCTCATGCATAGACCAGAGGTCTGAGAAGACATTGTAAATAGGATACTGAGATCTCTTTTTTACCAAGGGCAAAGGACAGCCCTCCGAAATTCACAAGTCCCAGGAGTGGAGCAGCTTTAGCGACAAAAGACTCGTGGAGGAGCAAAATAATTACCTTACTATAGACTCCTTAATGAGACGCCAATGCAGCAGGGCTGGAAATGACTGACAATCTTCCACACTTTGCTTGTCCAGGTCCAATGCGTACACTCAGAAGCAACGCATAAAGCCATGGTTATGCATAACATGATTTCAAAGCTCGTCCAAGTCGAAGTGATAGCAATGCTATGCACGGTGTAACAATGGGATTGAATGAGCCGTAGRGGGAGCCTTCATGTGCTTCGGTCACTGTAATCAAGCGTGCGCGTGCTCTTTAGAGGAACTAATCAGATTTCCAAAGCAGAATTGTTATCTTTGAACTAATAGTGCCAAAACATTACAGGCTTTGTGATGCTCATCCAAATTTTAGTCAGCCATTTGCAACATTCTCGAAACGCGGATACGCCCGGCTCCTCCCGTTTCTCTCGGCGCCGATTATTGAGTCCCGCACCCCGCGTCATTACTATATCATTTTGCAGTCAAGGCAATATAAGTACAGCATCATTCTTTCTGTGTCAACAATCTGCTGATTCATTTCATGTTCACTTTAAGATCGCGAATACATCTACTGAATAGCCCTCTATATATTCCAACTTTATCTACCACATCTCGTACCTCGTCTTTCATTATGGCAGTAAGAAGATCCATGCAAAACATTTGGGCTTTTCCTGAACTTGCTTTCATTTAGTCCGGTACTGGTCAATCCATCACCAATTGGGCTGACAAATCTGGCGAGTTCAAACGTGGACAATCACAATTTCGTAATCATATATCCAAAAAGCCAGGTGCAGAGTTTCCTCCAGAAAAGGGCAGATATCACCTCTATGTCTCGTATGCTTGTCCATGGGGTTAGCCAGGTTCCTTTCCAGAATGTACGAAGATATGTTCACTGATATTCCAGCCAAGCACACCGCACTCTTATCGTCCGCAAGCTTAAGGGGCTCGAGGATATCATTCCGTACACCTCTGTCCATTGGGAGATGTTGGAGAAAGGTTTTTTGCCACTCCAGTCTTTTTGTTTAGTGCTCTATTTGACCATACTAGGCTGGCGTTTCGCAAGCCCAGGAGAAAAGATTCCCGGCGACAACGTAACGCCCGACCCAATCCATGAGAATTCTACTCATCTACGAGACATCTACTTTGAAGTCGACCCGGAGTACAAGGGCCGTTTCACTGTCCCAACACTGTACGATATAAAGCAGAACAAGATTGTCAGCAATGAGGTAACCCTATCTCCTAATACTTTCAGAACCTCACCACCTAGCAATAATTAGGACTGATATATCCACCCAATAGTCGAGTGAAATCATCCGCATGTTCTACACAGAATTCGATGACATTCTCCCCGAAGAATACAAAAAATTAGACCTATTCCCCTCTCACCTTCAAGCAGAAATCGAAGGAACGAATGACTGGACCTACAACGACATAAACAACGGCGTCTACAAATCCGGATTCGCCACGTAACCCTCCCCCTTTCCTCCCACCATCAATCCCTTCCACAGCTAAAACCCTTCCCCCTTAGCACACAAGAAGCCTACGAAAAAGCCGTCCGCCCCCTCTTCGCCTCCCTCGACCGCGCCGAAGCCCACCTCGCCGCCCACGCCGCACCCTACTACTTCGGCTCCTCCATCACCGAAGCCGACATCCGCCTCTACACAACAATCATCCGCTTCGACCCTGTCTACGTCCAGCATTTCAAATGCAACATCCGCGACATCCGCTCCGGATACCCGGCGCTGCATAAATGGTTGAGGCATTTGTATTGGGATGTGCCTGCTTTTGGGGAGACGACGCAGTTTGAACATATTAAGAAACATTATACTAAGAGTCATAAGCAGATTAATCAGCATGTAAGCATTGTCTTCGGTATGAGAGGGTCTGGGGTTGCATATGCTAATGATATTGGTAAATGTATAGAGCATTACGCCTGTTGGCCCAGTTCCAGATATCCTGCCCAAAGACCAGGAGGTTCCGGCTGCGGTTGCGGCGTTGAGGTCCACGAACCAGTAATAGGAGTCAGTCAAGGTCTAAGGAATCGTTTTACGTAAGATTGCGCGCTTCCCTCTCTTGCTTGATGTACGTAGTATGAATTGTACGCTGCAAATAAGTCAGTAGTGGTATCGATGAGGCGTCCTAAAGGCCTGATTGCAGAATAATGTGTACTATTTACGTCTTCCTAAAGTATGAAGCCCAGGCAACCCAAATCATTTGTAGGGAGTCTTGTTACTATGCACTGGCTTGTTAAGTTGATGATATGAGACTTTGCTTGAAATTTTGCTATTGCGAGCAAATTTGCAACATGTCAGGGCCAATTGTCTGTCAGCTACACAATAGGCGTGTTCATAATTCTTGCCAACAATTCTCTCCATTGGCTCCAGATCCACCTATGCAATTAGGTAAGACATGAAAGACTTATTGGGTTGAGTATGGTCTATGTACGCCATGGAAGCCAGCCTACCTTGCCAATCTGCACCGAGTCTCCCTTGCATGATAACATACATGGCGAAGAATGCCCACGAGCGCCAATTTTCAATGAAGTTTTTATACTCATACAACGCCAATCCTCTAGCCTTGGACAATGGTTTGCCACATCTATTTATTTCCGGAGCTTGAGCATGACATATGGAACCTCAACATCCTCCTCAGTCTTATCTTCCACCGTCATCTCAAATATCACATTCTTCTGATGATCAGGTATCGGCTTCTTGCTGATCGTTTCGACCAAATTGCTCAATCTGTTAAACTTTGATTAGCAGCAGAAACATCACGATATTCGTGCGGAGAGAAAACTTACCTAAGTTTGAGTCGCTCCTTAAGCTTTTGTGGAGGATAGAAGCTGGCATACAATAAGCTCACTCCGGAGCTCAGCATCATGATGCTAAGCCCTTTCTCTTCGAAATGATCCAGAAATTCTTGCAATGTTACGTCCTCAACCTCGAACCGATCCCAAAGCTTGTCTATAGTAACTTCCCCCTGGCTGCCGACATATGTGCCTTTCGGACTCGCAATGGGCTCACTGAATCCAAAGAAGGGAAGGGCAAGGTTGACAAAGCCATTCTTGTATTGCTCAATGTCATCCTTTCCATCTATGATCTTGTAGAGCTCGAGGACGACAAGACCTGTCACCAAAGCTGTTGTTGTAGCAATAGCTGGAATGATCTTGCCAGCAATGAACTTTGTCTTGTGTCGATCAGCCTCTGGAATGGCGTAGTTCAGAGCACGCAGATTACTCGCTGCGGTGATGAAATCAATGTGATGATTTTTGTCGTCATCCTTTTCAAACTCCACGGGCTCAAGCTTAAAACCCTTCAAGGACTTGGCTGGTGGCAGCTGGGCGATTAGGTCTTGCATAGTACTATTGTCGTCAAAGTTAGAAGTTGACGACTGAGCATTCGGATCAGGCTCGTTGTCGTCCGCTTGAATTTTGACGGACGAGCTAGGTTTGAATTCAGGGATGATCATGTCGTCCATCATCTTCTTACAGCGTGATTCTGTAATACTATCACCCTGAATCCCGTAGTTGAAAGCATGGAGATGAGCGGCAGCGACAATAAAGCCCATATGTGTGGGGTTAGACGGGTCGAATTTCAATGGGTCGGGTGCTCGTTTAGGCCCGGACCAGAATGGAGCACCACTTGAGGTCGTTGAATCCTTTGGAAAATTGTATAGCAGCTGCTGAATAGCATTGTTATATTCGTTCTCGAACTGTTTCCTGGCCCAGACAATACAATCATCAACGTTATACGGTTTTTCAGTCACCAGAAAGTCGCGAATACTCTCCAGAGTGGGGATCTCGTTGCCCTGCTGCTTGAGGGTCTCCTCGATGTAATTTGGTTGTGTGATATAAAGATTAACGGTCTCGGGAGGCCCAACAAAATATTGATGAAACTTCTCCTTGGCCCATGCAATGGTGTGGTCGATCTTATTTGGAAAGCTGCGTAATGTACATTGTGGAAAGGACTGCTCTGGGGGATCCTGGGAGCTAGAATATGATTCGGTCAAACTTGGTAAGACGACCTGTGTGTTGCCCTTAGTCCCCAGAGTACCACTGTCGAGGAGGGGTTTCCGGAAAAAGACACATCGACGATCAACGTATTGCCTAGCATCGACGTTGTCCAAAGCATTAGTCACACCGTCCAATTCTTCCCAGAAATTCTCATTGAATATGTGCTCCGTTTCCGGCCCAACTCTGTCTGGCAGTATGACGAATTTCCCTTTGAGATCAGGATTCATGGCTTGTACGGCTTCAGCAGCACATTCGCTCTTCAACTTCCCCACATCCTTAGCACGAAACAAAAATTGTCTGTTCAGATTACTTTTCTCGATCTGATCCATATCTGCGACGCTGATTTTGCCCTTGGGTCCGGTCGCCAATCCTATCATCGCCCAATTCTTCAGCATCTCGCAGCCGATTGCTCCGGCACCAACAAGGAACTGCTTAACGTTTGCAAGCTTTTCTTGGAACTCTCTGCCAAAAACTGCAATTTGACCATCATAACGGGTGCCCAAAGGTTTGCAAAGCTCTTCAGACCTTTTGACCGAAGTAGGTAGAGACTCAAGAGAGTCGAAATAGAGCCATTGCAGGATAGGGTGGAATTTGCCAGACACAGACTTGAGTACTTCCTGTGCAGCCAAACCTCCAAAGAAAGCAGCCATTGGCGCAAGGTCTCCTCGAGCCTGGTAGCTGAGTTCTCGAAGGAGCTTCTCATCAAGCTCTACTTTTTCGTCCCCCTCGCCAGCGAGACTTTGGGCGTATTTGAACACTTCGGAAGCGTCTTCGTCGGAATGGGGTCGTGGTAAATCACCACCATGATGACTTGCGAATTCATGTAAGGCTTGGAAGCCAATATGCAGCTGTTGGGGTCGGTCAAATTTGGCAAAGTCTGACATGAGTAATTCAGGCTTCTTCAATTGTTCCGAGAATGACTGAAAATTGACGACTTTAGGCATCTTCACTTGTTGGTAAAGGCCACCACGCTTGTATTGTCCAAGATTCGAGACATCTCCGATAGAAAATGTATATGGGCCCTTCACTGTAATTTTTCGAGGCTCTGAATTGTTGAGAGCCTCCATGCCTTGCACTTCTGTAAATGTCACAAAGTCGCCGTCCTCGAGTCCATGTCTTGTCTCGTCAAGAGCGGAAACCAAGCCTTCCGAATCTATGCCCGCAACTATTCCACTAACAGGGGTTTCCCCAGTCGGATCTGCTATGGCAAAGTCTTTCCCAAAATCGGTGAATATTGAACCGAAGAGCCCGAAGATGTCTGTGACGACAACAAAGATACCGTTTTCATGACAGTAGTCAGATATTGTAATTTGATCCTTCAAAGAGGTCCCCGTCAGGACGACAACCTGATATTGTCGTAGCTTGCTAAGGTCTTCGGTCAAACTTTCTCCAGGATGTTCATGCACAGGGGTGTACGCATTAAGCTCTGCAACTCTGGGTAATGTAACAGCTGCCCGCGGCTTGCCGACATCATCAGGATGTAGAAAAAATTGTGACGAGAGGTCGGACATTGCGGCAGGTGCAGGATCGAAGAGCGTTAAGGACTTAACGCCCGCAAGTGCAATGTTCTTCGCTGTTGATCGTTACATTAGCGACTCGTCTTTCCCCCCAGGGAAGATAAAACCAACCGATCTCCACTCCAAGGCCTCTTAATCCGGCAACAAGGACGTGTGAAGCACTCATCCGCTTCATGGCCTCATGGCCTAAAACGTAAAGCTGCCGACTATAGAGTGATTCATCAATCTCGCCATTCTTGAGCTGCTCAGTCCCCACCGTAGGGCTATCGACGTCCATTTTGGAGCCCTGGAAAATGAAGATGTCAGTGGGGGCAATCTGCAATATGGGAAGGAGGTAATTTTTTGAAGGCTGAAATTTTGCTAGAACTTGAGGAGAACATGGCGAGAAGATCGAGAGGGTGACGATGACGATGACGTATGTTTATCCTCGATTACCGTACGTTGCTCCGTTGGCACAGACGGCGGACCACTTACCATCATAATCTTTTTCTTCTCGGGGCGGTTATGATCGTCGGAAGCCTTCCTCTTGCCCAGCGTTGCCGCCTTCGGGATATCA
This sequence comes from Cladonia macilenta KoLRI003786, assembly GCA_000444155.1. Taxonomy (NCBI): domain Eukaryota; kingdom Fungi; phylum Ascomycota; class Lecanoromycetes; order Lecanorales; family Cladoniaceae; genus Cladonia; species Cladonia macilenta. The sequence continues at coordinate 568,328 of KE598614.1, read as the reverse complement.
GCGTGGGAGTGAATGGTGGACGAGTATAGTGATGCTTGCACGAAGGCAAGCTCGACCTATGTAAAACCGTTTGATCTCTGTAATTAAGGCAAGAGCTATGTATCTGCAACAGGACACGCCTAAACCGTTAGAGAAGGAGCAACACGTGGGAGAGACGGAGAATGACTTACAAACTTCTTGTAATGACACCGCTTGAGCTTCAGTATACACGCTGTGAAGGAGAAAGAGAGTGTGTAAGGATGGAAGGCGGAATAATCACTAGGTATGTCATCAGTAGCAGAGAGACCAGCGACTAACGACTTCGTACCTTGTTGGTTGAACGGTTAAACCCCGGGTGCTAACCGTGTTAAGGTGAGTAATCTTGACCATCCTAGGCTTCAGCAGCCGCCACCACAGCTAAGGCCGCCTTAAGACCTTGGCTTTGGGGTTGGTAGACGCCGCAACAGGGCTTACCTCGATACTGTTCCCCTCTGGTCAATTCAGTGAATAAACCTACGTGAACCAGAGCTCAGGGAAGCATGGTTTCTCTCATTCTCAGCGGTAGAGACTTCCCCTAAACTAATGAACCAAAGGCTGCCTACGCCTAGTCGCGATAGAGACAAGCCACTACCAGTCCTTAACCAACGGCCCAAAGCTTCTTCTTCAACAATTTCAAAGCCCAAACAACAACGAGGGGCATCGTCGGGCTACCTACTGGCGCAGCGCTCTATATGCTCCTTGTTAACAATGATCTGTTTGGCCTTGGTCTGTCTTTTGTTTGGAAGTAACCTCCTTATCAATGGCGTTTTCGCAGTCGATGCCAAAGCTCGGGGAAAAGGTGGCCGTGATCAAGAGGCATTGGGATCAGGTATAGATGGTGAAAGATATAGGACAGCTTGTCCAGATTACAAGCACTATGCTGTAATTCCGCAGTATGTTCTAATGCTCTCAATCGTACTACGAAGTGTAAAGGGCTGATGAAGGTGCAGCCGGCCATTGAGCAAAGGACCCCTGGCTCTACCCTACCAGCGACCTTCTCCTCACTGTCGAACCTTCACCTCGCCTTCGGTGGAGGAAGTCATTGAGAAAATCACAGACCGTATGGTGGATAAGGACTTAGCAAGGATCTTTGAAAATGCTTTCCCTAACACCTTAGACACTACGGTCCGGTGGCATGTCGACGGAACCGGCAAGCACAGCCAGTATAAACATCATCAGGACGGTGCCTGGGAAGGAGTACAGAGTTTCATCGTCACTGGAGATATCAATGCGGAGTGGTTGCGAGACTCCACCAATCAACTGGCCCAGTATCAACCCTTGGCCAAAAAAGACAAGAATCTCCAAAGTCTTATACTTGGTGCTATCAATACGCAAGTTGAGTATGTGATTGAGTCACCGTATTGCAATGCCTTTCAGCCTCCCCCACCTAGTGGTGTTGCTCCCACCAGTAATGGCCAAGACGATTTTGTGCATCCAGCCTATGAACCCTCAAGGGTGTTCGAGTGCAAGTATGAGCTTGACTCGCTTGCTTCTTTCCTAGCCTTGGGCAATCAATTCCATAAGAGCACAGGGTCAACAGCATATTTGAACCCGCGATGGTACGCTGCTTTACACACCGTCCTCGAAGTACTCATGGAACAAGCAAAACCGGCATTCAACCCCTCGACTGGCAAATTTGAAAAGAATGAGTATCAATTCACCAGGACGACGACTAGGGGTACGGAAACACTCAGTCTCTCGGGCAACGGCAATCCTCTTGGTGCAGGGACTGGCCTTATCCGTAGTGCTTTCCGGCCCAGTGACGATGCGACTATCTTGGGATTTTTCATTCCAGCAAACGCAATGATGGTAGTGGAGCTAAATAGAACGGCTGAGATTCTGAAAACTGTGGGGAAGGATGCTCTTGCTGAAAAATTACGGGAACGAGCAGACAGTATGGAAAAGGGCATTTGGGAGCACGGCGTGGTTGATCACAAGAAGTATGGCAAAGTGTTTGCGWACGAGGTTGACGGCTACGGATCCTCGATCCTCATGGACGACGCAAATCTGCCATCCTTACTTGCACTACCCAAACTAGGGTTCGTCGATGTGAGCGATCAGGTGTACAAGAATACTAGGAAGATGATTTTGGAACGCGAGGGTAATCCCTACTACCTAACGGGTCGAGTCTTCTCTGGTATTGGTGGTCCTCATATCGGACTCCAACACGCCTGGCCTATGAGTCGCCTGGTACAGGCAATGACGAGTAACGACGAGGAGGAGATCAAGAAATGCATCAATGATGTTAGAGATACTAGCAAACTCGGTCTAATTCATGAGAGTGTAAACGTCAACCGGGTCAGCGATTTTACAAGTAAGTCTTCATCCTAAGCCCTGGCCTCTAGATTCTAACCTCTGCTCCAGGGAGTTGGTTTGCATGGGCTAATTCAGTCTTTGCTCAAACGATTCTTGATGTGGCTACGAGGTATCCACAAGTTATTTTTGGCCCAGATGCCAAACCCTTTGTCATGGAGTGAGCTTAGAGTGTACGAATAGGTAGTTCACAGCATTTAGCGAGCATTGCTTTGGCGTTAGGATAGGTCTCCGCATGAGCCTTGGTTTACCGCGATCCCATTCAGGCTATATACCCCTTCAATGGAAGAAGAAAATTATATATATTCAAATGTCCTGCTTCAGTGCCACGAGAGTCTTGTCCCTGATGAAAATGCCTTACCCGAACCGGATAAACGTAGGGTTTGAGGCAGAATCGATGACGAATTTTGTTCTATTACGGAACAACCATTTTGGGATACCATAAATGACCTTTCAGACGACGATAGACTCCATTCTAAAAGCCTCTCCATGCGAGTCTCGCCTGTACGCCTCTTCAAATTTACTCGCATGGCAGCTGCTCCCAACTCCAAGCTGATTTGTTCGTAGAGCCCCACCCACTCCCCCTCCATGCATGACCAGCTAACTCCCCCACTAGTTGCCCCGGCCGGCTCCAATCAGACTCCCCAAGCCGACCAATACACAAAAGGCACCCTAGATCGGCATCAACTCGACCCATCCCCTTTCACCCAATTCCACACCTGGTTCACCCACGCCCAAACCTCGCACGTCCACCAACCCGAAACCGTCTGCCTCTCCACCGCCTCCCTCCCCTCCGGCTCCGTCTCCTCCCGCTTCGTTTACCTAAAAGAACTCGACGCGCGGGGCTATGTGATCTATAGTAATTGGGGCACGAGTCGCAAAGCAGCGGATATTGCGTCGAACCCCCGCGCTAGTTTGGCGTTCTGGTGGCATGAGTTGGAGAGGCAGGTTAGGGTGGAGGGAAGGACGGAGAGATTGAGTAAGGAGGAGAGTCAGGCGTATTATGGGTTGAGGGCACGGGGTTCGCGGGTGGGGGCTTGGGCGAGCGAGCAGAGTAAGGTGTTGCCTGAGGAGGAAGGTGGGAGGAAGGTGTTGGAGAAGAGGGTGAAGGATGTGGAAGAGAGGTTTCAGGATGTGGAGGATATTCCTGTACCGGAGTTTTGGGGAGGGTTGAGAATCATACCCGATATGGTGGAGTTTTGGCAGGGAAGGGAAAGCAGGTTGCATGATCGATTTAGATACGTGAGGGATGAGAACGCAGAGGAAGGTTGGAGGATTGACAGATTAAGTCCATAATACGTATTGAAACAGATGCATGATACAATAATTATTGCTATTGTACATCGCTCGCTATGAAAGCTTGCAGATGACCTAGATGCTGGGTATCCAGATCTAGCTTTGAGTTGAGAGGGTCTATCCATATCTTACATATTTCCTTCCACCATTATATTTCTAAATCCTCCGAAGTCCGTCACATCGTGAAATTTTCTCTCCAAACGCCAGCTCAGACTGTTGTTACAGGAGCAAACCTCATACTCCGAGTATTGTAGCATATCCCACTGTCCGTCGGACAAATCAATGTCTGATATTGAAGAACTCCTTAAAATGCATCGGTACGCCTGGGTATAAATCTGCAATAACGCCGCAACATAAATCGAATGTCAAGAAAGTAAACATCGGGTTTTAGTCGCCAAGACTTAAAGAACACTGCCTGCCCGGCTCGTACCGTGGCCGACCAATTCGGTTATTTTGCCTGAGACAGCTGAGGGATAGCCTCTTGATAGCATCTCGTGCACCACGCTAAGAGCACCCTCACGGTCCTGGGCTGTAAGGAAAGCTCTTGTCATGGCCTCGTAAGTGCTCGGCTCCCTCTTCTCCATACCAACGCTGTCATACACTGCCTTTGACTTGGCGATGTCATTCTCCATGGCCCAGCCATGGATCAGAGTGTTGGCAATATATGGCGTCATATCAACTCCATTTGCGGACATGGAATCGAGGACCTCTTCTGTCTGCACCACGCAGTGGTTGGCTACCATGGATTCGAACAAAGCTTGATAAAGGCAAGCTTGCGGACGTATCCCACGACTGCCTAGTAGTTGGTCGAACGCCTGACGAGCGCCAGCCATATCGTGAAGGGCACACCCTTTCGCGTGGATCAGGGAGGCATAATGGACTGCCTCGGGGCGTTGGCCAGATGCACGAATGGCATCAAATACACCTTCGGCGGCTGCTAAGTTGATAGGTTCAAGGGTTGCGTAGGTGTCGATAAGGAGCTTATAAGTATGCATGGTAGGTTCAATATTTCTCGACCGCATGCGATCGTAGTACGAGAGTACCTTGCCACTATCGCGCTTCGTCGTCAGGAAGAACTGCATTAAGCTATTGTATGGAGCCGGTCGAGGCTTGTAATTGGGCATAGACTCCATTTCGTCAAAGAGCTCTTCAGCAAATCTGTCATCACTCACTCGGCAAAGCGCATTGACAACTGTCCCGTAAGTGACACTTGTGGGACGAATGCCTGCAGCTCTCATCTCCTGAAAGTAGCGGAGGCAATCATCGATGCGGCGGGCCTTGCCGAGCTTACCGATCAGAGCGTTGTATAGGAACGACGATGGTGCAACGCCTTCTGATATGGCACGGTTGAAAATAGCAACAGCTTCTGAAGCTTCATCGAATGTTTTTGCCGATTCCTTCAGCGTAGTGATATATAATCCGAAGGTGTTGGCGGTAGGGGCAGTGCCCATGTCCAACATCTCTTGGTGAAACTGTGCAGCCAATTCGCGGCGACCTAGGGTAAGACATGCACCAACCATGGAGTCTAAGATCGAAGCCCAACCATGTCGGACGACAGAATACTGAGGCAGGAAGGGCATGTCAGTCCTTGCCATTCCCAATATATCGTGGATCAAATTGGCGCGTCCTTCTTTAGCAGCAGCTGAGATAAGCTTTGCATAGACAATATACCGTGGATGTCGACCAGCACGTCGAATGTTCCTGAACCGCTGAAGAGCTTCATTGAGGCCTGCACTGTTTCGACGAGCTTCCAACTCTTCCGCAATGATAGTTGATCCTTTATAATCCGTGGTTGCAGCGTATGGATCATACGAATCCGCGAAAGATGGAATCGGCGCGATGGCGGGACCAGGCTGTGGCGTAAATACACGTTGGGGGTAAGCCTGAGAAACCGACAATTGCTGATATTGTTGCCATTTACTAGTAATATCAGGCCGGGCTGGTGCGAGCTTCCCCAATGCTTTTTCAATCAGACCAGTGGTACGTTCATCTAATGGAGCACCAGAATTGACGGCAATGTCGAGAAGATGTGCAAATCGGGCCGAATGAGCGATATCATGTGAGATCTCGCCACTCCCTAGTAGAGAAGCTTCAACTTGCAAAGCCAAGATCATATCTTGCCAGCTCAGGCTGCTGATATCCTCGGGTCCCAGACCAGAAAGCATTTGCTCGGCAACGGGAGACACAAGGCCTCCATTCTCAATCATGGCCCATAAAAAGCTCATGCTTGCATTCGCTGATGGGATCACTCCATTCTTAGTAAGGAAAGCACTTATGAATTCGATTGCTTCATCGATCTCCTCCGTAACCTCGAGTCCTGAACCAGTTGAAGCACGGATACGTTCGAAACCCTTACGAGCCTGCATAAAGCCTTCATCAATACGACCGTTCCGGATGAGGGCAACCGCATACAAGGATGCTGGCTCAATAAGGGATGCATCTAATGCCGAAGAAGAAGTCAACAGGGCCCAGTATTGACTTGCAGCATCGAGATCTCCTTGTCGTATATGGAGAGCAAGCATTGAGATGACTGCTGCTGGTGCATCTGTAGCATTATGGACAAGGTATTGATAGGCTTTGGTTGCATGACTGACGTCCCCGTGATCTGCAGCTTCGATGCATATTCTTGTCATAGCTTCGTTCCGGACAAACGGGGTCAGGTTACGTTCTTCAGCCGTCCTCAATGCTCCTGCGAAGTCACCAGTAATTAGACGTTCTTTGAGGAGTGCATCAATGACTACGGTGTCTTGAACGGCTTCCAGTCGCTCTTTTCGATTCTCGGTCACCTCAGCATAGGAATCGATGATCTTGCCAAAGAAGCGATAGGCACCGTCGGCTTTGCCACACATGGCGTATGCCTTGATCACAGCAGCGTAGACATCGTTGTCCTTGCGATCAATTACAGTAAGCTTGCCAGCGTCATCCTCAATGGCCAATTGCTTGTACTCATTGTAGCAGTCGACAGCGCTGATAAGGTCCCCAAATTTCGCGAAGGCCTCGATCATGGGTGGGAACATGCTTGCAATTGGTTTGACCTTTTGTAGTTCCATATGGTTATAGACACGAATCATGTCCTCGACCTTACCGCTGACGGCACACGATGTGACCAGCAATTGGTATGTATCAGCCGAGTAGAGGCGCGATTCGTGGCCTGAAGTCGACATATCGAAGATCTTGACGGCAGTTTGCAGGGCATCATCCTCGGCCAATATGTCGAATTCAGCCTCCTTCGAAGCAAATAAGAAGCTACCAGTTCCATGCAGCCCGCCAAAACGTAGCCGCTTCTTGTCTAGAGCCTCTTTCATTCGGAAGACATCCAAGGCCCGGCGAGAAAGTAGCTGGATTAAAGTGGTATAGAAAGCGGTGTCTGGAGAGACCTTGCGACGTAGCATATCAGTGTAGACATCTAATGCCTTTGGAACAACTTGGTGCCGAGCAATGGGATGATTTATAGCGGACGCTAGGAGTGCATTGTAATCCTTGACCGTGGGACGGACACCTTGTTCCAGCATTGACTGGAAGACCGGAGGAATCTGGCCATAGGATTGTAGCTCGTGAAGCTTGCTAATATGCTCTGAGAATGTTTGCGCCTCGGTTTCCAGTCCTGAGGTAGCCGCCGTGACATCGCTCAGTGGAGTTGAATAAACAGAACCTTCAGCTGTTACGATAGATGATGGACTGGCGGATCCAGCGGTCTTCAGAGGAGCCTGCTTATTGGAATCTTCAAACACTGCTGAAACTGAGAGTCGCCGAGGCTCATTTCTGGCAGCAGAAGAGTGCTGAAACTGTGAGATCTCGTGAGCGATGGCTTCGTCGACCATTGCGACAGCGGCAGCTTCCTCGACACCATTTTCAGCTTTTCTGATGTCGTCAACTGCACTTGTGCTATAAGAACGATCCAGTCCACCACGATCGAGTGCAACATCTGGGCGTGGACCAACATGGGGCAGATCTTTTCCCTTTACATCAGGTACGACCGAGGGGGGTTTCCATCCAATACGCTTCGCAAACTGAAATTGTTTCCACTCTTTTCCATCTTCCGCATGTTGCTGGTGCTTCCGCCATGCTTCGTAGTACGGATTCAAGACATCGTTACCCTCTCCCGCAGCTGAGGTGTTGTTGCCTCCCTTACTAGCACTGACCGGTATCGACGAAACATTCTGAAAGGCGGTATGAAATTGAGCTGTTTGTGGTCGTCGATTTTTCTTCGAATTATGATTGGCAAACGGCAGGTATGGACCATGCGTTGAGGCACATGATGATTGAGACGCTGCGACTAACGACTGAGCGGACCCGTGTGGGATGTTCTTGGAAAGGCTATGGCGTGCGAGATGGGAAAATTTGTTCAGAACCATTTAGTGGAATTATCGTGAATCCCCGTTGGCGGGAGACTGTGACCTAGCAGATACCTCCGATATTAGCAAGGTGATTTAGAAAGGGTTGCTGACAAGGTAACAGCCAGAAGCGTTGGCAACTCACCGTAAAAATTGGGAAAAGTAGAATGYAGGTTCATTTGACGACTATTTAGCCGTCAAAGAACGCGCTGTGAAGGGTATTGAAAGGTTGAATCCTCGAGGATATGTACACAAGAAGATGCGTTCAGTGAAACTTCGCTGGCAGAATTGATGACCTGGCGTCACGCCAAGAATGACTGTTGGTGGGATGGTGGAAATTCGCCAAAAGTGGTTGATGGAAAGGGAATATAGAGGTGTGAAGAGGCAATATTAAGAAAGTTGGTGTAATTGTAATGCTGCCTAACGGCCTGCCGAATGAGTGCCTGATAATGGTTGGTCAATGTAAAAAGCCGGAAGAGCGAGGCAGTGCAAAAAAGTACGGCTGACTAAGGAAGCTGGATTAAAGAATGGTCATGAGATCAAGAACGTTGCGGTGTATTGTCATTGACGGAGTGATGATGCCAATTCTGCTGATATGAGTCGTAAGAAAAGCCGGCTGTAACCCTTGGCCCGAGTATTTTTCTTGCGGGAGGTGCGCTAGCGCAGTAGCCTCGGAGAAAGCGTCCGCAAAACTCCGATCTTGCTTCTCGAAACATCCCGTCTCATGTCTACCTACCTTACGCCGTGTGTTGCTCTTCGACTTGAAGCTTGTATTACCTGTCACGTTCTTCGTCAAATGAAGCTGCTTGAAATTGGTAGGTTAATGATATAGATCTCCCTGATCATCATCTTTACGTTTCGGCAGCATCGTGTATGATTTTTGAAACTAGCTATGTGTATTCATCAATTGCCATTTCCCTTCTCACCTAGGGCCTGAGCAGCGCCGCTCTATGAATCTGTTCGAGCTCCACAGCCTTCGGTCAGACTTGCTTCAAGCCCTGAAGACAAGGTTCGGCCACTTTCAAGAACCTTGTTATCGTCATCCTCTCCTGTTACCAAGCCGACTTGATTGGCAATTGATGTTCCCCATATGTCAGCGCTTCGCAGAGCTTGTAAGATACTCCTAACAGGTATCCCAACGTCTGGCATGGGAGTTGCACGTCCTGGCAGTTTCGCTTATTCAAACACCTGTGAGCTGATGGTATGATTTCATGCTGAGACTTTGAGCCTAGCCCACGAGTCCTCCCAGTTCCCTAAACTCGTCGGCAGTCATATATTAGGAGGGCAATTGAGAATATCTTCACAGATACAAAAAAGTACATCGGTGATAGTGTGGGGTAAGTCCGCTGCTGATCCTGCGACTTTTACATATCAATTTGTACCATGCATCTGTCGAAAGGAACAGCTCCTTTATTTTCGATACACCAACCGAGCCATGTCTAGCACTCTGCTTTTGAGTGGATATGCTCAGTCTACTTCCTCCCTGCGCTCGCAAACTTTGAACCTTTGTCCACCTTTCGATTTAAGACTGGGCTCCAGCCATTCCTACAAGAGAGGTATTGGACGAGAAACCACCACCGCTCCCAAGTCCAAATATAGGCTCTATTGTAAGTCCTTTTGTTCCTGTCAACTATCATCTTCCCCACATTGGTCCAGATGTCCGGCTTTGCACAATCTAATTAATCCAAACTCTTCTCCCTGAGGCCGACGATAAATCCTCTAACTCAACGTTATTCACTCCGAAAAAGTCTCTTGATAGTACAGCTCCCGGCGCCTTTATACTACCCGCCACAAGTCTCCCTTCGATGGCTGACCCTCATCCACCCCAAGCAGGAGAACTCCGCGGATTTCCCCTGAAAGTTAGACCCCAGCCATCCAAGGGATATATCAGAGAATTCAGAAAAGGCCATCGCTGGCTAGATATGGAAGACAGTGATAGTGAGAAGATGCCGCAATAAAGGCTTTAGTAACCCTGAGATAGTTGTAACAATCAAATAGTAATGCCAGCGTTTATTCCTTCTACATATGCACATACCGGTCATCCAGGGATTTGAGACTTGTATGGTCAGCTCGGGGATAAAGGTCAGTGGTATATTATACAACCCTCATTGGTATATCACTTTACCTTCCTATAGCATATAGGCGCTAGGCACTAGCATCTTGATAAAATTGAATCAAGGTAAGGTCATAACTTTCAGAGGGGTTTTGTAGACCGTTGGGGATCCTTTTAAATGTTGACCCCCGGGTCACCTAGCCGAGGTGAGCCCGGATGAAGCGGCGAAGTCACTCGCTGGATCAGAGAGGCCAGCGCAGGTACAGATTCGGAGTGAATAACAGCAAATGCCCCATGGAGCGACCCACGGTGGCTTTCTCAGCCCCAGGCAAGGTATTGTTAGCTGGCGGGTACCTGGTCCTAGACCGCAATTTCACTGGATTAGTTTGCGGGCTTGATGCTCGAATCCATGTACATGTGCAGACACTGCAGACCTCCCCAGGTCTAATACTCTCCGAGATCATCGTCAGATCCCCTCAATTCAGGGATGCGGAATGGCGGTACGGTTACCGGGAGACTGAGGAGGATGGCGGTATTGAAGTTACTCAGCTGAAAGGGTAAGCTTCTACTTCCTGTCACCTAGTGAACAACATTGTGTTCTGTGCCATTCCCCATTATTAGAATATCTGAAATCTGCTGCATATACTACGTTCAGATTGGAGATAAAGGACTTGGCTGGGCAAAATGTGCCATGCTTACCCTCTCTGTTGAGTCAACTTGTATCTGGCTCTCGAAAATTTGAGGACTAAGAAGCTCATGGATGCATATGTATGTCAATTGGTAACAGTTCTGTCAACACCACTGATGCTATTTCATCTCGATAGCCATTCCACGGCCAAAAAATCTCAGAACAAGTTTGTCGAAACAGCACTTGCTTATGCATTGACCTACGCTTCAGCCGTGGACCATACCAAGATTGGGCCTACGTCAATCACCATACTTGCAGACACGGACTATTACTCTCATCCAGGATCTCATGGAAATAACGCACTTTCTACAGATGATCATTTCTTAGATTTCGATGTGGCTCTACATGAAGCACACAAAACAGGTCTTGGTTCGTCGGCAGCGCTCGTTACTGCCTTGACGACCGCAGTGGTTGCCCATTATGCTCCTCGCGAAATTATCGATGTTAGTTCGGACAACGAAAAAGCTCGAATACATAACCTAGCACAAGCAGCTCATTGTGCCGCACAAGGCAAGGTTGGATCGGGCTTTGATGTCGCGGCCGCTGTTCATGGCTCATGCATCTACAAGCGTTTCTCTCCGTCAATCTTAGAAGGACTTGGAGAGATCGGCTCGAAAGCTTTCTCTACTCGCTTGAAAGAGATTGTGGAAGATCGCAATCCAACCGAGAAGTGGGATGTCAATATTGACAAGAAACTTGCAAGAGTCGTGCCCAGAGGACTGAGACTTGTGATGTGTGACGTTGACTGTGGCTCAGAGACTGTGGGCATGGTGAAAAAGGTCTTGTCATGGCGAAAATCACACCCTGAAGAATCAACCCTCTTGTGGGAAACATTACAAAGGGGGAACGAAGATCTTGCAACGGAGCTCCAACATTTATCATCAAAGTCAGCCAGCACTCCAGAAGACTATGAACATATACGCACAGTGATATTAACTATCCGATCACTGATCCGTGAGATGTCATCGAAATCAGGAGTGCCGATTGAGCCACTGGTACAAACCAGACTGATCGATGCATGTTGTGAACTACCAGGGGTAGTAGGAGGAGTCGTACCCGGTGCAGGAGGTTTCGACGCCATGGCTTTGCTGGTGGAGGACAGCGAGGCTGTCGTTGACGCTTTGCGCAAATTCGTAGGGAGCTATCGGGTCGAGGCTGAGGAGGGTGGTGGCGTCAGCATTGGAAAGGTTCGGCTGCTGGGAGTGAAGCAGGAAGACCAAGGCGTCAGAAGGGAAGATTCAAGTGATTATCACAAGTGGCTTCGCTGATTGCATTGTATGGCTCCATAAATCGGGTAAACGAATACGTACTAGAGTATAACCAACGAATATAAAATATAAAAATCTAGACCTGGGCCTATTTACTATCGAGAATTCCTGCACTGTAGCTCAACGCTAAAATTGAACCTAGCCCTTGTTGGCCTTGATGAGACCCTTCCCTGTTCGAACAGCAATATGACCCTTCTTGCTTTCTCGTGACGCGATAGTGAATTGAAATATCAGCAGTCCATGGCCTTGGTCCACTATGCTCCTTATCATACACTGACGTCCATATCTTTATCTTACTTGACCTAATCCAGCATATCATAATATCGCCTGTCATTTCTACGCCAATCGCCGAGTCTCCCGCGGCTGATCGACATTCCCTTGGAGTTGCACCTGAGCTAGGGCAGGAGACAGCTCTTACATTACGTGGGCGTCCTCACCCAAGCCTTTGGGGACATATTAGTTCATCTATATGAGGGGGTTTCTCAATTGATCTCTATTGCCTCGAGCTTAGCAAATCTCCAGTGAATGAGCCGCATTAACCGGCCTGACGCTGGAGATCCGGATACACAATCCGCCACAGCTGCACTACACCATCCTCACACCACCTGCACCTTTCCGCTTCTCTTGAGCAAAATTTTTCTCTCGGATCTGGAGCATACCGAGCTTAGCTCGCTGCCAGCGTACTGCGACGGGCAACAATGGAAACACAGCAATCCATCTCAGCAGCGCCGGCTAACGACACCTTACGAGAATCCTCAAACATACTCGACGTGCCTGCGCAAGAAACTTCCCCTGTACATTCCAATCCGCCAGCCTCGGCGCCTGTAGATATGGACAGCATCCGCCAGCAAAGGATCGTAAATCATCCCACAACGTCATCAGACGCGCAGACATCGATGGGATCGGACACAATGCCTGCGGTAGGATCATTAAATCCGACTACAACTACAGATCGAATTGAGTCCTCAAAGGAGAATCGGCAAACCGTCGCCCAGCCCTCAAGTTCGGCTCTAGATTATAACCCACAACAACGCGAGCCTTTGACTGCCGGACAGATACATACATCAGCTCAGCCAAGTTCACCGCCTCTTACAAGAGAGAAGACGGCCCCAGCAATTGGTCCCGCTACAGACAAGCCTACCCCTGTTCCCAAAGAATCCGAGATCGAAGGTCCACTACTATACATCACCCTACTATTGAGTAGCACTGGTGCGAGACATCCCTACAAGCTCGACGAAAAGTACCTCAAAAAGCGTAACGTGGCTGTAGAGGGCAACAATCCAATAAATCTAAGTTTATATAAGTTGAAAGAGCTGATACTGAGGGATTGGCGAGAAGGTGAGACAGTTGATCGTCCATCCGATTAGATGCGTCTAGGTGTGGTCATCAGAACTTATGCTAATGTGGAATCTACTCATAAAGAATGGGAAGCGAAGCCTTCGAGCCCAGAGTCGATACGCTTGATCTCCATGGGAAAGATGCTCAATGATAAAACTCGGTTAGCCGGTAAGGGAGCCCACATCCTCCAGGAGAAAGGTATCCGCTCACACAGTATGAAGATGCCGGTTTCAAAAACGGAGCCACACCACACATTATTCATATGACCATTAAGCCACAGGAGATAGTGGACGAAGAAGATGCGAAAATGAAATCCGCTGGGAGGGATCGCGATGGCAATGAGAGGAGTCCAGGATGCCGATGTATCATCCAATGACCTTCTCCATGCCCAAAATGTTACGCAATATCATTATGAAACTTTCGATGGGATAGCCGTGATGGGAATACCGTGGCGTTAAGACGAGTCTCTGAGCAGCATTCTTCGGCGTCGATGGGATTTCGGCGCACGGCAAATAAGCATGTAGGGGATCTGGTCTGTAAAATATCCTGATTTCCGGCCTGTAGAATTAGAGGAAGGCTGTCTAAATATCTTTATGCAATTTTGGACCTCGGCCAGCACGACTTCTCGCACCTAGTCAAGTCACAGAGTTGCAGAGCTCCGCGAATGCCTCAATATCATCGCCCCTACATGTCTAATGCCTAGAAATGTAATAGTACAATCGCTCAACCCATCACAAGCACACCCATTTCCTCACTCACCCCTTCCAACTCACTACCACCGATCCATCCCCACCTTCGCCTCCATCTCCGTATGGAAGTCCACCCCTTCTCCTCCCTCATCTCCCCTATAGACATCCTCCCACGTAATCTCCGTATCCCTCCCCGCTAACACGTCCCCACCCACACTTGCACTACCCCCCAAACAAGCCGGCCTCCACTCCGCTTCACTACAGATCTTCGCCTCCATTCCCCTCCTTACAGGCTCTGCGATGCCAAAGTTGCGACGCAGCATGTTCATCTTTAGAGTATCTTGTGTCTGTTGCCATTGGGCGAGACGGGCTTCGAGTGGGTGGGTGGAGAGGGGTTGGGCTGGGCCAGTTGAGCTGGCTGAGGTGGGGTTTAGTGAGGAGCGGAGGGTGTCGTGGAGGCCGGGGGCGGAGGGGGCGCCTTTGAGGGTTGTGGAGGTGGTGGTCGTCGTTGAGGTGTAGTGGGAGGATGGGGGTACTAGGCGGAGAGACTGCGGAGGTGTCAGTAGACGTGGGAGAGGTGGGAGAGGTGGTGCTTACCATGTTTTGATGCTGATGTTGGACAACTTGTGAAGGTCCGGCGTTGGGACAATAGGGTGTGATGGCGTTCTGTTCTGGTTGTTAAGGTTGGAGCTCATTGAAGGTGTACGCGGCGCTAGAAGACTGTTTTTGATACGAAGCCTTAAACAGCGCTATGTATTTTATTTTCATGCATGCCCGAAACACACCCAAGGCAATACCATGTTGCTTGAGCGCTCCTAGGAAGAGTACTTGACACTACTTTCGGGTTGTCGCTTGCTAACCCGGAAATCTATTCAAAGCCCTCGCAGCTGGTCTAATATAATATGAGTCGCAGGCGTCCATTAAAAAGTAATGCGAATTTCGTGTGTGGGACGTGTATTTTTAACCATCCCAGTGCATCGCTGCTGCATTATGGCGGTTGATCTTGTTTATTTTTACTGGGCCAAATTTTTCTGGGGTCCACTCCTCTTCCATATGTTTTTCTCCACACGCTATTCAAGGGTGTCAGAGAACATAACATCAATATCACCCAGCTTTTCGACTCCGTCGAGACCCGATTGACTTTGCTGCCTTTGATTGTGCGTTTGGTGACTTCTCTGTGCTATCTCTCGCAGCATTTGCGGTTTTCTCCTTCTCAAGCCCTTCGTTTTCTTTCTTTGCCAACGCTCTCTTCACGGCGCCCTCTTTCTCCAAAGCCTCTATCTGTTTCTCACTAAAAGCCCACAGCATTTTTTGTACCTCAGAGTCCTTTATCTCTTTCTTCTGATACTCTACCTCTTTGCATTCCCTCAAAAACCTCCCACCAACCCCTCTACCGAGCTCCGCCTCCATCGCCGCTCTCAGAAATCCCTGCGCACCTTGCATAGGTGGCTTGAGAACCACCCACCAGAAGGGCCACATCAACAGGTACAGCAGTAAACCCCACAGCGATCCCATAGTCAACCATCTCCGCATACCTGGTGTCCGAGTGTAGCCCGGATCAATTACAATGACCCTTGCATTTCCTGGTTGCTTGTCAGGCCTTTGAAATTCGTCCAAGTGTTTCTGGAAGGCTTGAGCAAAGACCATTGACGCCAATTTGCTCGTCTCGTATCTCCTGATTGGTGGTAGAGGGTCTCGATCATCCTTCAATTGCTTCAAATTACCCCCAATATAACTCGAGCAAGTCGCAAACAGAATTCTAACGTCTCGATCTGGTGGCTGCGCTCTCACAGCCGGACTCAAAATGCTTAAAAGATGAAAATTGGCAAGATAATTGATTCCCCACATAGGCTCTACGCCATCTTGCGTTTTGGCTGTAACACCATATCTTGGCGTCAGTGTGTCTGCACAAAGTATAACCATATCAAGTCGCCTGGGAGGGGCGTTGTCCACCCATTTCGTTGCAAACAGTCGTATAGATTGCAGTGAGGAAAGATCCACCTGCTCAGCATAGATCAAATCGTTATCAGTAGAGGAGCGTAGGTCATCAATATAATCGACCAAGAAGGGATCCGATTGGGCATGATGCGTGAGGAGGATTATTTGGGCACCACGTGTGGCAAGATGGTGGGCAACTGCTGCGCCAATGCCGGATGTCCCACCCTGCACAATATCAGTAATGAATCTATGTGTTGATATTGGTGTAAGATACTGTTATCATGACCACTTTAGAGTGCATCAAGCGCTCCGATGTGTTGCTGGCTCCGCCAAAATACCATTTTAGTGCCCATATTAGAACAACCCATGGGAGCGCCTTCAGTATAGGCACAGCAAATGGTACAGAATCTACACCCTTGAAGACTACGTCCGCAAACAAAGGAATAGGCATCTCAAAGTGGTCGTTACAAATCCATGAATGGGTTAGGAGCTGCAAACTGACCGTCTGTAATGATACGGTATTTTTTTCCTTCGGCATACTTTCTGTTTTCGGACATTATAGTCTTCATTCTCCGCCTCTTCGCAGTGAAAGTTTACCGTGTTATCTCATGAGTGACAACGAGGACTCCACGCCTTTCGAGGTCCAGCGCCTGTTTGGTGCAGGCATCACAAGGAAGCGTGTAGATTTTGTACCTGCGGGGGCACTCTCCACCACGGCTCCAGGGCAAACAAACCCTCCCACCTTTACTGGAGATCAATATCTCTCCTTGGTCCTCAAGAAGGGTTTGCTTTCAGAAGGTCCCAGCAAAACTAATAGAGACATATCTAATGGACCGGAAAGCACACCCCAAGATCAGCGAGACTCGAAAGGTGCTATTTGCCAGATTTGCAATCTCCCATTCAATGGCTCGGACGATGCCATAACAACACCCACTAGGCCCCACGAAGCTTCAATAGCACATCAGGTCTGCCTCGAACATTCATATCCGCCGTCGCATTTGGATCGTGAACGGCAAGGGCTGAAATATCTTACATCTTATGGTTGGGACCCAGACAGCAGGCTTGGCTTGGGTGCCACTGGGGAGGGCATTCGAGCGCCTATCAAAGCCAAGGTGAAGAATAATACAGTGGGCTTAGGCGTAGAGTTGAGAGAGCCCAAAGATAAGTCCGAGAAGAAAACGGAGAGACTAGATGCCAAAAAGGTACGGAAGAAGGAATTGGAGGACCACAGGAAAAGAGAAAAATTGCAGCAAGTCTTCTACGGAAATGACGACGTCGAGAAATACCTTGGGGGCGGTTGAGACTTGGGAAATGGCGTGAACATTGGATGCATTCGAACCAAGCTACAAGCGAGTATGTGAAGGATGGATGTAGACTTTGACCCCTCTTTGCAGGAACGGCGTAAGCATACACGGAGACTTGAGCGATATCAATGCTGAAAGCGAAGAAGCACAGCGCCAGATTAGTCTTAGAGGTCTGGCCTCCGTAATCTGTTACGGTTATGTTTCGCTACATCCAACGTCACTGTAGAGAAGCCAGCTTTGAGTATCGAGACATCCGTGATCGACAGCGCTTGTAGCAGGTAGTGTAGATCTAATTCGAATGACAATTCCGCCTGAGCCTCTTGACACACCCATATCACGGTACAGCCAATACGTGCCACAAGACACAGATCTATGCGAAGCACAGAAGGCGACGAATCCACCCCAAACCCAAATGGTATCTTATAAACACAACTCCCGCAGTGCATTATGCCGAGACCTTGGTCAAGCGCCCACTRTTACATGCAATCATGATTCGCTAACAAGTCAAATATCATATCAATGGGACAATCATCTACTTTTTCGAGCCGAAAAAATGGTGTTTCTTCTTCTTCTCCTTTTCAGGCTCCTTCTCCTTCTCCTTCTTACTGAGCCTATTAGAAGATTGTACCATTGGCGTAGATGTAGGCGGCAGACTCTGGCCCTTAAGAGTACCATTTGAAGGCGCAATGGCGGACCCTTGATGAGAGCTAATATTCATCTCGCCCATGCTAGCCACTGGGGCCTGATGAGAACGAGGAAATCTGGAGTTTGGCTCCGCTGGAGGGCGTGGCGCGGGTTGGGGCTCCCTCTCAAATAGATGTGCTGGTGCTTGGGGTCTCGGCCGCTCTGCGGGGAGGTCGAGCCTCCGCCTGTCGACGCTCAAGTCTCCCACTTGACGGAGATATAAGCTCGGAGTCAACATATGAGAGGTTGCTAAGAAAACGTCTTTATTGAATGATTGAGAAATCTCATAGCATGCACGAGACTCGGAATAAGTGGCACCTCCGGCCATGAAGACGATTATACGTTGTCTAGGCTCTAAGGCTGATGGTCGAGTCCTTGCCCATGTGGGTTTGGCGCTGCGTAACGAGGCTTGAGAAACGCTATCATGGCCTAACAGTCCCTCAGCGGCATCTAGGTGCGGCTTCGTGAAAGGGAAGGTGCTCTGATCAAGGGTCCCCCTGATATGTTCTTCAAGCATTGGTTTGAGGGCCGGATCGAACCTCGAAAGCCCAGATTCTTCTTCACTTGGTTTTTGAGGCGCTTGTTTCCTGCCAAAAGGTGGTTGTGCTAACGGTCGAGTATCGGTCAATGACCGTGACACATGCGCACCAAGCAGTTCAAGATTGTGAATCACTTCCCCATCTTGGGCAGGCAATTGGGCGTGAGCAAGGAGTTTCTGCGTATCAGAAGGTAACAGGCCATCACGGTAAAGCAAATATTGTATTATGAGCCGGAGTCGATCTGGAAACGTAATATCGTTGTCGTCAAGTAGCCTTATAACTTGATCTGCGACATTCTTCGGCTTTTTGTAATCTTCGTCTAGCCCAGTTGCAAGACACTACTTCTGTCAGCGCATTTGAATCCATGATGCAGATATCTAGTAACGAACCTGCTCCACGGAGGCAATGTCCGCTAACCGACGCTTCTGGAAGACGTTCATCGCGTCTGATGCCATGTTAAGATGCAACGAGAAAGCTTCCTTGCCTTCCTGGAACTGAGGCAACCCCGCTAGCATATCTTTGATGTTATTTAAACTACTAGGATTCTCGCTGAAGAGTACACACTATCAGCAACAAGCTTTATGTACTAGTTCGATTTCGGGTCCCAAACCTTTCTGCAAATTGTGGGTTCTTAGCTTTGAATGCTTGAAATTCCGAGGCTAGCTTTTCCAACAGATCTTTCATGTGTAGATGGCGATTCTTAACCCATAAGCTGTCTCTTTCACTGATTTCAACGTCCTTAGGACTTCCGGCCCCTTCACTTTGGTTTAGAGCGGTTTTATAGTAGATCTTGTCACCTTCAACTAGAGGCAATAAGTCATGTACCATAGCTTGATACGTAAATTCATGGACCAGAGGGGCAAACAGGTCCATAGATCTATCCGTAATTATTAAAGCACCGCGAGGTCGCGGCGAAGGGGGTGGGAAGTCCTCGTGGAATTTAGCATATTGATCTAATTCAAGTTGGACGAAGCGAGCAAGGTGCGAGCAGAGCACACTAGCTTCATGTGAAGGATTCCGTGGACTATGGTATCGAATAGTGGGATATTCTCCAAGCGATACACAAATAGATACTATCTTGAAAGATACATGTTAGCGCTCCACACAACGTACGAGTATTTCTTGATCTTGTCTGAGGGCGATACCTTTTGTGCCAGCTCATCCATGTGCTTCCGTACAAGCTGGTTACAGGCTGGATGGAATAACGTAGGGAAGCTCCAAGGATCCCTGAATGTTACAAGATGCGATTCGCGTGGATAGAAATCAACGTTAAGCACTCTGAGCTGGGCTATCTGCTCTCTTGCAAAGGCGGACTGGTCCAAACGAGCACGCTGATCGGAGGAGAGCACTAGATTACAGATACAATTAGGAAATGCAAAATTTCAAGGGTTCCAAGCCAGGGGAAATCAGAATCTGTGGGTCCTCACAAGACGTCCAGATTATGTATGACTTGCGGTATCGTCGCCGCTCGAGATCTGCCAGCAAGCAATCCACGATATGCGGCTCAGGCGAAAGCAAATATACCGCATCCATCTCCTTATTCATTGGCCTTCTTGCTTCAATTTGCTCTATGTCTGGCCCCTGCTCAGTGTCTTGCCAGTTCAGTACCCCCCATCTTTGACCTACTTGTGACATTCTCTTTGAGTATGTCGTCTTCCTTGACGACACCATCTATAACCCGTCTACTGCCAGAATCCAAGACCATTACTTTCCACTAAAGATCGAGTATGTAAGCCACATCGGCTTGGGTTCATCAAGATTGAAACCTTACTTCTCCTTGAGCTGTAGAGCGGACAGTCTCAAGTATGACTATCGAAATTAGTCAAAGACCATATTGTAAGTGCTGCAGTTCAGAACTCACTTTCTTGCTGTACCGCGATTATAGATGTACCCATAGTACCGGTGTTGCAGGCAATGCGGAGCTCGTGGAGAGATATCTGACCAGTCCTACCACAAAATAAGATATAATCAAATTCCGAGGTTCATAATTCTATAGCATCTGAGAGCACCAGTGTATCATCGTAGCAAAAGATCTTCCATATAGTTGTCTTCAAGCACTCAGTTCGAGAAGTGACGAGAGCTTGGGGGGGTGTACTGGCGGGATAACAATTGCCCGGTAGTTTTCTAGATCTACCTTGAGTACAGCATCATTGATTCTACCTCGACGCACTAGTAAAGCTCATAATCTTTACGCCCTTACAATCGAAATGCAGGAGTAATCTAGATACTAGAACAAACTCTTAACAAATTCCAATTTCACATTGTCCCCGTTGGGGGATGCTCCTCGCTGACCGAGTCCTGACTTCACGTCTGCTCGCCACATCGAACGCTGCAAAATGGCCAAAGATTATTTCTAGGTGCAGGTCTGCAAGGGCGTGGGAGGAAAGGAGGCTCCTGGCTCTGTCGCGCACGACGGGCAGGCGAACGGAGCAGAAATGGTCGATTCGACGGGCGAATTCAGCACCCGTGGCCTTCATACCGTGGCTCATTTCGCGACTTCAAGATCTGGAGAGCAAGTCCTCAGATGCTGGCTTTGCAACCTTTGCAAGGAACCTGCTAGCAATCCTACGGGACAGATCGCTTCGAGCTTCACTTGAGGAGCAGAAGACTACAGCCGTAGAAGGGTTGGATTGGCGGCCGTCAGAACATACAAAACCGTTGTCATTGCTCAGATCTCTACGAGAAGCCTATAGCTCGAATGGCAAATCGGCAGCGGACCTTCAGCTCAGATATGCCTACCAAGGGCTCCTAACGAACCGTGAATTCTCAGACATTGACCTGAACGACCAGCAGAGACTTGCTGATTTACGTTATCCGGTAGAGTGGTATCCCGCTACAAGAGTAATGCGAAGAAAATTCATCATGCATGTTGGACCAACGAACTCGGGCAAGACCTATCAGGCGTTGAAGCGGCTAGAGCAGGCTGAGTCTGGTATCTACGCTGGACCCTTGCGTCTGTTGGCTCACGAAGTGTTCACGCGATTGAATGCGAAAGGCAGGAAAAGCGACCTTATAACTGGAGATGAGAAGAACGAACAGGAGGGTGCGTCACTAAAGAGTTGCACTGTGGAGATGGTGCCTCTGAACGTTGATGTAGACGTCGCAGTCATAGATGAGATCCAAATGATTGGTCACAGAGAGCGCGGGTGGGCGTGGACACAAGCCGTTCTAGGATTGAAAGCGAAAGAGATCCACCTATGTGGGGAGGAGCGAAGTGTACCTTTAATACGAGAGCTTGTGGCGTCGATGGGAGACGAGCTCGAAATTAATACCTGTAAAAGACTCAGCCCACTCGAAACTTCTGCGAGTCTGAGGGGCAGTTTGGCAAATTTGAAAAAGGGGGACTGCGTTGTTGTATTCTCTGTGGTGGGAATACACGCCATGAAGCGAGACATAGAAAAAGCAACGCAGAAGCGCGTCGCCATTGTATATGGTAGCCTACCGCCGGAAATACGAGCCCAGCAAGCGAAGTTATTTAACGACCCCGAAAATGACTATGATTTCTTGGTTGCAAGTGACGCTATTGGAATGGGCTTAAATCTGTAAATCTACCCCCATATCTACGTCTACTAAGGAAACTAATGGCTTTCCCAGTGCGATAAAACGTATCGTTTTCGAATCCGTCTATAAATACAATGGTTCTTCCCATGGAGTCTTGGAAACTGCCCATCTCAAGCAGATCGCAGGACGTGCAGGAAGATATCGTACCGCAGCTCAAGCAGAGGGTATGGCAATTGTTCAGGGCGATGTTGCAGCGCCAAAAGGACAAACGCGATCACCTAGTGTTGGCTTGGTGACTACCTTGGAACGAGATGAACTTTCCATCGTACAAGCTGCCATGCGAGAGGAGCTGGAACCCATCATGACTGCTGGCATATTTCCTCCTACGAATGTCCTAATGAAATTTGCAACATACTTCCCACCATCAACGGATTTCAGCTACATCCTGTTACGCCTTCACGAGCTTTCACTGATGCATCCCCGGTACCATTTGTGTACACTCAAGGATCAGATTCAGATTGCAGACATTATCCAACCTGTGCGGAATCTAACTACACGCGATCGTATCATCTTTTGTGCAGCGCCAGCCGCCCTCAGGGTAAGAGGATTGCCAGACATTGTTGCTGCCTTTGCTAGGTGTGTCGGTAATAACAACAGTGGAGCACTACTCGATATCCCTGAAATCAATCTAGATCTCCTGGATGAAGAGATGAGAATAGACAGAGACTATATGTCTGGTCTGGAAGGGTTACACCAGGCCCTTATCCTGTATCTCTGGCTGAGCTATAGATTCGCTGGCGTCTTTGTTAACCAGGCAATGGCGTTCTACGTTAAGAAGCTGGTGGAAGAAAAGCTTGATAAGCTGCTTACAGAATACTCTTCCAGTAAAGCAATTAGAGAAAGGATTCGCAAGATGCGGAAGGAAGCTTTGCGCCAGATCAGCAAGCTCAACCAATCCGTTCCGGAGCCCGATGATTCTCAAGTCGGGATTGAGATGCCAGAATTACCGTCTCTAGTGTATGATACACCAGCCGAAGTCTCGCAAGAAGAGGAATTAGATTTAAGGATTTCACAGATTCAGAAGCAGCCGCATGGCGTTGAGGAATTGGTCGAACATAAACCTGAGGCTGCTTGAGGCGAAGGGCAGTAAGCGATTTCGCCTTTACACATTGACCTATCTGCCATTGGTGTCGGGTTACTCCGAGATACAGTGTCCAATATGATCGGAAGGGCCTAGTCGATTGCACATGTGTATGAACATTTGTAATAGTAGGTGGTATATTCTTAGCATGGCGCTGGAGTTGAGAGTTTCATTTGTAGGATCTGGCAGAAGGGGAAAGACTTRTTGGATACCTTACATAGACGACTCTTCTCCTCAGCTTCCGGGAACGCGATCTTGGAACACTGTCTGGGAACCGCGATGTGTAGCGTAATCAAAATGTTCAAGATGGACGGTAAACCAAATAGGAATACGAAGAATTAGAGTGTGTGGATGGAAGCATTGTTTGTAGGCCATGAGCCTGTTAACACATGAAAATCCTTGAGTAAAACGTATTGCATGGCATGACAATGAACAACTGCCCATCACTAGCGGAGGCTCCTGTTACGGCTTATCTGCAGCCAATTAAACAATTGTTTACGTGTTCGGATCTGGGCGGCATACCCCAGGGGTATCAACCAGTCCATAGCTTCACAAAAGCTATCATGTGGGAATTCATCAGGTTATTTTCCTAGAATTTAAGTACATTCTACGTCTCTAAAGAGAACAACTTCCTGATTTGCCAATCTAAAAATATACAGATCCGTTGTCAATTCTTGATTCAGCTACCTTCAAGAGGTTTTCTTACTTGCGCCTCTGAATCACCTGCCGTTTCCCGTGGGTTGGTTACCGGGCTGGTTGGCTCGACATCCGCTCGAAGGCATGTTGGAAACAGCAATGAAAGTGAAAGAAAAGTCCCCCTCCCGACGATGTGATCTGTGGGAAGGAGTAAAGCCTATATATGAGGGGAGTGGTAATGCATGTGTACCTGTATAGTTAAACAATCGGAAGATGAAAACCCTGTCAGGTAAGGCGGATCACCTCTTCAGGTGAGCTGACAGAAAGATGACGACAGGGTATCGAGACAGCTTATATAGATGCTGAAGGACGATGCCCGCATGAGCTTTGACGGATGGAGTCAGGATTCTACCACTGCTAGTTTGGACTGGGAAAGACAGTCAATGAACAACATTATTCTGTGGAATAGTAATCTCACCAGTCGGGACAAAACGGAGTACTTATATAGCATCAAGCCAACCTTCACAAAACTTTCAGAGGAGGTGAGAGCCAGCCAACAATGAGAAGAATTCATGTTCTCTCATTTAGAAATGTTATAGTATCACATCTATATAAACAAATAGTAGTTACAAGCCATGAAAAAAAACGATAGAGATCATGGATATTTCTGGAGGACTGGCCGCCAGACTGGGCATACTGAGAGGTCGGCGAGTATGGAGCACGGTCCCGTCATCAGCCCCAGGTACCGCCTCCGCCACCCCTTCCTTGCCTCTTCTGTGCAGACAATCGCCAATCGTCCTCGCTAGCAAATCTGTTGTACAAGGGCTGTATCTTTTCGGCCTTTTTCCGCTTTGACAGACGATCAGTAGCTGCAACTTTAAAGAATGTAGGTGCCGCATCAACGAGCCACTTTGGCTCGATAGCCGTGGTTTGTTGCATGTACTCCTTTGTTGTCAAGACCAGGGTATGGAAAATCACATGCTCAGCAGGCTTGCCGAACATTGCAGAACTTGGGTGCATGTAGACGGGCGTACCCTCGATAAGAGTTTTATAGCCTTCTTGTGGATCCTTCCTTGCGGCGTTGCGGAAGAATCCTGAGCACAATGCCTGCCGTACTTTCATGGTGTTCCGTCCGCAAGATACAATCTGATGTTTATACCGCTCCATGATACTCACAAGCTGTTGACGCACATCTTGAGCCCTTTTCATTGAGCGATTCTGTACATAGTTTTCGAAACACCAAGGATTTGAAAAATTTGAGTTTTTCCAACCATTATAAACGTTGAGAAGAGTGAGATGGTCACCATGCGGATCGTGAAACTTTGCTTTCTTCTGATCAGCTTGCTGTTGCTTTTCCTTCGGTCGATAGAAGACAGTCTGAACCGAAAGCATCGCTACGATGCTGAGTATCTCTTCGGAGCAACCCATCTCGGTGGAATATATCAAGACTTTCGCGAGAGCTGGTTCCATGGGGAAGTCGGCCATCTTGCGGCCGAGACGTGTCAGAAGTCCCTCGTCGTCAAGTGCGGAAAGGGCATACAACTCTTCGAGAGCCGTTAACATTGTATTCGTTGGCGGAGGATCCATGAAGTCGAAGTGGAGCAAGTCGTTGATGCCCATTGCTTTCAACATCAATATGGTGGTCGATAAATTTTGGCGTTGGATTTCGGGTATTGAGGTAGGCAGCATCTCAGATTGGAAAGCTGCCTCAGTGTACAGACGAAAACACTTTCCAGGACCTGTTCGGCCAGCACGACCAGCTCGCTGCTTAGCCTGTGCTTGGGAGATGGGTGTAACGACAAGAGAGTCCATTCCAAGTTTGGGGTCGTACGCATTTTGTTTCACAAAGCCTGGGTCAATAACGTAGTAAATGCCGTCGATAGTGATAGAAGTCTCGGCGATGTTAGTCGCAATGACCACCTTGCGGCTTCCCGGTGGCGCAGGCTCAAATATTTTACTCTGCATCTCGCTTGGTAAAGCAGAGTAGACGGGAAGAATTATCAATTCAGGGACACTTGGACCCAGAGCTTTCATCCTCTCGAAGAGAATTTCGCAACTTGTATCGATTTCTTCTTGACCAGTCAAGAACAGCAGTATGTCGCCCGGAGGCTCCGTGAGGTGTATTTGCATGACTGTGACAAGCGCAGCGTCCAAATAGTCTGACTCTGGCTCCCTAGAGTACATTATCTCTACAGGGAACGTCCGCCCAGGGATGGTGAAAATGGGACATTTGTTGAAGTATTCCGAGAATTTGTCAGCATCAAGCGTGGCTGAAGTGACTATGACCTTGAGGTCGGGTCTTCTGGTCAGCGTCTTTTTTAGTAAGCCAAAAAGCACGTCTGTAGCTATAGTCCGCTCGTGAGCTTCGTCAAGCATGATTACAGAATACTTTTTCAGGTTAGGATCAAGTAAAACTTCTCTTTGAAGCATGCCGTCGGTCATGTACTTAATCTTGGTCGCTGGGCTTGTGCAATCTTCGAATCGAATGGTGTATCCAACCTCTTCACCTAGCTTGCAGCCAACTTCCTCGGCTACCCTTTTCGCCACTGACATTGCGGCAACACGACGGGGTTGTGTGCAACCTATTATTCCATCATTGGCAAATCCGCCTTCTGCTAGATACTGCGTTAGTTGCGTGGTTTTCCCCGAACCAGTATCGCCGACAACAATCATAAGCTGATTCTCATGGACAGCTTTCAGAAGCTGGTCTCGGAACTTATAGACAGGCAAGCTCTCTCTTTGCTGCTTTATCGACATCGAGGTCCTCTTCCCGAAAGATTGGTCCTTGCTCTGAACCACCCGCTTCCATTCCGGCAATGTATCTGGGGCTCTATGGGCTTGTGGATTTCGTAAGTCGCTTGCAAACTTACGTTGCTCAGGGGCCACCATGGGGTCTTGCCACTGTGCATTGAGGTCGACTTGTGAAGCCTGCTCAGCAGCTTTATCCTGTGCCTCTTGCTGCCGGAGATCCCGTCGTTCCTTAGCTAAAGATGTCCCAGCCATAGCAGCGCGGTTTAGGGAACCATCTGGTGCTTTTACAACCCTTATAGGAGACAGTTCCAAAGACTGCTTTGTCTGTCCAGCGAGAAAGGGGGGTTCCTCTTCTCGGACTTCAATGTCAACATCCTCTTCTTCTTCGAAATCGCCTTCTCCAGCGAGAGTTGCGTTGTATTCCTCATCGATATCAGGGTAGTCAAGCGCAGATATAGCGCCTGATGCAATCAACTGTTTGATTTCCCACCTCTCCGGGGACGTCATCCTCTTCTTTTGGCGCATGGGCTTTCCATTGATATCACCTTCAATGACAGGTACGTCCGACGTTGAATTTTCGTATCGACCATTACCGTTGACCTCGAAACTAGAACCATTTAATCTTTCCATATTAGCACCCGATGCTAATCTTTTCTGAGGCACAAGATCGCGACCCGTGACCTGGTCTACTTCTTTCATCGAAAGGCCAATCTTTCCATCTTGTATACTTAAAACCTTGACTTTGACGGGCTGACCTTGAGAAACGAGATCTGCTGGATCGYTTACCCGAGCGCCAGCCTGCATAGCGGATACATGTACTAAGCCTGAGACCCTTCCTTTCACACCCTGGAGACTGACGAAGACTCCGAAATGTTTCAGCCCTGTGACAACACCATCGTAGATCTTGAAAAGCTTTGGCGCATCATCAATCTCAGGCGCAGGTGGCCGCTTGAAGTAACCATCGTCGTCATCCCTTTCTATTCTCCTGCTACCTCCATACTTATCCCGGTAGTCGTCACCGTGCCGCCGATGCGTGCCATTCTTTTCCCTGCTGTAGGACCTTGATCGCGATCGATAACGGTCCCGTTTCCGTCTGCCTTCGCCAATATCATCCGGGCTACGAGCCCTTTTCTTTCCATTATTGCCATTCGTCGCCTCCTTGCGGTTTCCAGCAAGGCCCTCAAGCATAGCAAAGGTTTCATCGAGCGCGCCCATACCAGGTTCGTTGTCCGCCTCCAAGTCTGACACCTCATCGTCCCACTTTTGCTCCTTGTCAGGTACTGCTAGACCCTTAAATATCCTTGTCTTCTTTTCCACATCGTTCAAACCAGTCTCTTTTCCTGTGATCTCTGTAGCAGTGGTTGCCCCATTTGCCTTGCCCTTGAGTTTTGGGTGCATTGTAAGAATAAGGCGGTCTAGGCTTTCTATCAGACTCTGTGGAAAGTCTGCCCCCATCTCTTCTAACCTGGATTTGAATTCCGCAAGGGAGTGACATTCTGAATGTTGTGCTATCACAAATTCTGCAAGCGTCTTCTCGTTGATGCCTAGATGGTTTTGTAGCTCCGACGTCACCTTCGCCACCAGAGACAGCAGCTCCAAAGATGCAAGGTCGTCCATGACGTGATGATAGGGATCAGATTCTGCAATAAACATACTTCTATCTGTCTGACCTGCAGGGTATCGATTGCGCTTAACAAGCGCACGAAATAGACGCGGCTACTTTGTGTGCAAGCGCCCAGTTCGCGATGGTTTAAGAATGACAGTATGCGGCCATCTACAATAGCTCTCCTATGAGAACCTACATATTAGAGGACAGGTGAGACTCTGCTGCCAATAACGACGTTCTTGAGTTCTGGATAACTCCTCAACGGAAAAATTTGTCTCTTTAGAGCTATTGGTAGTCACATCACAGTATTCAATAGAATGGCCCCACGTCCTACAGTAAGATCTGCAATAAGACAGAGTCGGATGCGTCCTCATTTTGAAATAATATTTAAAATTATAGAACGACGATTGTTGAATTACRTTGAAAGGTTCTGTAGTGTAGCGGTCATCACATTCGGTTCTGATTAATTCGTCAAAATCCGAATAACCCCGGTTCGAATCCGGGCAGGACCTTTTTTGTAACATCATTTTTGGCCTCTGCTATTCGTGACATTCCCGTCAAATTATGGGGAAGATTATTGTGAACAACGCCGAATAGAACCAACGAATTCTTGCCAATAGCCTGTGTTGGATCCTGGAGTTCTGAGGAGCTAGAATCTACGGAAACGAGGCTCCTGACATGATGGGCTCAACCCCTATGAGTGTCAAACATGAGTAATAGATAGCATACTGATGGTCCTACAGCGGGTGTCGCCGATCACAGGTATTTCAGATTAAGGCTTTCTAGAGATCTTGGGTCATCCGGACACAGCTCAAGATTTTTGTTGTCTACAAGCCGCCTTACAGACTCGTTTCGGCCATTTGAGCTAATTACCGCTAAAGCTACCTAGCAAGCCCGCAGTCGCTAACCTTGGGTATCATGCAATCATTATGTCAAACGCATCATGATACATAAAACCCCGCTATTGCCTTCGCTGTTGCCCAAAACCACCTTGCCCAAAGCTTGCCCCAGCACTGAAGTGCCCATAAGGCAGTTCCTCCTGGCTAAACGGCAGAGGAAAGCCTGGAGGCGGAGGACTCATGAAACCCGGTGGTGGTACACCGTGGCGATTGACTTGCATCCCGATCTGATTGATGTTATTGGGGAATAATCCTGGGGAAAAAGGATTCTGGCCGCGTGAGGGAACTTGAATCCCAGGCGGTGGAACCATGCCGGGGCGTTGAGGTTGCATGTGCTGAGCATAGCCTTGAGACATTGATTCCAGTCCTGGAGGTCGTTGTATTCCTGGAGGATAATTTGATTGTGGAGGCGCTCCAACTGGTGAGGGCCGTTGCGGTTTGCCTGGATCAAAGAAACCGGGGTAAGGACCTCTCCGCTCAGCCCCAGGATTCAGTTTATCCCGAGGCAGAGCATCGTCGTAGAAACCTGGTGGAGGACCCATAGAAGGCGGCTGCTGTGGCGTTTCACTCGGTGATATCATCAGATTAGAGAATGGCAGCAAGCCAGGTGTCGCGTCTTGGGCAGTCCGACGCCCATTGGGATTCAGCTGGGTTACATCTTGACGGCCCTGCTGTGGTTGCTGCATAAGCTTCAATAGAAATTCGCTGTCCTTTGTCTGTGGCACAGCGTTGCCTTGTGGGGAGCCTGTCTTGAGCAGATTGAACAAGTCATTCTTCTCTCCAGCCCGGGGTGACTGAAGGGTAGGGGATGCTGGCCCCTCTCGCTGGCCTTGGACGTGAGGAGGAGAGACCTTTCCATTCTGGGGCTGCTGCTGATCAAGCAATTTCAAGATCCGTTGGAAGCCTTCCTTATCCTCATTCGATGAATCATGGGCTTGACTGAACAATGACAGAGGTGGCTGTGCTTGAACAGCTTCTGGCTCCGGTCTGGGATTAAAGAATCCGGTGAATTTCGAAGGCTTCGATAATTTGGCTCCTTTGTTCGCTGTAATCTGAGGCACTTCATTCTCTCTGTTGCTTGTAATTTCTTCACTCTTCTTAGGCTCATGCCATAAACCGAAAAAACCATCAAAACTTGAATCCACGACTAAAGGCGCATCAATCTTGCCTTTGCTAGAAATTACTCCACTCCCCGAGGAAGTGGGTCCATGACCGGGCCGTTGCTCTACTGATGACAAAGGCATTTCTTGTGTAGTACTATTACCGGATTTCATCGACTTCTTCCATTTCTCAAAGTCTTCTGATGTTTTGGCCTGTGTCTGCTCTTCAGCTTCAGGAGCATCCATCCACTCAGGATCCATCTCTTGTTTCGTGTTCCGACCCCAGTCACGGTCTGCTCCACGAGTACTTCTCCTGTCCCAACCCCGATGTCCGCCAACGCCAGGATCTTCGAGCCCTCCCTCGTCCTTGTGGCCTTCATCGCGATACCATGATGGTTCGTTGCGCCCTCTTCCAGGGAGACCACGACGCCCTCCGCTTTCTCCTTCAGCCTCACGGTCACCATCGCGTCGATGGGTGTCAAAACCTCTTTGCATCCTCGGTTCACGCCCTCCTTCTTTATCACGGTCATCGTCCCGATCACCGTTCCTGCGATGTTGTCGTTCGCCATCTTCTTGTCCTAACGCTTTCGGTTGCCGAGCGYTAGACCAAAGATCGTTGTCATCTTTCACGCTTCGCCTATTCGTAGCAGTCCCTGGCCTTGTGTCACGAGGTCTGTCCCCATCTCGGTCTGGTCTCTGCCCGTCTCTTGAATATCTGTCTCTAAAACTGCTGCGATCACTCTTGACACCGGGGTCCTCGTGATTCGTAAAACTTGACCGCTGAGGAGCGTCAAAAATTTTGTTTGCGTTTCCCCTACCTGAAGCTGAAGCGAACGCTGTCTTCGGAGGTCCGAGGACGATATCTTCAGGAACTTTTCAGGTCTCACGTCAGCAGGAATGTAAAGGTACATGGTAGCCGGGTGCATACCATTTGTGGACTTAGCTCTCGCTTCGAACAGCGGTCTCCGAGTGGTAGCACCGTCAGCAGCGAAAGCCTCTTCATTCTTCCCTTTATTTGCGGCTCTCCTGGGAGCCTGATTTTGGGCTTGATTCTGTTCCACTATCGGCCTTGGATGAATTTTAGCCTGAAGATCTCATTCGTTGTGGCGACCAGCACCTACCCCATCCATTCCTCGACTGGAGGTAAGCCCGGAGGCTTGTGAACCAAAGGAGATTCACGCAGTCTAATGAGCTCTTCTTGAGAGTATGGACGAGCCATGTTGCGGGTAGATTATGTTGATTGATATGATAAAGTGAAGCTCGTAAGATGTTGTGAGCGAAGTTATTAGTGGTCAGAATATTCACTTCGTGGGTGTTGTAGGTCTGTTGATACGGTAGAGCAGGGTGGTTTGAAGGGGGGCGCATTGGCAGGGCATCAGCGCTGAAGCTCCTCAAATGAGCTAGATATAGGTATGTCTGGCGAATATTCGCAAAGCTCATGTGGGAGATGTCATTCTATGGAAGCTTGGTTGGGAATCAAGGGTTCAAAGGCTCTGGATGTTGCGTGTTTCGGAGCGTGGAGGTCGCAAATACAAACTTGAGGACAGAAAAAGCTGAGTCACGGTTATGTGCTGGAGCATGTAAGAATAGCTGTTGTTAGAGTGGATGATATTGTGGTCTTTTGAGTCCAAGCAGCATGAAGGTGCTTGCACCTTTACGCATGTTCGTAGGGCTGAATAACGCTAGTCCCAGTTCACTTCCCACTTCGCCACTCATTGCTGAGGCGACTGTGTGCCTCGTGTCCATTGAATGATTTGTGGCAGATTAAGTCAGCAAGTCGACTTTTTGGTCTCAAGCAAGTGCCAAAATTATTATCCCTTGATTCGTCCAGTAATTTCTGTTTTTGAACCTTTGAGATTGCGTATTACGATGAATCGTTCAGTTGACGCACAAGATTACGGTGCGTTCTATTCCAAACGAAGATTGTAGGGTCTTTTCATTATTCATCACGATATATTGCGATGGTACCTGGTTAAGCAATGAACAAACAAAGCTCATTAAATTCAATCGCATTCGTGAATAAGCATTCACTGCGTTCCACACGTGCAAGTAGACGAGTATTCCGCCGCGAACGTTGCGGGACATGCTGTCCGTCTGTAATAAACAATTTGGCCACCATCTGCCACTAGTGTCAGCACTCAACCTACGACAGAATTTGATTGAACAGAGGACTCACCATTCCAAGTCGTCCCATCACTACCTACAGCTGGCTGCCCATTGCTCCCCGGTGGTCCGGTCTGAATATCGAAATGCACGCTACAGTCCGAACCATCCTTGAAATCATCGCTAGTACTACCACACCATTGACTTCCACTACTATAACAAGCATCGACGATTTGGATGGTGAGTGTCGAGCCAGCAGCAACGCCGCCCGCATACGCGTTGAAGCCACTTGTGGAGAGCTCATAGCAAGTACCACAGGCTGTTCCGCAATTCGGCTCACCAGCACTGTTGAGTTGACCATTAAAGATCTTTTGATTGACAGCGCCACTATAAACCCCGCTGCTGCCGGCCCATTGCCATGATGTCTGGCCGCAGTCGCAAGCGGAGCCCATCCAGCCATAGTACTGCCTCGTTTGTAAGTAGCGGTGCGCGAGACAACATTGGACACAATTGGTGCAAAGCTTACCGATGTAGAAGCGACACCATCCCAACCGCTGGGGGCAATGGTGCTATCACAACTGCCCTGGGTTGCAGAGGTTGTACCCGCACTATCTGAGCTGGAATCTTGATCTAGCGTGGTGGACGGAGTGAGATCTGAATTGGAGACGGCCGGCACCGAGCTTGAAGCTGCAACAGCCACCACAGGCTGAGCAGACGTTGAAGCCGCGGAAGGCAAGGTACCGGTCGCCTGGTCACCCGGCTCTTGACACTCCCATGATGGGTCAGCAGCCCAAGAGCCATCGACTTCCTCACGGCATTGCGAGTACGCTGATAGTAATTCGGTCAGCGTTTCCATGGAAGTGCAAGATGATGAGAACATGCAACGTACTATCGTCTTTGCAAATACATTCGGAACCAGATGCGCACGGCAACGGTCCGTTAATGCCTTGACTTGGGTAGTTGCAGGCACCCCAGAGCGGTATTGGTCCCTGTCGAGGCAGTAGTCTTGCAGCTACTTGGACACTCATAAACTGAGCATTCAGGAGGAGTAGAAGTAGACCAATGGACAACATTGCGAAGAAGCGCTCGTGCAATTAGTGGGTATATCAAAAATGATAGAGACTTTAGATGAAAGCAATGATGTAACTGGATTGGGCTGCCTGCACCCAAGTAGAGAGTTCTCTTTAGGTTAATCCTAATGGACTTCTCGACATCCAAAAGCCAGAAGACAGGTGCTAGGCTTTAATATAGTCATCTTAGGGTCCAGGGGATCAGCAAATCCGTGGACAGTGGCCATTTGTCGTCACGGTTGAGAATGGAACCATAATCGTATGCCATACTGCAGCACACGGGACACGTTCGGACGTAGCACGCCGCAGGAAAAGTTTCGATTCTGTAGGTCTGACACGGGAACGGTACAGATATGCAGGTAATGGCACAGCACAAGAGTTGAGAAAAGCCTTTGCACATTCATAACTGATTCTGTGAATTCATTTGGCGCTAAACCCGTCTCACCATCCAAGCTCATCCTACGGTTCTGATATATTGTCGTGCCGAGCGACTAGGGCGGTCTGAACACGGCCTACAGTGTATCTAACAGCTACAGTAGTCTCATATATGAAGGGCGAAGCATTTATCGACAAATGCCTGTGTTGGTCATACGGCTGAATGTGAAAATCATCACCATCCCGACCTACGATGAAAACAAGGTTAGGGGTTCAGCATGCTAAGAATTGATACGTGATTTGCCGGTCTCGTCTAAGTGAGAATCACTTGCATAGCTCGAGACTCCACAACCTGATGGGTTCTCGGAAGAACTGGCTCCATGTTGTGGGTGTTGGCTCAAACATGAATGTTCGGACCGAGACTACGATTCATCGAGGTGCTGGGTGCCATTTTCAAACGTTGCATACCGGCTAGTTGAATCGTACCACACTCCTTGCTGCCTATCCACATGATCAATTGCGCACCGTGGGAAGCATCTTACATCCTACTTCTCCTGAAGGGATGGCGGGTTGGTACGGTGGGATTATGAAACAGGACATTTCGATCCTAATTCTCAGCTTGAGTTGTGGCTACAACAGCTCCGCCTTTTACAGTAGGAATGACATGGGCAGGGAGTTTTACCTGGAATCGAACATGACCTTTGCGACCCCTTGTCCTTGTGGCACGTGTGGGGTCTGTGTTTCTGTCCGACGTACTTGCCGCGTCATTTGGCCCACACTCTTACGCATTGATAGAAAAGGGAGTCCCCTTGCTGAAAGCCACATGCCCAATTCGTGATGAGCATGACGATGGACCCTCGTTTTTCAGGATCTTGACAGACGGGTCGCATAATCTTTGAAACCCACGAAAATCCCCCGAGCCGCGCGGGATGTGGGGTCCTAGAACTTTTGGCATGGATCTCAAAAAAGTGCGTCTTAGCAAAGTCGATGATGCCTAGCCATTATTCATTCCTTTGATAGTCGGAGATTGTCTAGCGTGGATGATAAAGTGCCGTCGCTCCAATCATTGACGTAGCCCTGATCACAAGTTTCATATAGCCTCGACGCCAACGCTCTAAGCCTAACTTTTCCCCATTCACCCGTGCCCTTCTGGGTAAGACGAGACACAATCCAGCTGATGGCTGCGCATCGGGTGATGAGTGTTGTGCTCCCTTCAACATACGTGCACCGGAATAGGAGGTCTAGAATCTTTTCAAAACAAGGCTCTGGAAATGAAGGGGTTGCACATAGCGACAGAAGTCGTTCAAAGATATTGCAATGACGATATATTTCCATGTCCTATGCATTCTTTAGATTAATAATGCTGGAGGGACTCGAGAACTTACTGCTGGTGTGCGGAGACCATCAACTAAGATGTCAAGCAACCAAGCAACTTCTTGATAATAAGCTTCATCTTCCGTTGGAGGGTTCAATAGTGTTTTCTCGACCCAATGTGACGGCAGCTTCTTCACATTCCACTGAGGTCCTTTGTTCAAGAACTTGTTCGCTTTCACATACATGAAATGCAACGGATCAACCTGGACCAGAAGGAGTTGTGCCGCAAGAGTTCCGGAGAAGTATGGGAGAGGACCATCAGCTATTACCGCCCTCGCTGTCTCGGCCAACTCTCCAGTGAGCATGTAGATCTGTAACCATTCGTGATACCCTGCGTTCTATACGTCGTAAGATAAGGTTGGGAAGAGTTGAGGCCCCAGCTTACCTCGAGCTTCCTCATTAAGGCTTCGATGCTGCTTAGTGCCTGCTTGCGGATCTCAACGTACTGTGAGCAGAGGCATAAGTACAAGTCTCCGATAGCTCCTTCTGAAATGGCGTCCCCTATGTCTTCACGAGACCATCTATTAAGCCCAGGATGATCTTCGTCCTCTTGTGGAGGACCTGATAGCACTAGACTTGCTGAAATCTCTGGTGATACCGGCTGCGTCCGAGCATCGAGTTCCCTAACCCTTTCTTCATCATTTGCAGCAGCTACTTTTATCGTCTGTTCAGATATTCCAAATTCCAGAGGGGCTTCCCAGCCGCTTTTGAAAATTCGCCGGCATGACTTGTCCTCTGTCTTTGTTCTGATCTGACTTTTGACCTGTGAAAGGAGATCTGCGGTTCCACTGCCATGCACGTCGCCACCATTGCAGCTTAATGTCAATTTAACCGCTGCAAGATAGCGTTTCAACCACAACGATACATTTTGGAGGGTTGCTGGATCCACGCTTTTGGCAAGGAAAGGCCATTGCTCCATGACAGCTACCAAAAGCAAGTCTATTTTCATATCGCTGCTGTCAACCCTTACCTCCTTATCAAAAACAAGACTGCTGGCTAGGTCGTAGTAGTGAATCAAACTTCTCACAAGCCGTAGAATACAATTGTCGAGAAATTCAAAGACATTGTCGGAGGCTTTCCAAGACCCAAAATCTTGCAGGCTGAGGTTCAACGCATATAGTGAGTGACGTGAATATAATATCTGGTTCTCGATTGCAAGTGACTCCATCACTTCACTGTATTTCTGCGAGCCAGAACCTGCCCGGCTCTCGTTGCGATGCATCTTGAGGAGCATCGTGAACGGTGAGAATTGCATAGAAGCTAATGAGAAATTTATCAGCTGGACAGACCCGGAGCATATATTTGTACATACCCGGCTTATGGAACCACTGCATCGTTGGTGAATGATGTGCAACTGTCAGTAGATGCTCAAGCTCGAGGAGCAGCATACCAATCTCTCCGTGTCCTTCAGCGTGCGTGTCGTGACTATCTAACGCGGCCAACAAGGCTACAGATATGTCAAACTTTTGTTCCAAGGCAGCCTGGGGCAGAACCTCATAGAAAAGAGCTAGTAGACGAGTAATACTTTCTAGTAGCATCACGTTATCCTTGGGACAGCTCCGGAATTGGGAAATGACACTCTCTATATCAGGGACACGTTCGCAGAACTCGTTCGTGAGGTTCGAAGTCAACTGGCTCCAGGCAGCAGCGCAATCTTTTTCGATCGCGCAGGCCTGCATCTCTCTGCATATCTTCAGTAGTCTGGCAAATTTCTCAAATGCTGCAGTCAATATTCTGGTAGCTAAGAATTTGACTAAATCCGAACTCTGATTTAGGCATCGCGTCATCACTTTCTTAGTCAACGGGTGTGGTATGATGCTCTCAATGATCTTATCGTATAATGAAGGTACAGCATCATTAACACTTTCAGGTCTAAGTGTTTCTGGCAGTGGGATTTGCACTGTGGCGAGCAGAAAGGCCGAATAGCCAACCCAAGTAGCAGTCGCTTTGGGATCGAAAGAAAACGCTTTACGCCTCAAGAAGTAGTCGGAAACCAGCTCCGGCGTCTTTCGAAAGACAGCAATTACCAGATCACTTTGAGCTACATTCGCGTGCGGACGCAGCGTTTGTAAGAATGAGGAGAGCTTGCCGTTCCTAAGGATGGTCTGATCATCTCCGTAAGACTTGTTCGACTTGAGAAAGTCCTGTGTGCTGACCGCATACATGTCGATCCTCGAGCGACTGACATCTGAGCGGCCTTCGTTACGTGGGTCTAATACACCAAAGCCGGGTGAAGTACAGATGAAAAGAAAGAATTCATGGACCGTTTTCTGAACACTTCGATGGCCCTTAGAGGCGCCAGAAGCCTCCTTATAGCTATACAGTGTAGCAAGACGACCCAGAACCCATTCGTTGAAGAAACGGCTCTTAGCAACAAGGCTGATTGCAGTATCCGAGGCCACGTTTTCTTTGAGCACTTCAAGCAATCCAAGTACGATGTCCGGAGGATCTTCTGCGATATTCTCAAGCCAAGCGCGGACGATCCTTCCTTGCGCCAGAATGTACATCTTCGCAGTAGGGCTTTGTAAGCGGAGATTAGCATGCAAATATCGGAGAGCACATTCCCTAAGGGATAGCCTTTTACGGCTCTTGGGCTCCTCTCCTTGTGCGTTCTTGCGTATACGGAGGAAAATCTCGAGACGCTTGAAAGTTATTTCTCGTTGACGAAACAGGCTTCTGGTCGCGTGACCACCATCAAAGGATACAACCTCGGTCAAAAGTCTTAGACACGGTGCTACAACATACTCTTTCGCTTTATTGACACTGAGACCTCTATCAAAAAGTTTGACTTGATCATCGTGCAGAAGAGTTCTACAAAGATGATTGCCCCACTCTCGAAATTCAATCAAGCTAGCGATCGATTTCAGGAGCAGCGCAAGAGCGGCAGCCACAGAGGAAAACAAATTCTCAACATTTGATTGAGCCGAGAAGTGCCACGTCTTGATTAAGTCCGTGAGATACGTGGAATTTGCTTCGTTATCTGAAGGTGGTTGACAACGTAGGTAGTCTAGCAGCAATGCTCGTTTGGCCGATCGATCATCACTTTCCTTGCCATAGGCAATTGAGCCTAAGAAAAGCCTGAAGGACTCAATTTCTATCCGAAAATTAGTATCACCCTTGCGACATGGAGGCATTGAGCAATACTTTGTCTCGTGCGAGGTCCTGCATCCTGCTCAAAGGACAGTAGTAAACTTAAGTCTTTGGACGTTTGTACAGTCTGAATTTCGGCCTTCGATGCCAAATCTTTGGTTATTTTTTGCCGTTTTCTGTGGGGACTCTCGTCATCCGAGTCATCTTTGCGTTTGGTCATAGCTCTGTCTACTTTCTCGTGGGTGACGGCCAGCTACACTTCAAGTGTATTATGGTTCAAGAAGAAATATCATAGAGNTGTTGATGGTAGGTGGTGCGGATTTCTATGAGGAACGCGCGCGCGCGCGCACAAGTGAAAATGCCAAGATTTTGCAAAGGTTTTGCAACTGCTAATTCGCCACTCATTGCTGAGGCGACTGTGTGCCTCGTGTCCATTGAATGATTTGTGGCAGATTAAGTCAGCAAGTCGACTTTTTGGTCTCAAGCAAGTGCCAAAATTATTATCCCTTGATTCGTCCAGTAATTTCTGTTTTTGAACCTTTGAGATTGCGTATTACGATGAATCGTTCAGTTGACGCACAAGATTACGGTGCGTTCTATTCCAAACGAAGATTGTAGGGTCTTTTCATTATTCATCACGATATATTGCGATGGTACCTGGTTAAGCAATGAACAAACAAAGCTCATTAAATTCAATCGCATTCGTGAATAAGCATTCACTGCGTTCCACACGTGCAAGTAGACGAGTATTCCGCCGCGAACGTTGCGGGACATGCTGTCCGTCTGTAATAAACAATTTGGCCACCATCTGCCACTAGTGTCAGCACTCAACCTACGACAGAATTTGATTGAACAGAGGACTCACCATTCCAAGTCGTCCCATCACTACCTACAGCTGGCTGCCCATTGCTCCCCGGTGGTCCGGTCTGAATATCGAAATGCACGCTACAGTCCGAACCATCCTTGAAATCATCGCTAGTACTACCACACCATTGACTTCCACTACTATAACAAGCATCGACGATTTGGATGGTGAGTGTCGAGCCAGCAGCAACGCCGCCCGCATACGCGTTGAAGCCACTTGTGGAGAGCTCATAGCAAGTACCACAGGCTGTTCCGCAATTCGGCTCACCAGCACTGTTGAGTTGACCATTAAAGATCTTTTGATTGACAGCGCCACTATAAACCCCGCTGCTGCCGGCCCATTGCCATGATGTCTGGCCGCAGTCGCAAGCGGAGCCCATCCAGCCATAGTACTGCCTCGTTTGTAAGTAGCGGTGCGCGAGACAACATTGGACACAATTGGTGCAAAGCTTACCGATGTAGAAGCGACACCATCCCAACCGCTGGGGGCAATGGTGCTATCACAACTGCCCTGGGTTGCAGAGGTTGTACCCGCACTATCTGAGCTGGAATCTTGATCTAGCGTGGTGGACGGAGTGAGATCTGAATTGGAGACGGCCGGCACCGAGCTTGAAGCTGCAACAGCCACCACAGGCTGAGCAGACGTTGAAGCCGCGGAAGGCAAGGTACCGGTCGCCTGGTCACCCGGCTCTTGACACTCCCATGATGGGTCAGCAGCCCAAGAGCCATCGACTTCCTCACGGCATTGCGAGTACGCTGATAGTAATTCGGTCAGCGTTTCCATGGAAGTGCAAGATGATGAGAACATGCAACGTACTATCGTCTTTGCAAATACATTCGGAACCAGATGCGCACGGCAACGGTCCGTTAATGCCTTGACTTGGGTAGTTGCAGGCACCCCAGAGCGGTATTGGTCCCTGTCGAGGCAGTAGTCTTGCAGCTACTTGGACACTCATAAACTGAGCATTCAGGAGGAGTAGAAGTAGACCAATGGACAACATTGCGAAGAAGCGCTCGTGCAATTAGTGGGTATATCAAAAATGATAGAGACTTTAGATGAAAGCAATGATGTAACTGGATTGGGCTGCCTGCACCCAAGTAGAGAGTTCTCTTTAGGTTAATCCTAATGGACTTCTCGACATCCAAAAGCCAGAAGACAGGTGCTAGGCTTTAATATAGTCATCTTAGGGTCCAGGGGATCAGCAAATCCGTGGACAGTGGCCATTTGTCGTCACGGTTGAGAATGGAACCATAATCGTATGCCATACTGCAGCACACGGGACACGTTCGGACGTAGCACGCCGCAGGAAAAGTTTCGATTCTGTAGGTCTGACACGGGAACGGTACAGATATGCAGGTAATGGCACAGCACAAGAGTTGAGAAAAGCCTTTGCACATTCATAACTGATTCTGTGAATTCATTTGGCGCTAAACCCGTCTCACCATCCAAGCTCATCCTACGGTTCTGATATATTGTCGTGCCGAGCGACTAGGGCGGTCTGAACACGGCCTACAGTGTATCTAACAGCTACAGTAGTCTCATATATGAAGGGCGAAGCATTTATCGACAAATGCCTGTGTTGGTCATACGGCTGAATGTGAAAATCATCACCATCCCGACCTACGATGAAAACAAGGTTAGGGGTTCAGCATGCTAAGAATTGATACGTGATTTGCCGGTCTCGTCTAAGTGAGAATCACTTGCATAGCTCGAGACTCCACAACCTGATGGGTTCTCGGAAGAACTGGCTCCATGTTGTGGGTGTTGGCTCAAACATGAATGTTCGGACCGAGACTACGATTCATCGAGGTGCTGGGTGCCATTTTCAAACGTTGCATACCGGCTAGTTGAATCGTACCACACTCCTTGCTGCCTATCCACATGATCAATTGCGCACCGTGGGAAGCATCTTACATCCTACTTCTCCTGAAGGGATGGCGGGTTGGTACGGTGGGATTATGAAACAGGACATTTCGATCCTAATTCTCAGCTTGAGTTGTGGCTACAACAGCTCCGCCTTTTACAGTAGGAATGACATGGGCAGGGAGTTTTACCTGGAATCGAACATGACCTTTGCGACCCCTTGTCCTTGTGGCACGTGTGGGGTCTGTGTTTCTGTCCGACGTACTTGCCGCGTCATTTGGCCCACACTCTTACGCATTGATAGAAAAGGGAGTCCCCTTGCTGAAAGCCACATGCCCAATTCGTGATGAGCATGACGATGGACCCTCGTTTTTCAGGATCTTGACAGACGGGTCGCATAATCTTTGAAACCCACGAAAATCCCCCGAGCCGCGCGGGATGTGGGGTCCTAGAACTTTTGGCATGGATCTCAAAAAAGTGCGTCTTAGCAAAGTCGATGATGCCTAGCCATTATTCATTCCTTTGATAGTCGGAGATTGTCTAGCGTGGATGATAAAGTGCCGTCGCTCCAATCATTGACGTAGCCCTGATCACAAGTTTCATATAGCCTCGACGCCAACGCTCTAAGCCTAACTTTTCCCCATTCACCCGTGCCCTTCTGGGTAAGACGAGACACAATCCAGCTGATGGCTGCGCATCGGGTGATGAGTGTTGTGCTCCCTTCAACATACGTGCACCGGAATAGGAGGTCTAGAATCTTTTCAAAACAAGGCTCTGGAAATGAAGGGGTTGCACATAGCGACAGAAGTCGTTCAAAGATATTGCAATGACGATATATTTCCATGTCCTATGCATTCTTTAGATTAATAATGCTGGAGGGACTCGAGAACTTACTGCTGGTGTGCGGAGACCATCAACTAAGATGTCAAGCAACCAAGCAACTTCTTGATAATAAGCTTCATCTTCCGTTGGAGGGTTCAATAGTGTTTTCTCGACCCAATGTGACGGCAGCTTCTTCACATTCCACTGAGGTCCTTTGTTCAAGAACTTGTTCGCTTTCACATACATGAAATGCAACGGATCAACCTGGACCAGAAGGAGTTGTGCCGCAAGAGTTCCGGAGAAGTATGGGAGAGGACCATCAGCTATTACCGCCCTCGCTGTCTCGGCCAACTCTCCAGTGAGCATGTAGATCTGTAACCATTCGTGATACCCTGCGTTCTATACGTCGTAAGATAAGGTTGGGAAGAGTTGAGGCCCCAGCTTACCTCGAGCTTCCTCATTAAGGCTTCGATGCTGCTTAGTGCCTGCTTGCGGATCTCAACGTACTGTGAGCAGAGGCATAAGTACAAGTCTCCGATAGCTCCTTCTGAAATGGCGTCCCCTATGTCTTCACGAGACCATCTATTAAGCCCAGGATGATCTTCGTCCTCTTGTGGAGGACCTGATAGCACTAGACTTGCTGAAATCTCTGGTGATACCGGCTGCGTCCGAGCATCGAGTTCCCTAACCCTTTCTTCATCATTTGCAGCAGCTACTTTTATCGTCTGTTCAGATATTCCAAATTCCAGAGGGGCTTCCCAGCCGCTTTTGAAAATTCGCCGGCATGACTTGTCCTCTGTCTTTGTTCTGATCTGACTTTTGACCTGTGAAAGGAGATCTGCGGTTCCACTGCCATGCACGTCGCCACCATTGCAGCTTAATGTCAATTTAACCGCTGCAAGATAGCGTTTCAACCACAACGATACATTTTGGAGGGTTGCTGGATCCACGCTTTTGGCAAGGAAAGGCCATTGCTCCATGACAGCTACCAAAAGCAAGTCTATTTTCATATCGCTGCTGTCAACCCTTACCTCCTTATCAAAA
This sequence comes from Cladonia macilenta KoLRI003786, assembly GCA_000444155.1. Taxonomy (NCBI): domain Eukaryota; kingdom Fungi; phylum Ascomycota; class Lecanoromycetes; order Lecanorales; family Cladoniaceae; genus Cladonia; species Cladonia macilenta. The sequence goes on along the minus strand of KE598614.1, from coordinate 525,626 downwards.
ACAAGACTGCTGGCTAGGTCGTAGTAGTGAATCAAACTTCTCACAAGCCGTAGAATACAATTGTCGAGAAATTCAAAGACATTGTCGGAGGCTTTCCAAGACCCAAAATCTTGCAGGCTGAGGTTCAACGCATATAGTGAGTGACGTGAATATAATATCTGGTTCTCGATTGCAAGTGACTCCATCACTTCACTGTATTTCTGCGAGCCAGAACCTGCCCGGCTCTCGTTGCGATGCATCTTGAGGAGCATCGTGAACGGTGAGAATTGCATAGAAGCTAATGAGAAATTTATCAGCTGGACAGACCCGGAGCATATATTTGTACATACCCGGCTTATGGAACCACTGCATCGTTGGTGAATGATGTGCAACTGTCAGTAGATGCTCAAGCTCGAGGAGCAGCATACCAATCTCTCCGTGTCCTTCAGCGTGCGTGTCGTGACTATCTAACGCGGCCAACAAGGCTACAGATATGTCAAACTTTTGTTCCAAGGCAGCCTGGGGCAGAACCTCATAGAAAAGAGCTAGTAGACGAGTAATACTTTCTAGTAGCATCACGTTATCCTTGGGACAGCTCCGGAATTGGGAAATGACACTCTCTATATCAGGGACACGTTCGCAGAACTCGTTCGTGAGGTTCGAAGTCAACTGGCTCCAGGCAGCAGCGCAATCTTTTTCGATCGCGCAGGCCTGCATCTCTCTGCATATCTTCAGTAGTCTGGCAAATTTCTCAAATGCTGCAGTCAATATTCTGGTAGCTAAGAATTTGACTAAATCCGAACTCTGATTTAGGCATCGCGTCATCACTTTCTTAGTCAACGGGTGTGGTATGATGCTCTCAATGATCTTATCGTATAATGAAGGTACAGCATCATTAACACTTTCAGGTCTAAGTGTTTCTGGCAGTGGGATTTGCACTGTGGCGAGCAGAAAGGCCGAATAGCCAACCCAAGTAGCAGTCGCTTTGGGATCGAAAGAAAACGCTTTACGCCTCAAGAAGTAGTCGGAAACCAGCTCCGGCGTCTTTCGAAAGACAGCAATTACCAGATCACTTTGAGCTACATTCGCGTGCGGACGCAGCGTTTGTAAGAATGAGGAGAGCTTGCCGTTCCTAAGGATGGTCTGATCATCTCCGTAAGACTTGTTCGACTTGAGAAAGTCCTGTGTGCTGACCGCATACATGTCGATCCTCGAGCGACTGACATCTGAGCGGCCTTCGTTACGTGGGTCTAATACACCAAAGCCGGGTGAAGTACAGATGAAAAGAAAGAATTCATGGACCGTTTTCTGAACACTTCGATGGCCCTTAGAGGCGCCAGAAGCCTCCTTATAGCTATACAGTGTAGCAAGACGACCCAGAACCCATTCGTTGAAGAAACGGCTCTTAGCAACAAGGCTGATTGCAGTATCCGAGGCCACGTTTTCTTTGAGCACTTCAAGCAATCCAAGTACGATGTCCGGAGGATCTTCTGCGATATTCTCAAGCCAAGCGCGGACGATCCTTCCTTGCGCCAGAATGTACATCTTCGCAGTAGGGCTTTGTAAGCGGAGATTAGCATGCAAATATCGGAGAGCACATTCCCTAAGGGATAGCCTTTTACGGCTCTTGGGCTCCTCTCCTTGTGCGTTCTTGCGTATACGGAGGAAAATCTCGAGACGCTTGAAAGTTATTTCTCGTTGACGAAACAGGCTTCTGGTCGCGTGACCACCATCAAAGGATACAACCTCGGTCAAAAGTCTTAGACACGGTGCTACAACATACTCTTTCGCTTTATTGACACTGAGACCTCTATCAAAAAGTTTGACTTGATCATCGTGCAGAAGAGTTCTACAAAGATGATTGCCCCACTCTCGAAATTCAATCAAGCTAGCGATCGATTTCAGGAGCAGCGCAAGAGCGGCAGCCACAGAGGAAAACAAATTCTCAACATTTGATTGAGCCGAGAAGTGCCACGTCTTGATTAAGTCCGTGAGATACGTGGAATTTGCTTCGTTATCTGAAGGTGGTTGACAACGTAGGTAGTCTAGCAGCAATGCTCGTTTGGCCGATCGATCATCACTTTCCTTGCCATAGGCAATTGAGCCTAAGAAAAGCCTGAAGGACTCAATTTCTATCCGAAAATTAGTATCACCCTTGCGACATGGAGGCATTGAGCAATACTTTGTCTCGTGCGAGGTCCTGCATCCTGCTCAAAGGACAGTAGTAAACTTAAGTCTTTGGACGTTTGTACAGTCTGAATTTCGGCCTTCGATGCCAAATCTTTGGTTATTTTTTGCCGTTTTCTGTGGGGACTCTCGTCATCCGAGTCATCTTTGCGTTTGGTCATAGCTCTGTCTACTTTCTCGTGGGTGACGGCCAGCTACACTTCAAGTGTATTATGGTTCAAGAAGAAATATCATAGAGMGGAACTCCTTTCCGCGCGAAATGTCTTGGCGCAACACGCGAACTGCGAGGGCCGATAAGAATTGCTTCTCTGCCAATTACCTCATACCCTATCATTAGCAGTGCCACGGAGAGTGCTCAGCGATCTCCCGTGACAATACAATGGCCATCCGCGACTCCAACTGATATTCCTTCGGTGCTTGCACAGCATGGTGTGCAATGGCTCAAGCAAGCTGCTTGCCCGATTCCACAGCTCTCCATCACTTTTAAGACATTACACACTGACGACAACATCGCGAGTTAGTGCTCAAAGATACCTCTCCATCAGTCGCCGCCTGGAAATACTCGGGGGATGCTACCATCAACGCCCTAGGCTCGAACCATGGCGTCGAGTGTACCGCTTGTCCACTCGCCCCAAAGTGACAAGGTCAATCACCACTAAAGCGCTTCCCCACAACCGTGGTCCCGTCTTCCGTTTCTTCTACCGTTTCTTCGCGTACGCGGGCGCATTCATATTGATCAGTGGCGGCCTGGTAGTGGCCTTCTTTGTATACGATGCATCAACATACCGTGAAGATCTTACCTACACGGACATACCAGTTTCAGAGCATGCCCTTCAACCCAGAAGAGGAGGCCCAAAAAATCTGCCTATAGCTGAGGTGCTCGTGGATGATGATGACTGTCCTGACAATTCACGATTAAAACACAAACCCAAGCTAGTTATTCTTGGGAGCGGCTGGGGTAGTGTGTCTCTGCTAAAGACACTGAAGCCGGAAGAATACCATGTCACTGTCATATCCCCTGTTAATTATTTCCTCTTCACGCCAATGCTGCCGTCAGCGACTGTGGGCACATTGGAGATGCGATCCTTGGTGGAGCCAATCCGGCGAATCGTCCAACGAGCCAAGGGACACTTTCTAAAAGCCGAGGCTGTCGATGTGGAATTATCCGAGAAGCTTGTGGAGGTCACACAGACCAATTCCAAAGGGGAAGTAGACCATTTTTATGTCCCTTATGACAAGTTGGTCATTGGCGTTGGTAAGTGGCCCTTCGTCTGGTATTCGTCCATGGCTGAATCTTTTCAGGCGCTACTACCAATCCCCATGGTGTCAAAGGCCTTGAACACTGCCATTTCCTCAAGGACATAGAAGACGCACGGTTGATCAGGAATAGCGTGATGATGAACCTAGAGCAAGCCTGCATGCCCACTACATCTGACGAGGAGAGGCGACGGCTTTTATCATTCGTTGTCAGTGGCGGAGGGCCAACAGGCGTAGAATTTGCGGCCGAGCTTTTCGACATGCTGAACGAAGACTTAGGTCGTTCATTCCCGAAGATCTTACGGAATGAGATATCGGTGCATGTCATTCAGAGTAGGGGCCACATCTTGAACACGTACGATGAAGCATTGTCGCGCTATGCCGAGGCTAGATTCGAACACGACCAAGTAGAAGTTTTGACAAACTCGCGGGTCAAAGAAGTGCAGAAGGATAAAATATTATTCACTCAAAAAGACGACAATGGTGAGACGGTCACCAAAGAGCTACCAATGGGATTTTGTCTTTGGTCAACAGGCGTCTCGCAGACAGACTTCTGCAAACGTATCGCTGCTAAGATCGAGGTCCAGAACAACCAACACGCCTTGGAAACTGACACACACCTCCGACTCAACGGTGCACCTCTCGGCTCTGTTTACGCCATTGGAGATTGCGCAACCGTTCAGAACAATGTTGCCGACCATTTGGTTCATTTTCTCCGTAGCCTGGCCTGGGAAAAAGGCAAAGATCCAGAGAAGATGCAGATCACATTCTCAGAATGGCGTACTGTAGCCCAGCGAGTTAAGAAACGCTTCCCGCAAGCGGCAGACCATCTCCGACGATTAGATAAACTTTTTGAGCAGTACGACAAAGATAAAAGCGGTGAGTGCGCGGCCCCCGTAGTTCAACGGTGTATTTTTTAAGTCTCTGGCAAAGGAACACTGGACTTCGGAGAGCTTCATGAATTACTTCTCCAGATCGACTCGAAACTCACTTCGCTTCCAGCAACTGCTCAACGGGCCCACCAACAGGGACAGTACCTTGCCCGCAAACTCAACAAATTGGCGCACGCTACGCCAGGCATGACAGCTAATGAAGTTGATTATGGCGACTTGGATGACGCTGTCTATAAGCCTTTCGAGTATCGTTACCTAGGAAGTTTGGCTTACATTGGCAATTCTGCTGTTTTCGATTTTGGAAATGGTCTCAGCTTTAGTGGAGGCTTGATGGCAGTGTACGTGTGGAGAAGCATTTACTTTGCCCAAAGTGTGAGTTTCAGGACGAGGATACTGCTCGCTATGGATTGGAGTAAGAGGGCCCTTTTTGGTAGAGGTATATCAGCCGTCCTCAATATGTACAAACTCGGATGCTAACTAAATTCTAGACATGATGAGCTACTAGACCAGGAATGGGATGTTGCAGTGTAAGCGTGGCGGGGGTGGTACATCGAAGTTGGTATTGGAAACCAATACCACAAGTACGAGACATCCTATCATTACTACCTTTATTCCATGCTAGCGAGAGCCACCGAGAGCGTCACTGTGCTCTCAAACTGTCTGTGCCAAACCCTTCAGCAGCTAACATGAATCCCATTGAGGACCGTTCACCATCAATACAGGTGCATTGTAATCATTACTGCCACTGACAATATACTAATACACCTTGTCTGATTGGAGATCGGTACCTTAATTTCACTCGCGTATTGATAATGGAAGAATGAGGATTGATGTACTCCGTGAAATGTCAAGCAGATATTACACATCTCCGTTTACAAGGTGATTCCAAATCAAATCTGTTCAATGAGCGCTATTACAACATCTTTCTGCACCAGCCCCCCTCAAAAGCATACCTCATACCAAGATCCCCACTCCTCCACTTGCCTCACACAATAACCTCAAGCAGCAGCCGCAGCCTCCCCATTACCAATGATGGCATCCGAAATAGGAGTATCAGATATGTCCAGATCCGGTATTCCCCATGCTTCGCCTGCGGCGTCCCAATCAGCGTCGTCCCAAGGTTCCATCTCAAAGGGAGGCTGAGGTGAACGTTTGCTATGTATGAGCAGACTTGTCAATGCGGTGCTGGTTGCGCGGATTGTTGGTAGGGACGTGGTTGAGACCGCGAAGAGGGCAACGGTGAGGGCGGTGGCTTGGAGGTGGAGACGCATGGTGTGAGTGGTGTTCGGGGTTCTTTTTGGTAGGCTTTGTGTGGGTGGAAGCGGGCGGTATTTCTAGAGTGGGCTGTGAGGGGTGACGGAGAGAGAGGAAAGGGGATTTTGTGTTGTATGTGAATGTGATGATATGGACTCTACTGTGTCTGGCCTCTTCATCACCCCCACATCAATATGTTTGACCATCATCATTTCCTGCATCAACAGGTGCAGACTCTGTGTGTGGTGGTTGTATCATGTCCAGCAGTGACCCCCAACAGAGGGGGCCAAACGCGGCATCAGACCATAAGGGGGCGCATTCCTCGACGCTCATTTGTGCGCCTCTTTTTGTCTCAACATCTAGATGTTCGAGCATCAATCGAGTGATCGTTTTCTGTTGTCTTGATGGTGTTCCCAATACTCTAGCTAACCTCGTCCATATGGCTCTCAGCTGGTTCTAGAGTACTCCTGGCGGATTCGGGATAACAGGAGGTGAAAATTTTCCTTAGCGACGGCGTGATGAGACAGGATGTCTTAAATATATTGGGGGCGTACTTGGAGCTGTATCAGACCAGGTTGACGCTGTGATCGGCTTCATATCATTCGATTTCAGGTTCCTCCCACTTGCAATGTCAATACTGTTGACGAAAGTCTTCGGGCATTAAGCTTGATTTGTGAAGAGATTGTGAACTTGGAGTAGATGTTGGTAGAGAAAGAATATCACGACGCCATAGAGATGGTCGCTTTCAGCTTGTATTATCTGAGACATCTGATAGGATATAGTATAGCCACTTCAAATATTGATCTACAAAAAATGGGCTCTATGTTGGGATTATTCGTTCATTACAAAAGGGCACAAGGTGACTTTAATCCTCGATTGGTAAAAATGGATTGACTATTCTTCTCGATCCTCCCTACTAAGCTTATCACCAGTCCTTCCAGTCCCGCTCCACGTCTTCCGTACAGCGAGACTCTTCCCATGAGGAGGTTCCCTTGTATCGGCGCCAGAAGCGGGTAAGGTAGGTAGTAACCCAATAATACCCTCGCTTGCAGAACTCCAATACAGTGAATCCAGAACCGCTGAAACGATCCCACCAAGACCTCCCAAAACCCAGAACCTCGACCTCCCTTGGCCAGTCCTGCACACTTTGCCTCTCCTTCTCATCGATTTCCGCCTCACTCCAACCCGCCTCCCTTAGGATTTTTCTAATAAGCGGGTTCTTCAGTGTTGCATACCGCATAACATTATCATACTCTGTCTGCGCCAAACCCATCTTCAGTCTCGCGTACTCCTCTCTCAATGCCTCATTCGCTCGCAAAGTCTCCCTCAGCGCAAGACAACTGCGCAGCGGCAGGCTTCCTTCAGCAACCACATAAACGTTCCTCGCGGGCTCTACATCGTAAAGCTTGAAGCTCCATCGGCCTTTTACGCCGCCATCACCAATATAATGATAGCCGCCTTGTTGGGCTCCCCAGCCTAAGGCGTCTTTGAATTCTTGGAGGTGAAGGGGATTGAACTCGGCACTGGGAATGACGATGAGTATATCGATGATGGGCTTGGCTGCTAGACCGGGAATGGACGTGCTTCCGACATGTTCAATTGAGAGAAAGCGGATGCCCTCTTCGGCTAGATCGCTGGCGAGTTCATCTTTTATTGCTTCGAACTGGGCCGGCCATTCTGCATCGTATGCACTAATTGTAATTTCCATGCTCAGAGGGTGCTGGAGGTTGGACGATTCGGGTGCTGGAGGAGTCGAGGGTCGCTGCTCGCTTGTCAAGTATCAAAATGAAGTTTGAAGTCTTGCTGGGTAGTCTGTGAATAGCTAGGCTTTCGTCTCCGTCGGCAGGAAGCGACTAGATGTGGATCTGAGAGGCCGAGCATTAACCAGTTGGCGACATCGTCAAAATGCGTGGAATGAGATGTTGTCGGATGGAAGGGCCTAGACTCAGATGCCGACAAAGGACGGTACCTAAGCTCTCGGCTTGCTCTTGTCAACAGTGAACAAGAAGCGTTGAAGTTGGGAGTTTGTGTGAATTCATAGGGTCGGAATAGTATTCACGTAACCAGATTCCGGGTTCTCGCTTCTGCACGTCCGACTTGACACGGTCATAACACAGAAGAAAAGTGATTGGGCTGAATAATCGAACTTCAAACATCATTTTATACTCATACATTTTCACGGCCAGGGAATCTAGTCCTGTGATAACGTCGTATTCATACAAGAATCGCATGCCTCGATGGTAATTGGTTGGGATTGTCCAAAGTCTGTTTTGCGCAGATCTTTGAGGCTGGCCGTGCTTTTCGTACCATTACCGCCCAAACACCATGCCGCGTTAAACATTATGCATATAACATCGAGGTTAGATTATTTCATTTCAACATCCCCGGACTCGTCCCGCCTGGAGGTACCGTTAGGCTCATAATGTTCAAAGACGAGTCCAGCGTTGCCATTGACCTTGACTGATTCGTGGCGGGTCTGTGCTGTTGGGGCCTCGTCGATAGTCGCATCCGACATGTTTGCGTCATCCATTGTATTTATGTGGGCGTTAGGCATATGGACCGGCCTTTGTGGTAACGGCCGAGACCCATCTATTGTAGTTTGGCCATTCTGCAAAGGCTGGGGAACTTGAGTGGCAGCTTTGCTTGCTTTCTTTGCCTTGTACTCTCTGTATGTCGTAGTTCGTGGTATTACGTCTTCTAAGAACTGGAGATTGTCGATTCGAGCCACAGCATTGGCTTGGAAAGCGGATTAGCAGCGATCAGAAAGTGTGCAGAAGACGAACGCACCCAAGTCCTTGTATTGAATGTTCCGGCGAGGTTTCTTCTCCAATTTCGAGACATTCATCGCTTGCTCTGCTAGATACCGTATAAACATTTCCTGGACGCCTTAGCATTAAGTCAGGCACGCAGACCTGCTAAGCATACCGTAGCTATTGTGATCACAAAAGCCGCATTGTTTGACACAGAATTCGTATCTTCGTCGATGTTCAGAATCTTCTTGACACGCGCGACTGCAACATTTTAGTCAAGGTCACCCCGCTGATTTGAGAGGACTAACGTGGGAGTGATGCCTGACCGGTTATCTCCTCTGGCGGAGGGATAGCCGCATTGTTATAAGGCATTTGAGAGAACTCGCTTGGTGGGTCCGCGATGGAGGGTACTATGTCAGAAGGGTCCCCTTTGATATAGCTTCCGTCAGGAGGATCTGCGCCGCGAGAGCTCTGTCCGTAAGGCTTGAAAATGGAGGAAGGTTCGTGGCGGGAAGCGTCGACGCTGGAGAGGTCGCCACTTGAAGTGTCGTGGTTGAGAGTCGTGGCTGGGAGAGTCTCGACTACAAAATGATTTGTAGAACGGACATCGAGGATCAGAACCTTAATTCAGACTATTTTGTAGACTCTTGCCGTCCGAGAATCCGCCCAGAAGACCTTCTTCGCTGGTAGGGTCTTGGGCAATGTCCGCCGCAACAGGAGTTCGATACGTGACCGTAAAGCTTTGCCTTGACCGCGGGCGTAGTATACCTAGATCGCGCAATTGGTCTAAGAAATGTATATCATCGCGGCTTCCCAATGTATGCAAGCAAGGTAGCCAGATCTGCTAGTGTCTTGGTAGCGTGGGCGCAGAGGTCTGCGGTTTGCAATAGTGTAGTCCCTAGAAGCCATTGTTAGCTATGAGATAGTGGGGTCGAAGGACTTACTTTGAGCACAGAAGGTCTCGGCTGCTCGAGGCTGGTGAGACAGGTTGAGAAGGAGCAAAAAAATGCTGCACAAGGTGAATAACAGTTATTTCCAGTGGACTTTAAAGCACGCGTGGTGAAGCGTCAGTTACGCGCCTTGCTATMTGGCCCTACCCACAACGAGATCAGTCCTATCCATAGTAGTGGTTAAGGCGACAGGATGGTTACAATACGGTACATCATTGAAGCCAAACCGCCATTACCCTCACGACCATATAACTGGCAACCTCGCACCCGGAAAATCTATTGCGTGTACAATTCAATCTCTCTTGATACGTATAAAAGAAGTCTAACTGTAGCTAGCCTTTGAATCTATTTTTGTGGCTGGACCGGAGAGTCCTGTTCACAAGAAGTCCTGTTCGTACTAATGCGGTTAAGGCGCCAGGTTCCCAGCGAATACGGTGCGCCAATAGTGACAAAACGCAAAAACTATCGTCTTGACGAAACCCACATACCCTGCGTCCGGACAGGATGACACGTGGTATTGAAGGCCAGCTAGGAGATCCACCTGTACGTCGGTGCTGGCTACGAACCCTCTGTCCATTAGGATAGGGGAGCCAAGAGGTCTCATTCAACCAGGCTTAAAGTTCTTGATCCCTAAAGAACAGTCCGCAGATCGAGTCTATGCCACTGTTATAACACGGGGGGAGGCTAGGAGGAGGGGTTCTGGCTACATACAGTTATATGATACTGGGAGATTTACAGGGTTTATACAGGATATAGTTTCCAATTACTAAGCTCCCCCGGGACCCTCTATACTTAGGATATAGATCATTCATCGTCGGCAAATCCAAAACCGGCCCCGCTGGCCCTGGGCCTTCCATTTTGGCCCTTTTGGCCCCTTTTGGCCCCGGGCTAGCCCCGGGCTCCCGGGGCCAACCCCACCATTCCAATTACGCACATTCTTCCAGGGGCTAGCCCCTGGAACAGCCCCTAAGACAGCCCTAATTTAGGGCCAAAATTTTGATGTTCGGGATCGACAGGCATGCTCGGTAGGGTGCCCCTGGGGGCACCCCCAACGCTACCAAATTTTGATGCCCGGAATCGCGCGATTGGGCCGATTTCTATGCGGGGGTGCACTGGCAGCGACATGCTAAGTGGTGGTAGATGGTGGTGGATGGGGCAGATGGGGCAGATGGGGTGCCCTATAGATTGCGCCCGGGCCCTGAAGGAGTACGCTCAGGCCCGGAAGTAGACTTTCAGGTCGGGCCGCAACGCTTATTTTAGAGGCCGCTGCAGGCGCTACAGGGAGGTTTTCTTTTTGGCCCTGGGCTAGCCCCGGGAGCCCCGGGAATCTATAGTACCGGCCCCGGGCTCCCTAGGGCCGGCGGTCTGGCTATTTGGCCCGGGGCCCCCAGGGCCAAAAAAAAAGCTGTTTTGGATTTGCCGACGATCTAGGGGTTTTTATTGATTTTCCCCTTAGTACATATATACGGAAGGGCGCTACAGTCTATAGCTATATAGCGAATGCAGATGGCCTGACTCTTATCCGGTGATAGCAATATTGTAATATAGCTCGCGAATATCTGCATAACGCGATGCGTTGGGACGGACACAACAAATTGATTCCACACACGTAGTATTGAAAGAGCCAGCGTCCGTAAAGAACTCCCAACGTGCAAAAAAGATGACTTTGCCTGGATAGCTCAAGTGGCTTTAAAGTTCCTATCAATAAAGCTCAATCTATTCCCTTTGCGTCCTGGGTCTAGATCCGTATGTTTGGGTGGGGTAATAGAGGAAGGAGTTCTAGCTTGTTGGATCTGCAATACATATGTGTAGCGATTTCTTTGCAAGCCGAGGAGGCGTCAATTGATGAGATTACGTATAGCCCCTGATGACACCATTCTATCACGCCGCGCCTTGTACTGACCTCTGCATATCACCGCTTATGGTACGCATGAGCTGTGGTGCATAGCATATCTTTAGCTGAGTTTCCAGTGCCCGAGCCTCCGCTTTACATGCCTAGGAATGCCTCATATTTCCTGTGAGCCTTCAACGGTACCGTAGCCCCAATCGCCAAGGCACCTACTTCATCGTCTGGCCTCGCATCTCCCACCCAACCGGGCATCCGCTCCAGAGTCGCTTTAGTGTTCTCCTTCCCCTCACTGGAAATGACTTGCAAAGGCAACTCATCAGCCCTTGCAGCACCCAGTCTCATCATGGCCGAAGACTCAAAAGCCCCTGCCCATGTATACGAAAAGCTGATGTAGCTTGCGACTGCCAATAAAAGCAACAGGTCGATAGCTAGAAGTATCGACAGGAGAATTATGCCTGCGGAAGGTATCTTGGGTCGTATAGAATCTTGACCTATGTCGTATTGTACGTCGAGCTCGCCATACGGGCCGCCTAGATTAACGCTATTGAGCCATACCTGGCTGGCTAGTATTGCAGCTGCGTGTAGAGCATTCTGCATGTTACTTATAGCATGAAAGTTGGTGAGCCATTGAGTGATCGAGACGTATCCGTCATCAGAATAGAAGGGCTCGTTATCACACGACACGTGTCCACCATCGAACAGCAGATTTAGTGGTGGAATTGTACATGGGACGGGCTGGGCTGCAGTTGCCGGGTCCGGTGCTTTCGTTCCATTGGGGATTTGAGTCGCGATAAACGAGCCTGGCTCGAACATGGCTGGGACTATCATGGCGAGGGGACCTAGGTTGGGAACGTTATCAATGGCGTAGCTGGAGCTGCTTTCGTTCGTCTGGAGCGATCTCTTCGGTTTCCATCCTGCTAGGCATTGGTCATCATCGTCTGGGTCGCCTGGACATATAGGGTCTTCGGCCAGCAAAGGCCCAGCAGTCCCGTTGTTGTTGTAGTTCGGTAGTTCGAAATATCCGAGGGTGGTATTGATGGTTAGCTTCAATGTTATGTTCCCAGGGTTCAGGTCGAAGTTGGCCAGATTCCTCGAGCTGCCAAAATGGATATTCATAAACATAGTTTCTGTAGCGTCTTGCCGAGCCCGGGTTGCTTTCCATGGCGATTGAGAGACGCCATCGGGTATACAAACTTGAACATTGAGAAGGCTGGTGTTGTAGGAGTATTCTACATAGTATGCACCCAAGGATGTGTTGCAGTCTGAAGGGAATGCTGTTTGTGAGACATTGAGGAAAGACACTGAGCTGTTCATCCGCGGCATGAACTGAGTCATGAGACCCGTTTGGTAGCCGGCAGGAAGCTGTACTACGTATGGGTGGCTTAAATTAGCAATGCTGTCGAATGTTACACCACCTTGTTGGCATTCCGGAGATACTCCGAACTCGTATGAAAAATTACTTGAACACTGGGGTGTGCCCTCCTGCCATATATTGGGTTGGAAGTCGTTAGGCGTTACAGAAGCTAGTTCGTTCCGGAGCATTGCGGTCTGTAGTTGATTGTCTCCACCTCTAAAGAGATCGAGGACAKCTGTCGCCCCTTGGAGACCGTATAATGGGAACGTCTGAAATTTAAACGTCTCTTGTCCAATGTAGTATTGTTGGAGGGGCCCAATGAGAAAACCTGTCAGTGGTCATCAGCGCATCCAGATAGTACRAAAGGTACTTGAAGATAACAAAGCATAGTTTATGGTCCATTCTCCTACCTAAAGCGTGGAATCCCATAGCAAAGACAAGGAAATAAGAACCTCGAGACTTCCATCCTTTAATGCTTAGTAAAGCGAGCCACACTTGCGGGCTTGACCATCCCTTGTCAGCAAGAGTGGCAGTGTGTTGCATAGTAAAACGGCGTCGACGACCGAAATTTTGTACATAGATGACGGCTGCGCTGGCGCAGACGGTCGAAGTGAGAGGTATGATTAGGGTGTTGGTAATGGCGAGGAGGATTTTGGCTGCTCGAAACCATTCGGCGTTTTGCTTCATTCGATTGGCAAGGACGCCGTAAGGATCGTCCGCATTGGAGACGTAGCTGTAAGTATGAGTCGTTATAGGCCTTTTGGTTTGGACGCATATTATCGTCCAAGCAATTATAGAGAGACAGCTATAGAGTGAGACTAAGAAAAGCAGGTAACTTTGTCGGAATAGCTCTGATGACGTTGGCCTTGAGAGCTTGGCCCTCTGGGCAAGTATTGGAATCGTTGAACCATCCCAGACGCGCAGAGCCTTTGTTTTCGGTGCGCCGTTCTGGTCATGACACTCCTCRTGAAGCAGAGTATTCAGCTCGTGGGACTCTGCGTGGCTGCCCATAACCAACCCTTATAAAGTCTTCGATGGTGAAAAAACCCTACCGCACCGAGAACAGCTTGGGAATAACACGGAGCACTATGTAGGGAACACTAGGAGACAGGCTTTGCGCGACAAAATAAGATATGGGAGAAGGTGGAAAGCTCTCATGTCGAACGTGCTGGCGATTATCATCAATATGAGAGGTGACAGAAGTAAGAGAATCAGATACCATCTTATTCTCATAGTCTCCGCAGCAATCGATGGGCAGTGTCTAGGCTGCAGGATACTAAACCAGCTGGACGTTTCAGAGGGTGGGTTGGTAGCTGGCCGCACATCGCAGTCTGCATTGTAACCGCCAGTCTGCACCCACTATTGTTAGCGCAATCCTTCGAGAATCCTACGCTAGAGATATGCGCCGTCTCAATTGGCGGAGTGACGAAATACAGAAGGTGGCGATGAGGCCCAGGGCTGAGCACTCCGCCCCTCTTGCATATACTCATCGTTTGCCAATACCTCTGTATACTTTTTGTTAGCTGTTTAGTATGAACGTTTAGGGATCGGGCAAGTGGACAGAATCGAAAACAAGATCGAAAGTTTCGTGCGCGCGCGACCAATCAGCCCGTTGTTGGAGATTGGCGCGCGCGAAATCTATGGAATTTTTTTCGCAAAGATTTTCTGGTTAGAAGAGCTCCATCAGCCGTCCAGCCCTGTAGGGCTGGACCTAAAGCTACTGAAAGGGCCTTAGAAGAGCCCCCGAAGATCCCCCAAGAATTTCTTAGGCTGGTCCCCGAATGTCAGCTTTAGGGTCCCTCCGGGGCTAGGTTCATCAGCTTTAGGTCCAGCCCTACAGGGATGTCCAGCTGACGGGTGTAGCTCGGGCCGACCGGCGGCCCCATCCACCCCACCGAAAACCATCAACATACCTTAGCAAAGAAAGCAGCGTACGATGCATAGCATTCGTTATAAATTATACCCTCCGCTATAAAGATGGGTGAAGAATACGATATAATTTATAAGATACCCACTACTTCCCTTATTCTTAGATTGTGGGGACCAAAGCCCGCCTAACTATCAGAGCTTCGTCCTTTGCGCTCCATGAGTGCGACTGCGCTCGCCAAAGCTCATGAGCAGTAATGGAACCGGCAAGAATGCAATAGCTGTGAAACCAAGCAGTGAGTTTCCCCACCCTAAGTTCAACCCTTGATAGAGCGGAGGTCCTGCGAGAGGCACTACCGCTCCAGCAACAGATCTCAGTATCGTTCCCGCTGCAGACGCCGAAGCCGCGTGGATAGGGAAGGCATCAACCAAGTACGCCTGCGTCGAGATCAGGATGACAGCAAGCCCGAACCCCTGGATCGCCGTGCCGATAATTGGCGCCATCCATTGAACTCGTTTCTCTGCTGTCCATCCGTATAGGAACAAGCCCGCTGCCATGATAACGGTGCCCACGACTGTTGGTGGCAGGCGGTCTTCGGGTCGGTAGGCTCCTCTTGCGAGTTCTCTTCTCTTGACGTAGCCATCAGATGACACCCCAACTGCTATCATACCTAACACCGACCCAATGCCTAGAGGTGTTAATCGTTTCTTATAAGTTTTTGAGCCGAGGACTGTTCACGGTATGACGACCTACCTATACCAATGAACGCGATACCAACTTCTGCACTCGGAAAAGCATATCGCCCTTCAAGGACCTCTGTGAATGTTGTGAAGACCAGGTACTGATAACCATATGCTATTGCAAGATACAGAGCCAATATGAATACTGCAGGATAAAAATACCATATCTTGAAGGTCCTCAGAAATATTTGCAGCGTAAACCTCTTCCTTGGGCCCCTAAAGCCATGCCACGATGCCATGGAACTTCCCTGATGGCCCAAGCGGGATCGAGCTCGGGTCTCCAGTATCTTAACTTTGTAGGTCTCTCTTAGGATCAAGAGGGATGGTATCTCGAACGCTGCTATGGCGATTGCGATGATCCAGAAGACCCATCGCCAACCCTTCCTATGAGATAAAAAGCTCCCAATCATTGGGCCAAATGTTGGTCCCACCACCGGAGTCATGGCAGCAACTGACATGGCCGTCGCGCGTTCCCCAGGCACGAAAAGATCGCTTACAATTGTTGGACTCAGGGTGATAGAAGCCAGCACAAGACCATTCAAGAATCGGAATGCAATCAGCATGCTAATACTGTTGCTTAGCGCACATGCTACAGAGCATAGAGCGAACAGCGCATTGGAAATATGCCAAACGGGGAGCCTGCCGAAGTGCTCTGAAAGTGGACCCACAAAAAAGGGTCCTACGCCTTCGCCGAGCTCCCAGACGCTGACGAGGAAAGTCGAATAAGCTGCATCGTGTGATCTAAATTCGGTGAGTATCTGAGGCACAGCCGGGGTGCAGGTGAGTGTCGCAGTTGTGCTAGTCAGACCAATCAGATATCATTCTTTGCTGTGGTAAATATTGGACTCTACCCGATGGTACTCAGTGCAGATAACAGCATCACTATGGCCCATTTGCGTTTCCTTGACCAATTAACTGGATTGGCAGGATCATTGTCGTCATCAAAATCGAGAACGTTGCTGTCTTCCGCAACGGACGGCTTCTCCAGTTGCGAGGCTGGTTCATCACTCTCCGTGTCCTTGGATTCTTCTATAGCAGATATTGACCGGTTTGACGGCTGTAATATATGCTCAGGGGAGAGAGGATATTCGGTTAAGGTAGGGACGGGAATGCTCATCTCGTGAGCGTTGCTTACCCATTCAGTCATCTGTGAGTGAAATCCAGCAGACACTGAGATGTGAGCAAAATCAATCCACTTCGAATTTGGTTATTGAGTCAATTCGATTCAATCCTTAAAGGTACGCGGGATGTGTCACGTGTAGCGTAGGATCGCGGACTATTTTCACTGAGTCGGATAACAAGTGGCCAATTAGGGTTGCAGCTAATGGGAGCGGCATGCAAGTAGGGTTGCAAAAGCTGCCAGATGACGCCCCTTAAAGGAGGCTGTATTCCCGTACGAGGCAACTTATAACTACATACACCTGCTTAATTGGGTGCCTTCTTCCCGGACTCAAATTTCCGAACACCGAGATGCAACGCTGGCCGGATCTACTGTCTCATTGATTGGCGATCATCAACACATATTTCGTCATATTCTATTCCCGGCACTGCAACTTATGTCGTCTTACAATTGCATCCTCTTGAGATATATCGCTCTTGTCCCTGATCAAACCTCGATCAGGCCCGCCGCACCAGTGAGACCGTCCGTCTCATAGCGCCTGAACTATTCCTCCAAACTTAAAATTCGCTTGCCAGCATCCTGTTGTTCGATTCGACGGATGCCGCATACAACCTCTCAGAGTCTCGACAGGTGTGAGTACGCTTGTAATCAGCGATATGGGAGCCGGTGGTTGACACTTTCTGCGGTTCAAGTGTGTCATCTGCGGCACAGAGAATACCCTGGCGAAACCGGCCTCACCTGTCAGCCATAGAACGATTCAAAGGCTTTTTGTGATCTAGATAAGGAAGTATGAATGGACAATCCTAATGGAAAAGGAAAGAAAACCATCGACGTACCTGCCTAATATAATCTAGACAATGCAGAACATGGTCATTGTCAAGATCATGATGGTTATGAGCGTGATCGTGTCTTTCGCCCGCCGAGTGATGGCGCTCTGATCCTGTATCGGGGCCCGACAGACTTTGCAACTTGGACCGTACCATCGAGAGGCAATGCAACTGATGAAACATCGATATCCCACGGCCCACTTTCCGTCCAGACGTGTCAATGGAGTAAAGCATGCCTCCGTTTGGCGTAAGCAAATTGTTCCACGCGGAGTCGGTAGCGCTGGAGAGAGACTGAAACTCGTCATAGTCGTAGAACACGACGTCGTGCGATGATGGAGTTGCGGCAATCGAGAAAACGCGTGATTGGATGCCGGATATGGTGGTGCCAATGTGGGAGGAAATCTGGGAGTGGAATATTGAGAGCAGAAGGACAAATGGGACGATTGTCACCAGCCAGTATATGATAAGAGGTCGTACCGAGCTTTGCAGGCCCATAAGAGTGCCAAAGCCTTTCGATTTGGCCATGAAGATAGGCAACAGCGGTCCCTAGGATCAAAGGTTGGTCGCAAGGTTTCACGGTTTGCTATAAGCTGAATTCTTTCTTCTTGAGGCTGACGACTCAGAAAATGCACTGGCATGTACTGCACTCAGAGTGTGGAGTTGGTTAAATTTACGAAGAAAGATCAGCAACGGGGCGAGGCCTTTGCTTTAAGTAGGCAAGTCAACTTGAGGTGACGCGAGGTAATGCAAGATCATGTCATCGATCGCATGTTACGGGTAGGGGTAAGTAATCTTTGTCAAGAATYGGTTGGCATTTGCCGCCTAGCACTTGGAGAAGAGCGACTGTTTTGATTTTATTACGAACTAATCGGCTTGCCCATTTTACTAGATCAATGATTCCCAGATTGGCTAGGGACACACGGAGCTTGTCAACCCCAAGGAGCAGTCGTGCTCAATGGTGCATAAAAGCCAACCACTTCGAAAAGAGTACATTTGGGTGGTGGCTTATGCCTCTAGACTACAGGTGTTGCCGTGGCACCGAATGACTAGACTTGATGCAACAGACATTGCGCAAAAACCTGCTCCATTGGGTCCTTGCTATTCTCTAGATTGAATATGCTACTCATTTTTTGCTAAAAGAAAGAGCATACCCTTGCAAGGGAGGCAACAATGTCCTTCTTCATCTTGGCTTTAATACCCGGGCTGACCGTCTGCAAAGTCTGGGCTAGAGCGCTTATCGTGGCCGTAGAGGATTTCGCCGGCATCGTCCTCTGGGGCGCGTTTATCATGGCCGTAAAGAATCTCTGCAGCCTCATCTTCAGGGGCACGTTTGTCATGGCCATAGAGGATCTCGCCGGCATCATCCTCAGGGGCACGCTTATCATGGCCATAGAGAATCTCTCCAGCATCATCGTCCGGAGTACGTTTGTCGTGACCGTAGAGGATCTCGCCGGCATCTTCCTCAGGGGCACGCTTGTCATGGCCGTAAAGAATTTCTGCAGCATCGTCGCCCGGAGTGCGTTTGTCGTGACCATAGAGGATCTCTCCAGCCTCATCCTCAGGGGCACGCTTGTCATGGCCGTAGAGGATTTCGCCAGCATCGTCTTCGGGGGTGCGCTTATCGTGGCCGTAGAGGATTTCGCCGGCATCATCCTCAGGGGTACGTTTATCATGGCCATAGAGAATTTCTCCAGCCTCATCGTCCGGAGTGCGTTTGGCGTGACCGTAGAGGATCTCGCCAGCGTCCTCGGCGCGCTTCTCGGCGTATCTGGAAGGTCCTTTGGAACGAATCAGCATTCGTAGAGAAGCGTGTCTATGATGGATCTGAGATACCTTGCACGGGAGCCACTGGGGCTGCCATCACAATTGGTGCCACCGAGGCGGCAGCGAGGATCAACGCTACTCTGACCATGTTGAACAAGATGAGATGGAGAGGTGTTGTGATGAAAGGGACTTTCCAACAGAGAGGGGCTTTGGCTAAGACTATGGCAAGACTTTGCTGATTTGATTTGGAGTAGGAAGTTATTGTGGTGCCAATACTAGGAGAAGAGGTGCCATATATATATTCGAAATGGTCCAGAACGAACAGGTCCCTTCGCATTCAACGCCTGGCTCACAGAGTGGGACGCCTAATCGCCGCACTGTAATCCTCCCGTTTAGCTTCGCTGGATCCGGCAGCTAGCTATCTTGTCACTTGTGGATGCTGATCGATGCATTATTCAACCACGTCCTTGTTACCATATACATCATTCTGCGTGAATCCTTTGATACATGTTGCGCGAGTCATGTCGAGCTACATCCTGGGGAATGCCTGATACCTTCTCAGCCGGTTGATCGTGCCTAGAAGTGGTAGGTGCTGCATGGCTGGTAGTCGCGATATGCTAAGCTTCCCCACCCTCGCTCTTAACATTCGTTGCCGAGGCCATATGAATTGTTGTTTAGTAAATTGCACCATGATGTCAGAGAATACCGCGCGTATGCCGGAGACATTGAGGTGTCAGATCTAAATTGGTAGGTGGTACTGGCAGGGTGCCTGTGATCTTCGGCTGAATGTGACGAAAAGCTGTGGGGAGTGTTATGTAATTCCCATGAGCTGTTTTCAGAGACTCGGAACGCGGCATCAAACGACCTTTGTTTTACTTTGTCTTTGTTTGTGTATCGTACGAACCATATTCTTCAGGTTTATGGGACTCGAAAAGCAGTCTCAAGGCAGGTATGCATTGGCGGCAAGGACCGGAGGCTGAGGGTATACCATGGCCTCTACGGTCTTAGTCTCTCGAGACCGTACGTGAAAAGCGTCAGTGTCAAGATCATCAAGGAGCTGAGAGGACCGGAAGCTGGTTGATCATCGTCAATGGAGACATGTGACTCTAGGGACGAATATGCGGTGTGGGACGCTCGGACTGTGGAGAGTTCAGGAGGTTGCCTGAGTCGTTTCGGTGCTAATAAGGGTGGAACCTGAACATTCACCTAAGATGACGGTACGGGTAAGCTATTCAAGCATTCGCTTCAGTGGCTCGAAGAACTGGCATGATGGAGGCAGCTGTTGATTGAAAATCAAATTTGTGATGTATTCATGCAGCAAAGGATGAGACTACTGTAGTCCATCGTTAATAAGAAAGAGGAGAGATGTAGATCGCTTATTTAGTCTAAGAAGGAATCCTATACGTACGTGAAGGAATCCACTTCTATAGCTTAAATCATCGGAATAAGGAAGGAGCTGGGAGATTTACGATAGATTTTGTGATGTATTTCTGCATGTAGAGGATGAGGCTACTGTAGTCCATCGTCAGTGAGAAAGCGGAGATATGTAGATCACATATTAAGTCTGAGAGGGAATCCTGTACGTATGTGAATAGTGCGCTTCTATAGCTTAAGTGATTAGAATAAGGAAGGTACGGAAACTTTGTAAGTACTTTTGTGATGTATTCATGCATGTAAGAGAAAGARTTGCTGTACTTCACTAACGTATGGAGAAGCCCAGTTTAGGTTGGGCGGGATGCTTCCGCAGCTAGGCTGGGGCACGAAACTCCCCACAATGTCTTCTAATCTTAAACAGGACTGCTGTACAAAAAGGGGTGGCCGCCTCTACTAGAAAGACTGCGGCGATCCTAATCCTGCCGGCATGCCGGCGGGCGGCGGAACTGCAAGTCGCCACCGGTGACGGTGGTATCGGGCATTAGGCCACCCACTAAAATGGTGCTAAAAGATGACGGATTCTTTTGCATGCGAAGACGATCTCTAGATTTATCAGCAAAGACGATCACAGCTCAACGGCATCTCATTTGCAAGAATACCGAGGCATTCACGCATTTGAAGGATTCAAACGCGCATGTGAGGGGTGCATGTGAAGGATTCGAACCTGCATGTGAAGGATTCGAACATGGCCTATCAGAAGACCAATCCACAGTACTTATCATGAGTTGTAGTATGAGCCTGTAAAGCATTACGCAATCGGTCAGAGCATCTTCAGAAGCGACAGCTCGGAGAGAGCGGTCTGAAGCCCAGCCGTGGAAATGATCTTCATAAGTAGCAGTTACCTGTTGCAGTTCCTGTATCCACCTTCTTTAGACAGACGACTGGGGCTTCGTGAGATCGAAGATTGTCAGAAGAGATTGGTAGTAGCTTGTTATCACTGACAGAGTAAGGGGATCCGAACATCCCCCTCTGACGTCGATCGCAAGCATGAGTTGAGTTTCGTAGCTTTGCGGTATTTCAAGGCCTTTAACGCCTCGTTCACTCTTCAATATCTTAACTCTGCTTGCCTTATGCTCGAACGCAAACACATCAGCTTATCAACTGTTTGATCCGGTGTCCATGGCTCCCTATCACGCTGTCCGTGGAACACAGCCTCGACTATCAGACTCTGATGAGGAGTATGATGAAGTTAGCACCAAGCTCCTTGACGCTGAACCCTGGGATGGGTTCTCCCATCCAGTGTCCCGTCGCTGGACGGCAAGGTCACTGCGATGGCCATCGATATCAGTCATCCTCAACATTGTTCTTCTGGGTAGTCTCGTCACCTTCAGTATCATTGTGAACCACTTCATGCAATTCCGACCGAAACCAGACCCATTGCACAATGAGATCATCCGACAAACGTCTGAGTACTGTGAGTCCAAGTCTTTTTAGGCAACATACAATCCCGCTAATTTCCAGCAGCGCCAATTATTGATCAGGTCCATATACCGCTTTTACAAGTCACGAGAAATGGTTCTTTTGTTGGAGAAGAAAATCCCGATCCTATCTATCGTCAGGAAGCCAGTCCAGAAGTCGATGCAGCCTGGCTACGCCTCTCAAACATCAATCCAGTACCAATCAGTTCTAGTGACGTCGAGAAGTTGGGGTATGACTCTTCCAAGACTGCTAGATTCCCACCAGAATTTGGCCTTGGCGACGACGCCCACGTTGCTCGTATCGAGGTGTTCCACCAAATTCACTGTCTCAATTGGCTTCGAAAAGAGCTTTGGTTCGACCATTACTTCGGCCACAAATTTCCAGATGGCAAGCCGAATGCTTCACACAGGGCACATCAGTACCATTGCCTCTTTATCTTACTGGAAGGGCTCAAGTGCAACGCTAATGTGGAGCCATATCTCCATTATTGGAGTGATTCGCAAAAGGAACCATTTCCTGACTTCAACAACAGACACCAGTGCCGTGACTTTGATACAGTGCTGAAGTTTCACGAGGAAAATTCCATAGACCAGGGATATTTCGTTGACAAAGTAGAGCGACCCCCAGGTGTCGATCCAGTGATCATGTCTCACCGGTTCAAAGTTGTGCAGGGTCTGGAAGAAGACGCCGGAGGCTCCTAAAAGTTGTGGGAAGATTGATAGCGCAATGCGGAAGGTGATGCTCGCAATTCCGGTGCATCGATCGCTTGACGTATCGTGGAAGTAGTATGAGGCTGTTCCAATGATTCTCTTTTTGCGGGTTTTCTGTACGAGACGCAGAAAGTTATAGTCATTGTCAATGATCCACTACCATTTCAACGACCTCACTGTAGTGCTCGAAGGTGTTAGAGTTGTTGCTTGAGCCTTGCCTAGCTTGGCAAGCTGTAGAAAAGAGAAGTTTTCGCGGGGGCAGCAGCAAAAGGACGGCAATTCCTCTCAAAAGTTGTCAGGGTGATCGAAGGAGAGATCAGACAGGTGTGATAATCCATACACGAAGTTTTCAATAGCCCAGTCCTACGGTGTTATCCCATTGTTTGCCCAATCCTTCAATGGTCTCGCCCATTACGTGTCTTCACCGGCTTCCGCTGGAGAAATGGTCGAAGTCTCCCATCTCAAAACCCACAGGACACTCACAATTCCCAGCATAGCAAATCCATTCACAATCCATGGCAACCCAAGCCAGAAATCTTTGCCCGTTCTTAAACCCGCGTTGAAGAGACCCGCGATCGCTGGACCGGCACCCATCAACCCTAGACATTCAAGCACCCCCAGCACACTGTAAAGTCGTCCTACTTCATCCGGATTGACCCAAGTAGTTATTGCGGCCCGTACAGCAGCCCCCGTGCCAGCCATGAAAGCGCTTGCACCGAGGCCAAGGACTAACACGAATAGCCGCGGCGCGAAGCCGATGATCAACCAGCCGAGAGCATGAAACAAGAAACCGACACGGACGAAGAGGATGTCTTTACGAATTGGGGAAAACGGAGGGTGATACCGTGTCAGGAGCCAGGAGGAAATGAGTGGTAAAAGGAAGAGTAAAACTAACGATGAGAGGCATGCTTGTAGTGATTGAAGAAGGGCCGTTGTTGATATGCGAAGGTGGTAGCGCTGGGGGACATACTGAAGAAGTTGGGCGTCAAGAGGGAGGGTGGCCATACGGAAAGGCTAATATAGAACCTTATGTTAACATCGTGGTAGCTGACGAAAGTACACAAAGAAATGGGGATTTACGTAGACACAAGATAAAGTAATTACTCGCCAGTCGTAGCATAGAAAACGGGTATACTGTTTTAGGGACACGAGACCACTTCTGATGGCTTTCGTAAAGCTACTGCTGATCTTCGTACCAGTGGAAGAGCTTGGCTCGCGCTGAGAGGAAGAGCTTCGGCGAAAGGATGACGTTTTGGCATAGTGGTGCTTGCCTAAAGTTTCTGGTATGAACAGCGTGACCGGAATCGAAAGGACGTGCAGTGAGACGCCGAGAGCAAAAGCTATCCACGGATCCTTTTTCATCAGTGCTCCTGTAAGTAAAGGGCCGAGGGAGGAGCAAATCTGGTCGACAGCCATGATACGGAAGAAGACACTTGCTCTATACCAACGTCAGCCTTCGAAAGAGGGTAATCCATGAAAGCCAATTTCATCACCTGTCAGCACTGGGAGTAATATCAGCGAGCACTGTAAACATGAGAGAGACAGTGACCATTAAGCCTCCACCTAGAGTTACGAATATAGATTCCATCCAAACGAGCTTCAGGTCAAAGACCAGCGGAAATGCACCTGAAGCGGTAAGTTCACCAGACAGAGACGCCTCAGAGCAGGCTCATGACTTACAAACAATATACGCCCAAATTGCACGTAACAGTAACGACACAGCGTTCAGGACAAGAAGCAATTTCCTGCCGTACTTATCCGCAGTCGTGCCATAAGGAATTGCTAGGAATAATGCTGGGCAGACTTTAGCAGTAATTGGTGTCGTTCGTGGCCAAGAGCATACAGGGGAGGTTTTGAAAGAACTGCTGCCCACCCCTCAAATTGGCCACTTGCGCCTGCACAGCTTCGATTTTACAGAATTGCTCGGGCACGCGTCCATCCGCTCCGATTTTGCCTGGTTCAACGTGTGCGTAGTATTGTTTGCACAAGATCAGTTCAAACACGCGCGTCTCGGAAGTCAGTAACAGAATGAGGGGGATTTCAAGGGTGGCCGTAAGGATGAAAATGAGTATCGTTATACGCTTCTGTAAGTGTTCTGCAGTGGTCTCAGGCTGCACAGATGCCCCGGTAGAGACTGGCTGATTATGTGATGCCCGTGACTGGAGAAGAGGCTCTCTCTCCGGATCAAGGCCATGAGCCGCAGAGGTCTCGGAATCTGCCTCATCTCTAATTTCCATGGTGAAAGCTGTGAAGTAGGGTTGCAATTATTGTGGCGACGCAGAAGCAGCTGGTAGATGGCTTGATGAAAGATCTAGGCAGACGAAGAATAACCTATGCGCCAAACGCCCGCAGGCAAAAGCTCTACGTCGGATCTTCGGCGCTATAAGCCCGCGAAGATCCTATTATCACCCATATTTAGGCCCAAGGAAGCGGATTCAAATTCTTTCATAACAATAACTATTCCGTATTTAGATATCATAAGGATCATAGGCTATATGTTAGCTAAAAAGAGAGTCGAAGCCCCGAGGATCTGACCTAAAGTTTTTACCTTCAAGGACACTTAGTAGCCTGGTTTAGCGGGCATTAGCCACCGAGTAAGCTTATTCAGTTAAAGGTAAGGTACAGCTGACACACAGGCTGGGCTACCGCATCAATCTAAAAGCGGCAGCACCTGCCAAGCACTAGATCTATCTCAGACAGCAAGGCAGCAGCATCGTGTTCGGAATCCGAAGGGATGACTTGATGTTATGAGCGCCCGTACGACGTCCTTCTCAGCGCAGCCCCCGCCGCGCCCATCTCTCCCCGAGAGAAGGATATCCAGACGGCTTTCTGCTCTTTCAAGTGTCGAGCGCGGCCAGAATTGTGCTCCGACAGGCACCACTGAGCATGAGCTTACAGAGGAGATTGAAAAGATTAAGAGATACGAGGACTTCACTACAATAGACTGGGTACAAGATGCGGCGCGAGAGCAGCTACGGAGAAGAGCTAGGCGGAAGGAAAATGCGGGATTCTTCGAGCGAGACGGACGTTTGGGCTGGAGGAGGAAGATGCGAGATTCATATGATGCTGGGCAGGCGTGGATTGTGGTCACCCTTGTTGGGGCAGCTATAGGGTTGAATGCAGCGTTCCTCAACATTGTTACAGAGTGGCTTTCGGACGTGAAGTTGGGCTATTGTACGACGGCTTTCTATCTTAACGAGGACTTCTGCTGTTGGGGCGAGGACACCTGCGACGCATGGTATAGATGGACGCCTCTCTGGCCCGTAAACTACTTTCTATACTTCGTCTTCTCGATCATCTTTGCCTTAACGTCAGCGAGTCTGGTCAAGGCCTACGCACCCTATGCTGCCGGATCAGGGATATCAGAAATTAAATGCATCATTGCAGGTTTCGTGATGAAAGGCTTCCTCGGATTCTGGACTTTGTTGATCAAGTCTATATGCCTGCCATTGGCGATAGCATCTGGCCTATCGGTTGGGAAAGAAGGCCCCAGTGTACATTATGCTGTCTGCACAGGCAACGTGATCTCAAGATTCTTCGATAAATATAAACGGAATGCGGCTAAGACACGAGAGATATTGAGTGCATGCGCTGCAGCAGGGGTCGCGGTGGCATTTGGGAGTCCTATTGGTGGTGTTCTATTCTCATTAGAAGTGAGAGCTATCTTCTCTGTGCTCTACAATAACACAGCTCACATTTCCAGGAAATGTCTTCTTACTTTCCTCTAAAGACTATGTGGAGGAGCTATTTCTGTGCTTTAGTTGCTACTGCAGTATTAGCGGTAAGACCATATCACAGATATAATAGTGTTTGGCTGACGGAACTATCACCTGTAGGCGATGAATCCGTTCCGGACCGGCCAGCTTGTCATGTTTGAAGTCCGGTACGATAGATCCTGGCATTTCTTCGAAATAATCTTCTTCATCTTCATTGGGGTTTTCGGTGGTCTCTACGGTGCTTTTGTCATGAAATGGAATCTACGGGCTCAGGCGTTCCGGAAGAAGTACCTTTCGAAGTACGCCATCTTAGAGGCAACGCTCCTTGCAGGGGCCACTGCTATTCTATGCTATCCTAATATGTTCTTGCGAATCGATATGACGGAAGCTATGGAGCGACTGTTCCTTGAGTGCGAAGGAGGTCATGATTATGACGGCCTTTGCGAGTAAGCGTGGCCCCAGTAGCGTTAAGGCCGACCGGCTAACAGCTTCCAGAAAGAAGAACAGGTGGACTATGGTGCTTTCATTATTGTTCGCTACCATTATGAGGACTTTTCTTGTAATCATTTCCTACGGATGCAAGGTCCCGGCAGGTATATTCGTACCTTCAATGGCGATTGGGGCATCCTTTGGAAGAATGATCGGGATTCTCGTTCAAGCTCTTCACGAATCGTTTCCTCATGCAAAATTCTTTGCAGCTTGTGAGCCAGATGTACCCTGCATCACACCTGGTACCTATGCCTTCCTAGGCGCTGCAGCAGCCCTCAGTGGTATCATGCATATCACGGTCTCAGTCGTTGTAATCATGTTCGAATTGACTGGCGCTCTGACTTATATACTGCCTACGATGGTGAGTCTCTATGCAGCTTTTGCCTTTTCGTAGATAGCTGACAGATGCCTGCCAGATCGTCGTGGGGGTTACTAAGGCAGTCAGCGAACGCTTCGGAAAAGGAGGCATTGCAGATCGAATGATCTGGTTCAACGGCTTCCCTTTTCTGGACAACAAAGAAGAACACACCTTCGGCGTCCCAGTCTCCCAGGTCATGACCAGCGACGTCACCTCCCTCCCCTCAACAGGTCTCAACCTCCGCGCCCTCGAAAATATTCTCTCCCAAAATAAATACCAAGGCTTCCCCATAATCTCAGACCCCAGCACAAAGGCTCTGATCGGCTACATTGGCCGCACCGAACTTCGCTACGCCATCGACCGCGCAAAGAAAGAAGGATTCATCTCCCCCAACGCAAAATGCTATTTCACACAACCCGATTCCACAGCCATCCAAACACCCTCAACGGCCGCCCCACCAGTCACCTTCGACGCCATCGAATCCGCCACCGGCCAACAAAGCGTCGATTTCAGCCGCTTCATTGACCCCACCCCCCTCGCCGTCCACCCCCGCCTCCCCCTCGAAACAGTAATGGAACTCTTCAAGAAAATGGGACCGCGCGTAATCCTCGTCGACTACCGCGGCCGCCTAGCCGGTCTCGTCACCGTCAAAGATTGCCTGAAATTCCAATTTAAAGTCGAAGCTCACGAAACAACTCGCGATGACTCGACGCTAGATGAGCGGCAAGAAAAATTATGGGGGATCATCAACATGGTAGCTGACTGGATAGCCGATAGAGTGATGAATATATCTGGAGGCAGGATCAAGCTTGGAGGTGGGGAGGGAAGAAGGACGGGGATTTTGCAGTCTGATGGCGCGTCTGAGGATCCGAGAGATCATAGGGAGGCTATTCCGGCTGCGGAGGATTATGCGATTTTGGATGGGACGGAAGATGGAGATGAGGGGGTGGAGTTGCAGAGTCGGTGAGAGGATCATTGATGTGCGCTTTGGTTGCACACAACCAGCTTGGAGCTTCGGCGAGGACTTGCCCCGTTTTCGCAGTGACTACCTACCAGTGAGTCAAGAAGGGGGAGCTCATCAATATAGATGAGCCGATGGAGATCCCCTGTCCCGAATGAAGGAAGACACAGTACCCAGGCCGTGCTTCAACGGTAGTATTACAAGAGGAGTACTAAGCAAGCAGATGGAAATGCTACTTGCAAGCCAAGCAAACGACGTACCTTAGGTAGCCACCAAACTACCGCACCGCACCACCATTAAACCCTTACGGAACCATATCCGGTACTTTCACTGTATGTATGAAGAATACTATGTAACCAGAATCCTCTGACATAAATAGAATTTTTCTTACCATAATGCATACATGAATAACCCCCCTTTTTTCCCACCTCTTTCTACCCCAATACCTTTCCCACATGGGCACTTCATCATCCCATCCTTCCCCTCATCCCCATCATCCCCATCATCCCCATCATCCCCATCATCCCCATCATCCCCATCATCCCCATCATCCCCATCATCCTCATCCTCATCCCCTTTCCTCTTTCCCCCTTCCTCATCCTCTTCCTCTTCCCTCTAGGTACTCATGCATTAATGTTCAAGAAAGAAAATCCAAGTTGGTTTTGCACATAAAGTGTGGAATCTATGGATTTAATGAATGGATGGATGCTGTGGGATTTGTGGGGTTGGTATGGGTGATATTTTTTCTGGTTGGCTGATCGTTGGGTTCACGGGGGTGGAACTAGGCGTTTTTAACACGGGGCTGAGTGAGATAGGCGGAGGAGAATGAATGGATGGATGGGTTGTGGGTTAGTATGGTGCGGTGTGGCGTTGTTAGCTCATTGTTTTCGTCTGCTCGAGTATCAAAGGAAACAGCATTATTAGCAGTCACTGCAACAGACATAGTAATGTGTAACGTATTTCGTTTGTATCACTGATAAACTTGAGAGTAATAGGAGATCGTCTATTGATATCTGATAGTACAGCGCTTAGAGCTCTCACTGGACATAAGCCAACCACCTTCCCTGAACGAAGATGCGAAAGACCAATGTATGTGCAATCGTAAAGAAGTTGTCTTTTTTTCATGAACGCAAGAGGCACAAACAGCCAGTCATAAAACCAGYAAACGGAGCAGCACCCAACCAATTAGAATAGCCAGCAAACTCATCCATCCATATCCCACGCATATAAACATGGTATAGCGTTCGCATGTACACCACCAATCCCAACCAGCAAGCTCCATGATCAACCCAACATAGACATCCGCTCCCAGTTCTCCCTAACTTAATGCCATGACTCGCTTTCTTGACAACGCATCCCATTTTTTCATGCAATCAGTCCGTTTATATCGTCGTTCCGCTCCACCAAATATGCAATGCAGAGAAAAGTACCTAACAATCGCTCAAAGTCTTTGGAAATTCATGCCTCGCTCACAAGCGATTTCGTTCGTTACATATCACATCTATAGCCAATGTCCGGAAAAGAACACCATACTCAAAACAGGGGTATTTGTCGAGGCGAGTAAATTCAGAATGTCGTCGAGGGGTATCGTGGGTATTTAAGCGTGACGACAGCGGAGAATGGTAGCCGATGAGGTATCAAGGAGTGTGGTGCCCGCCATAAATGCAAGATGCAGCAACCGAAACGCTAAAAGCTAAGTGCGAGATTTCCAGATCTTGCGACTGTCTCTACCAGCGGTGCTGGTAGGGTTGCTGCTGCATCATAGCGGGCGATATTGATGAGGGTGGAGAGGGGACTCGCATGCCTGTACTTGGGTTGACGATGGGGATGGCATTGCGGGTGCGGAGGGCAGATGGTTGATGGATTTTCATCTGCTGATTGTTTGATTGGAAACCGGTGACAGGGTTGTAGGAGTTATTGGAGGCGGCAGAGGAGATGGAGAAGCTTGGTGTGACTTGTTGTGATGGTTGTATTTGAGCTTGGAGAGGGGATGATTGAGGAGAGCCGCTGGAGAGAGAGCCATCGGATGATGACGAATGGATTGATATCAACTGTTCGCAATGAGCAAAGTTTCATCAAATAGACTCGATGATGCCAAGCGATGATCATTTGGGTTGAGATTGCGATGGATACTTACGTCGTCCTCGGTCAGCAGACTTGGGCAGAACTCCAAATCATCATCCAAATCAAATGAGCGACCAGCCTCGAAGCGCATACGGAATGCTGAATTGGCAGGACTCTCGGTTAACTCCTTCATGCTTCTGACTCCTCGGAATTGACGATGTGAGTTTTGGGAGTTGGACAGGCGAGGCGCTCTCCTCGATCGGCCGCCATGGTGGTTATGCGACGATGAGTGAGATGATGCAGATGAGGGGTGATGATGATGCTGTTGCTGAGCGTAGTAATATGCTGACATGATTGCGACGATGGTGTGCAATGGTTATGGTTGTGGGGAAAGGAGGGATGATGAAGCAAGTTGGGGTTTGGCCAGGGCGGCTGGGCAGTGCAACGGATGTTTGCGGCACAACAACAAAGGAATCGGTTTAGTTGTTCGCGAAGGGTCGACGCAAAGTGAATGATGATGATTATGGTGGAATGAAGAGGTAGAAGAGAAGTGAAGTTGAATTCAAAGATTAGTAGAGTAAGGTAGGGTAAGTGGGATGATGAACAGGTGGAGGTTTAAGAGTATGGGAGTTGAGTAGTAGGTGGAGGGAAGAAGGAAGAAGGGTGGATTGTGGATGGAGGATGGAATGGCGGGGGGCCCTGGCGCCAAGGAAAGCTAAAATGACGCTGAGGGCTGCTCAGCCCCGGGAATGATTGGCTGGACTGCCTTGGCCCCCGAGAAGTCCTTACCCTCAATGGCATAGATCTGCTTGGGGTTTCATCTTCCCCATCGGCACTTGAATAGACGCTTGCGCATTGAAATGATACGATCTTCGCCTTACTAAGGTGTAGAGAACACTCTTCATGCTCAATATATCTGGAACTCTCCGTCCTTTTGCGCCTCTATTCTATGTATGCCCTTATCATCCGTCTCGAATGTCCACTGTGGACATCTAAGCTACTCCATCTTCCGCCGATCTAACCATCTTGATCGCCCGCCACTTGGGAAACTTGCCCAAGATGTCAATTGGTTCAACAGAAAGTCGGAGCAGGTCAAAGCCCCACAGGTAGACTTCCACATCAGATGCTGCACCAACGACCCAGTGGCAAACCAAGCGATCATGCACCAATGATGGTGGGAGGTGGAAGACCGGCTGTACTGCTGCATTAGCCCCACACACTGCAACATCCTCCGGTCTTCTTCACCGCCTCACGCGGCCGCTGCCGATGCCGAAGTCGCCGTGCCTGAGTACCAGTACCTGAGTATCATCTCAGAACTTTGTTTGCACTGCACCATCGTGGCATGATAACTTTTGGATACAATGCTTATATAACTAACAGACCATCAATTTATGTAGACCATAGTGTACCTAGAGTCTCCCTAGATAGCCTCTCAAACAATGTATATATATACACATTAGAATTCGAAATGCTTCGATACACATTGGGTATTCCGTAATGCAATGCATGAACGCCGCGACCTTTCCTGGTGCCAGTTCCCCCATTTTGCTAATATATTTGTACATTAGAGGACACCTTTGTTATACCAGCGCGCTTGTGATGGAATGACGAGCTCATTTTCACCACATTCGTAGGTCCCGGCTTGTCTTCCCATCTAGCACGACCGTGCTAGCAGTCAGCCAGCTTCTTGAGCCTTGAGGACTTGAGCTCTAAGTCCACGGCGACTGCATCTCCCCTAACCCTCGGCGGTGTGGACTGCCTGTCAGCCTCAATGGGTTCTCTTCCTCGGTCGTCTTAGCGAGAAGTTTCACTTGTAGTTCAAGAAGCCAGGATCCTCGTTCAATCCTCAATCAACGGTCTCAAACCCAACTCTTTCTGCCTCTTCGGACTCCCTCTTCTAGATCTTCTCCCGTCAACCATCCCAACAATCCGCTCTCGACTATCAGTCCGGCCAATCAACCCACTTCTATTCATAGGATTGGGCGAAAGTCCAAGACCCAGGCCATTACCAAGCTGCTCGAACCGCTCCCTAGATTCATGGATGGCCAGACTGCTGCGGACCCTGGGTGTAGCCCACCCCGAAGCTTTCGAGCTACTACTCGAATCCGAAGTATCAACATCATCACTCCCATCTTCATAAGAGCCTAGTTCGAAATTATCAGTCGTAGGACCATCCTCCAGTACATGTTCGTAACTACCCAGGCTCGAGCCGGAGCGCAGGAATGGAATTTTACCGCCGAAAAGTCTGCGTTTTCGTGAAGGACTGGTCCCATTGCGGTGAGCGAGGCGGGCATATATTCGTTGGCGGCGGGTGCGACCGCAGAGGAGGAAGACGGCGATGGAAAGGATTAGGATGAAGAGGATGAAGCCGGGAATGCGGCGGGGGGAGGAGGAGCGGAAGAGGGTATCGTGCCAGTGGTCGGAGTCTGCGGCAATTGTTGCGTTGTGAATGGTTGGGAGGGATTTGGACCCAGCATATTGGAAGTCGGATGGTATACCAGGGACGTTGCTGCCAAATCCTACAGGGAGGGGGTTGGGATCTGACGGTGGAATCTGGCTTGAAGCGTAGAGAACCATTTTGCCGAGAGTCCAGCTGACTTCTGTCTCGTCGATTTTGTTGACTGCTTGGAATGATGCCGTGTAACCTTTATCTTTAGCGTTATCCAGGAGCTTCTTAGTGCCATTGTTCTTGATATCAGGTGTGGCCTCCAGTCCGACCCTTGGGATCCCAATGCCCTCGTGTAAGATATTAATCAGCCAGCTTGCCTTGAAGCATACCTCGATAGCGGTCTTTTCATCCACCTTCTTGCCCCACTCATTTTTTTCAACTCCTCTCCCAATTGTATCCCAATCCTGGCTGCAAAATTCATTCACCCGCTTCTGATATGTATTGAAGTCGTATGCCTTATCCTTGTGACCTTCTTGGAATATCTCGTGGGTAGTATGCCAATATTCGCTGACTCCTACGAAGTGGTTAACATCGAAGTCTATGGCTGGAACGTGGACGCCGTTTAAAAGACATGGGTCATCTTCGCATATATGGTCTTTTTCTAGGAGTGGCAGCGTTTTATCCAAACACTCCTCGAAATGCCCAGTACCGTTGAGGTAGGATTCTTGTCCGTTAACTSTCTTAGATCCTGGCAGGAACACGTCGCCTTTTGTCGTCGTGCTTAAACCATTGGGCAGACATGGATCCTGGAGAACATTGGTATCAATGGCACCACTTTCTTTCTGGAGCGCCTCGATGTATCTTTTTCTTGCTTCATTTACTCCGAATCCAAGCCATGTAGTGGTGAACACTCCATATTCGGCCACCGCTCCGTCTACCGTTCGCATTCTCAGCAATTTCAAGTCGTTTGCATGCCGTGCGGCTTCTGTAGCATTTGGCGCAAAAGCAATCTGGGCAGATGCGCCCCCCATGTCCAGGAACCCGTATGTATGATGGCCCTTCCCATGGTCGTGCTCTTGTGGCGAATCGAAGCCCCCAAGCAAATAGTTGGCTGCTACCCATCCGTACAGACCTTCGACCTCTCCCGGTATTACTTGTATGTGCACATCACAGTCGGGTAGCTGAAATTTGGTGTGCGACCGCGTGTATGAACAGATTTCCTTCAGCAGGTCATTTCGTTGGGACTCAGGTAATAAACGCATGCCAGCTGTGGCGAGTAGGAAGATGGGCGTCTCCTCTACGACATCGCTTGGAATTACTTTGCGCGCCTTCTCGAAGAGCTCTTCTAAATGGTCTGGGCCAACGCGATCAGGCTTTGCACCAAACGTTGATATACCTGAATAAGGTCAGCTTCGCAAATTTATCATTACATCAAGCAACGGCAGACAGACCTGGATGAATCTTCTTGGTCCATTTGCTCTTGGTCTCGAGCAATGGCAATGCGTGCAATTGC
The DNA here is from genome assembly GCA_000444155.1 of Cladonia macilenta KoLRI003786. NCBI lineage: Eukaryota > Fungi > Ascomycota > Lecanoromycetes > Lecanorales > Cladoniaceae > Cladonia > Cladonia macilenta. The sequence continues at coordinate 491,782 of KE598614.1, read as the reverse complement.
TTCGAGTTGCCTTTCTGACGCGCGGTCTCACTGTCTAGCCACCTGTAGATATGTAGACGCGTACCCTGTAGCAGATGAGCATAGGTCCGAGCCGTCGAAGGATAGGATTTACCGATGAGCCAGCATCGAAGATAATCCCATAGCGCCCTGAGCACGTAGTATGTTAGAGTGTTTGTCATGGACTAGGGTAACGTCGTGAACGTACATTGTTCTGATCTTTCAAGTACCGTGGCAGGCATCGTTCCGATGCGAAGAGAAGTAGAWTTACAACATTACAASATTGTTTTAGTCAATTGCTGGTCGAACGAGTGAGTAGAAGTACGCAATAGAGAGAAAAAGTGGTGCTGCGAGTGAGCAATACGAGATTACTGCGATAAGGAGCCAGCCCTGCGGCTCAACATGTTAAAAATAGGACTGGGATAACTTTAGCCGAGACGAGGATTGACATCCCTACAAGGCCAACGCTAAGCAAGTGCTCCGTGCCCGAACTACAGGGGACCGTGGGTATCTACTGGCCCGCAAGGAAGGTAGCCTTGTTAAGGTGTCACCACAAGCTTCCTTCAATCCTTCTTCTTTACCTTTCAGAAAAAGTTCATAGAGCATACCAACGCACACTGACACCATTAGGACTGCTAAGCTCAGTATCTGCAAAGCTACTTACGTCCCGATAGCGAGGATGGCCAAAGCTACTGCATTTGACGTGCTTCCCGTTGAAATAGCGTAGGTGTCAATCATTCCCCTCGTTCCAGTGCCTGAGCTGACAGACTGCAGCATCCATGTCTGCAGCTTCCTACGACAATCGGAAGTCTCCAGACTGTCTCTTGCGAGAAAATCATTCTACGAGCTTGTTCGCCCAATCCTCTACCGTCACCCGAATATCATATCCTTCACATCTCTCACCCTCTTCCAGCGCACCATTACCCAAGCCACTTACATGGGTAAGGCAGACTACCAATGGTCCACAAGGGATTGTTTAGACCAAACTAGGACATTAGATCTCACAATCGATCCGACCATGGACGGTGTGAGCAATAATGGTGCGCCCCCGGCTGCCATACTGCTTTCTCGTATGATCCAGGCTATTGTTAGGCGGTGTCCCAATCTGKAAATCACCCTCCGCTTTGCACACTGCCACTGTGGTTTGACTCCCATCTCTGTCCTCGCAAAGGAGACATTTCCTCGTGTCACCAGGCTCATCGTTCATGTTGGGAACACAGAGCCTGATGGTACCCATGTTGCTGTCCCCGTTAGACAACGACGTTCAATCAGATCTTGCTGTTTGCCAAATGCTGAGTTTTGGCAGCCTTTCGTCAATGGGGAATGCTTCCCTGACTGTAAGAACCTTGAGATACGCCATCACTGGGCGAGTACACCTCCTACCAATGCCAGCCTCAAASTAAGGGCTGGAGTCAATGATTTTAGTGACCCTTATTCGAGGGGCCGTCATTCAGTCACAATGACTTCCATAGGTGCCACAAGTGGTCTGAAAAAGCTAGAGAGTATCCTGCTAGAAGCAACCCCTGAGCTCAATTCACCACTACTCATGCTGCTTCTGGGAAATCCTAATTCTGTAGCGGTCAAACTCACAACCCTCGATCTCCGACACTGCGACCTTGATGAGGAAACCATGTCGAAGTTGCTCTACCATGCTCCGCCAAATTTGAAGCATCTAGCACTCATTTGTCGACCGCGCCGGACTTATTCTTACGATGCTCATGACTCTCCACATCTATGCCCTTTGATCCGCGAATTTGCGAAGAATCTTGTCCATCTAGAGTTCGCCTCGTCTTCCATTTGTCGGGAATTGTTTTTTGATGACCTCGAGCGCGAAAGTCTAAGAAAAAGCGGCATAACAACCGGGATAGGGGATCTTGATGGCCAAGTTGAAGGCTCCGAAAAACTCGATACCGTTTTGATCAGAGACACTATTGAGGCTTGCCGAAGACAGAAGCGGACAAAGTATCGCAACGAGCGTATAAAACAAGCCATCACCACGGCCAAAGCGCCCAGCAGCTCTACGGCAATTTCGACCTCTCTCTTCGGCGGAGCAACCACTGCTAATAACGCCGCTGTTAGAGCTCAGAGGGAAACCGAGTTTACACTCGACGATGAAGAGGAGTCGAGGCGCCGCCTGATCGAAGGTTCAAAGACGCGTTGGTTCAGAAGGTTCATAACTTGGGGCGGCCTCTGCTGCGCCTGTGACACATGGGCTGAGATCCAGCTTGCTGCTGACATGGAAGAGAAAGGAATCGAGTTGGTAGTCGCAAGTGAGTACCATACGCATAGAATCTCTCAGCGTCCCCCTAACGACATAATAGACAACAGAATCCGGCTCGCAAGTCAGCACTCGAACGGGAAGCCAGCGAGGGATATTGGTCTGGATCAGGCTTTAGAAGAGAAGTTTGACTTTGAGCCTCGAGCGTTCTTTGCGGGCCATGAAGAATTTTCTGATGAAGAGGAAGAGGATGTTGACAATTAGCAGGCTTATTCAAAAGGCCCCGGTGAAGCGAATTACCTCTCGATCCTGAGCTATGCGCCTTGTAATCATGATATCCATGTATCGAAAGGTCCGACATTCCTCTTGATTGTATTACTTTCTCACTGGACGAACCCATGAATTACCATTAGGCGTGACAAGGGAAACACTCAACATTCACATGGATAAAAACCCTTGTGGCCTTTCGTTTGAATTCTAATCTCCAAAACAGCATCCCCCGTTTTGTGTAACGCATGCGAGATGTACACACTCAACCAGCTCACCCCCGACGGTACACATATCCGGCTCTCGCGTTCAAATCAGTCAACTTTCGGCGACCCAGCGCCGAAATTTGTGGACTTCCACAGGTGAGATACCTCAATCAGAATATTACGGTGGAACTGATTTCTACCAATATCAGTATACGTTATCAAACCATTTTATGGTGTCCACTAACCTTGCATATGATCCCTAAAAACTGTTCGCTGACTGACTATATTGCCTTTGGTATCTCTTCTATGCCGGAGACCATATTGCTAGAGCTTGGCTTGTGATTCAAATGCCAAGGCCATGCATTACACGTCCGATTCCGCTTGCGTCATTTCTACTGTGATGAATTATATTGTGGCGCCTAAGTGGATTCATCAATGGTAATTGTTGCACATTTCATTGAGTGGTAAAGATGATGCTTTTCTAATGCACCGAGTTGCCTACTTATGTGGTGCCTGCAGGAAGGTGGTCCCCCCGGGGGAGTCCACAACAGTAATGTTGCCATATCTTCGCCCCGCACGTGGCGGTTCGTAGCCTTTTTGTTCAAAAAATCTCACCACACCTATATTATGGCGATACCTAGCCCACTCCAAAGCATTAATACCATCATAATCTCGTGCTAAAGGATCAGCACCGCGCTCGAAAAGAAGCTTGACAGTGTCCAGATTGCCCCTAAAGGCTGCAATGTTGATGGGAGTGGCGCCAGACCGACCACCATGGACCTCTAGATCTGCACCCATGTCCAGAAGATACTGCACCACAGCAGTAAGACCGAAAGAAGCGGCATAATACAGAGGGGCCGTATCCTTAGCATATTTGCTGCCTGGGATTAGGAGCCGGACCCAATTCTGAAAGTTATGGCGCCCTGCTTCACCGCTAAGAAGAAAAGACTTCATGGCGTTCCAAAGAGGCTCTCCTGGTGGCTCTGCTTCCTTGACATGCAAAGCCCAATTTTGGACAGCATAGGATAGAAAGTTGGACTTTGGGTAGAGACTTTTGGCGGCATATGTTGGATCCTTTGATTCAACGGAGAATTCGTCGAACAACAAATAAGTCAAGCAGTACAAGGCCAATGACCGATGACCTTCTCGCTCGTCAAGCTGAAAGTAGGCCGCGTTGGCTCGGAGATCGGATATCAGATACGATTTGACGGAGTGGTGTGCAAGGGTAACGATATCAGGCTGCTTGTCATGGTTCAACAGGCTACCACAGATGCTGAGGATATCGGTAGGCTGCGTAAGACACTTGCTTTCGTCCAGTCTGGGCGTTCCTGGTGTGATTTGCAATATCTCGCAAACATCCGAGAGTGTAAGAGGACGTAGCGTGAAGGCAAGTACTTCTAGGATCTGTTTTGTCAGCGCTCTGTCTTCTTCTCCGTCAATTCGACCAAGTATCTCTTCGTAAGTTTTGTCTAAAGTTGGAGGCAACGACGTCAATGCTTTCCGAACGGCACCGGGCGTTCTGAGCCGCGACAGGAGATCAAGCTGGCACTGGACCCATCGAAACCTAATTTTATCAGTAATTAAGCCAATGAGTTGCTACTGACAAAGATTAATGCCTGTGGAAATGGCGAGACACATACATGCCTTGAGCTCCACTGCTCAGCGCTGACGCTATATCTTCCTTCAAGTCTGGCGAAAGTTGTCCCAGCCTTCGATGGGACTCGAGCGTCGACTGGATGAGTAAGCCTATATCATGCTCAACGTCTCCTGGGAGTATGGATTTCTCAATCAGGTTCGGCATCTCTTTCAAGCTCGATTCTATGCCTTTCTCATTTATACTAGAAAGCAAGACCCGGATGCATGCTGTTGAATCTAGGATTCTCCGCAGGCCATCCAGAAGTTCGAAAGGATCTGAGCACTCATTCACGCCGTCGACAATGACGTACAGCTTCCCTCGGGACTTCGCTTGCTTTATGAGTAGGTCGACTAGAACGTGAGTCTCCAGACTTCTTGGTTTACCGACCCTGTCCTTGGACAAATCCTCGTACATCGAAACCAGTTCCTGGTACACAGGGTCTGGAGTTGGGCAGATTTGTGCTAAGAGTGAACCAAAGATTGTCCCTGGGTGGAGTGATTGCTCATTACTGAAAGAGCAGTAAAAGTATACGAGATCCTCGCAGCCTGGCTCAGCCGACAAGACATCATTGATGGCAGCAGTCCTACTTTTCTGTAAGCGATAAGAAAGCGCAGTGATATTTTGAATAGGACCTACGTCAGAAAGCTCTTACCAGAACCAGCTGCAACGGCAAAAGTATTAGCGTACTATTTACAGGAGCCGGAAAACACAATTAGAATGTAACACAGTTGAGGGAAATGATCGCAAAGGACAGAAATTGCCTGACAATCTTCTTGCGAAGTACTGTGGAAGATGATTGATAAAATTTGGAATGGGGAACAGATGCTTATAACTTCAGACCAGAAACAACACGAGGACACATGGAGGATGTTGTGGAGTAGGTTGACTGAGCTTGGGCCAGGGAGGACGTGCTTATCCCATTGAGCCATAAAACTTGGCTTGACGGCGCTACCGAGTCACGCCAATTCCGAAAAGCCTCACTACTGATAAGCCAAGAGCTTGTACCAGGTGTTCGAGCCTGGCTTATTCTGTGCCGTGTCAAGCTCGGGTCTACTGGAGAGAGCCAGTCTGCTATGTATGTGTGCTTCAAGCCTGTTCGCGTTAGTTGAATTAAAAACATTGCTGTGGGTGACCTACGAGCCTGTTCGAGACTCTGATTCTCATTAGTGTCTTGTATCAATGAACGTAAAGCAGCAATTTCATCGACGATTCTTCGCGTTTGATCACTGCACAAATTCAGGAAAGCTCGGTGTGAGTATCATTGTATGTGAGGGTGCAAACGCTTCGTCTGTCACCAGTGACAGTATAAAATAGGTCTTGACCCTCTCTAAGCGTTTCAGATGCTTCTGCATATCGCCTTCCTTGAGTGGCCATTTAAGTAGCTGTACAGTGGCCTGAACCTTTCCCTTTGGCTTGGAGAGGGTGGCTTGGAGCTCATTTAGAAACTCGAGGGTCTGGGAGAGAATGGAGCTAACGTTTGCCGGCTGTCCAATGAAGTCCGTTGACGGGTCCTTTTCAGCATATTGCGGAGGTTTTACAGAAGCTGGTATGTCCTCCAGCTTCCGCTCTTGTTGTAGCTTGAAGTGCTCCAACGCTCCAATTAGGCCAAATAACTCATTGCTGAGAGCTTGTATATCTCGCCTGGCACCTCGAACCCGTTGCGCGTAGCTATATAACTCTGACGCAAGCTCGAATGATACGCTGAGAACTGTAATTACAAGACCGCTAACGTCCATTATGCTCCAATTCAGATGAAGAGCGAAATCAAGATGCTCGAGGTTGATGTGGTGAAACTAATACGATAGCAATTAGGGATGTACAGAATATGATCTTACCAAACCATATTGTTGAGATCGAAAGGTATTGGTCTCGAGAAGGTCAGCGGCCATTCTATACGAGGAGTAACCCATAATGCCAAGGTGGGTCAGCCCCAGATGATCATCAAAACACACCGGCCTGAAAAGTGTAACAGTTCTATCCGTAAGAAAATTTATTTCAAGGACGGCGTCAGTGACCCGCAAAACACGACATGCCCAACATCTACAATCCCGCGTATTCAGCTTCGATGTGTGGTACTAATCCTACCCGGTTGCATATGTCTATTGATAATACACCGATCAGTTTCGATCGCCACTCTGATTGCTGCATGCCAAGGTCGACACCGAACGCCTGAAAAAGCCATGCAGTAACGTATGCATTGGTGGTTTGATGGTAGTGAGAACCAAATCCGGGAGGCCCTTAGGGAACAAGGACAGCTAATATAGCCTGTCTGAACTCAAGGATGTTTAAGACTCTCAGATCAGGTTGCATATCTACGGCTCATGGGTCGATCAATCGGTTCAGTAAGTTACCTAACTCAGCTAATGAGCTGAAGATTCGGCTACAGGACATACTGTCACAAAAAGTCAACACCTGGTAGTCGAGGTATAACTTCAAGATCTATCTTCGAGGTCTTTACCAGCGTCATAACAGTGGGGTTTTCTTGACGATCTATCCAGATATTATGGTTTGTGTAGCAGAGACTAAAGCAGTTGAAGTTGGCGAGAACCAACGTTTTCTAAGGCGTCATATAGGATGTTTGCAACATCTCTAATCCGACAAACTTCGAACAGCAGCCCATGCCTGTACCACTCCAGCTACGGACTGGGTGAGTCCAAAAACAATGGTCAGAAGCAACACTAGAGCGGCAATCCAAAAAGTATACCATTGAACCTTTTTACGATCGTCGTACCACCACAATGAGATTGTCTTCGGCTCAGATTCGTCGAAAGTCTGCTTCAATACAGTAAGACGGTCTTTCCAGTACTTGAAGTGCTCGATCTGTCTCTTTGCTGCATTTAAAGGGCCGTAGGTGCCAGCCTTAGGATCTAGTCCCAATTCTTTTTGCTTCTTATGGAACCAGGCCTTACAAGTTTTGTCCGTAGACGGAATGAGAAGGCCCAGGGTGTAAATCGTTTCCTCTATTAGTCCATCTGGAAAAATGGACCTATCTGTGCAATCAGGAAATGGATTTAAAGACGAGGATTGAAACTAACCTTCTGTCTTCTTTATGGAGTTCTAAAAATGACACTTGATGATATATTAAGACTTTCGTGTCATCGTCTTCCAGACGCAGATGATCAACGAGGTTCCTTGTCCACTCTATCCTGATGCCCGCAATCTTCTCAATGTTTGCCGCATTGAAAGATTTAGGAAGCTTGACTAAGTCTGAGAGTTGCGGCAAGGACCATAAGGAATGGACAGTACTCGATAAACAGCCATCATTCCACGCGACGCTAGTACCAGGACTCAGCGAGTTTGGCAGTGTGCCAATCGATAGTGTCAACCAGATGCGAGCTGCTAGGTCGATGGATGCAGCGACCAGATTCTCATCACCGCATTGAACGTGTAATTTAGTTATGATATCAGCGCGGCTAAGGTTAGCCTGGAGGAAGGATATAATACGGAGAATTTCTCTGTGGGTCTGAACTGAGACTTGACCAGTGGCGGCGTCGCACTGCTCTTCAAACCAATCCCGGAAGTATGCGTCCAGATTTGCGGAATGATCTAGTTGAAATATCTGCTGGATAATGGCCTGCTGCAAAGGCGGCTCAATCGGCATTGGTGAGAGCCGTGCATCGAGAGCAGAGGTAGCTGCTGACATTTTGCATCGCTGTGTTTTGACAACGCTAGTAGAGAACGAAATCCATCCGGATAACTTTGTGAGCCGCGCATATGAAGGCTTTTGCTCAGGGTGCCTCCTGAGGTAGAAGTCTGCTAATCCTATCTATTTCAGACCCTCAACGGACCAGAGCTAAGGGTGGATGCAGAATGCATCGCCATTGGGTGATAGCATATGGCTGTGCATAGCGCCCTTGGCAATAACGCCCGGTTTCGCATGCAGGAAAAAGCGGCGTCTGCCGTGGTCCCTGACTGAACCCTCAGCCTCAAACTTTTAGTACAGTGGGAATTGCCTAGCAGCGTGGCTTGGGGCTGTGTACAATGCTGGCAGCTGCTGCTAAACATGAGCTATGGCAGCTCCCTTGACTCGCTTTCCCTTCTGGCCCCCCTTTCTTCGCATGGTGGGTGACATTTCAATACCTTGAATCGTAATCCGCCCACGGTATATTCGAAATTACTTTCAGTGACTCAGAGCTTTCCCACAAAATGACCATCCTGCAATCGACAATGCAAACACTTACCAAAAGCATGCCATCAATATTGAACAATAAAAACTCGATTTGGCCTGATCCAGAGCAGTCAATCGGCGAGGAATGTCCGAGTATAAGCGGTATGAGATGTTGGCTACCGATCGGACCAGCTCTCGCGGCATTCGAAGTCATGGCTAAAGATCTTCAAAAATTGCTCGACAAGCATAAGGATGCCTTGATGGAAGGAGAGTCGAAGCCGAGGGCCATCTCCTTCAATATGTGGATGACAGGCTCTAAACCAGAGTTATGTGGTCCCACGATCGTCTTCAGCTCCAAGAGTCCACGACAAAGATTGTTTGCTAAAGCCTTGCTCAAGGACAGTCAAATCCTCGATCAGTATCCAGGGATAAGGATCAAGACAGTGGATAGAATGCCAGCAATATACCGAGCTGGGTCACAAGAGCCGGACACCATCGAACCGGCACGTTATATCACTGAAAATGTTCCCAACAATGGCACTGAAGAGGCCATCTATATGGTTGACGACTCTCGGGGATCCTGTGGTGCGCTTATTGCTTTTGGGCATTTGCGATTAGCAACGATGGGTGGTATTCTCCTTATCAACGGTACCTACTATGGCATATCTGCACAGCATGGCCGGTACGAATTCTTAGAGGAGCCGGAGGGTTCGACAAATGAAGGCAATTCTCTGTGTTTTGATGATGATAGCGACGCTGAAGACTCTGAAATGGATAATCTGATAGAGATTACTAGTAGAGGTAAGCACAGGTCACTTCCTACCGCAACAGAAGGAAAGCTGAATTGTTCTGTGTTTGGGTAGAAAGCATATCTTCTTACTCGGATGAGGGTTCTTCCACCCTGTCCTTTGCGTCTACCACTTCACCAAAAGACAGAATGTTCGAATATCCGATTAATATTCCCAGCACGACAGAATTACTACTGGATCATACTCCCGAGGTGCCAAGGTTGTCTCAGCCAACATACTCATCCAATCCGAAGGTTTCGACCTTATTACCGTATGAAAGAAATGATCTCGACTACGAGGTCTTTGAAATCGATGATTCATACTATCATAACTGGAATATGATAGACCTACCAAGCTCTGGGAATCCTATTCGTCATATCATTCCGAATAAGATCGCGCGGACTCTCGTTGAATGCCCTGTCTGGGCAGCTACTGGAACGACTGGTTGCGTTCAAGGGACTATGATGAGGCAGACCCACTACATCAAAATGGAAGGTTCTGAGACCTTCCAAGAAATGTGGGCTGTCAAATTGGATAGGAACACTAGTAAGTCATCCGAGATCCCTCAGCGAGCATCTTGACTGATTTTCCTTTGGTAGAGCCTGGTGATTCTGGCGCATGGGTTGTCGACAGTGATGGCCAAATATATGGCCATATCGTTGCCGGCGATCCGATGCTGGGCCTGGCGTTCATAATCCCAGCATACAAGGTCTTTGACGACATTAAGCGTCGATTTGGTTCAGCAGCCTTGTGTTGCCCTTCGTCATCTACTATGCAACCATACAATATACTGAAATACAACGGAAGCAGATCTGACCTCTCTGTAGTTTTAGAGCAGACCTGGGCGCCATCACGGTCATCTCGTTGGAGTGACAATCCAAGTCTCGACCCAACGCATCGGACGTTTTTGATGGTATCCGTGCTTCTCTCTGTCCCGCTTTATCTCCCCTTGGCAGACTACGGTATCGTGTTTACATGCCTTGGCGGTCTGATCACTTACATGACGCTCCGGGCAGCCTCCGAGTTCTCTATCCCTATCACGGGTCGTCTCCCCTTCGCAAACGGCAGCGTCGTGTTCATAGGCATTTGTCAGGTAACTTTTGTTGTTGCATCCCCGCTCACGATCATCCAGATGTGCCCCTACATGTCAATCCAGAGCGGGGCCAGCTGCATTTTAGCAGGAAGGCTGATCCGAGATGGCCATGAACTGCAAATCCGTATTACTTGGTTTGCTACGAGTTTGGGCTTAGGGGTCTCAGCTCTCGGTGCGTCCAACTCGGCACTGTATCTTGCCTCTCGAGCATTGTACGGAATGATTCGTCTCCGTCAATATGAAGAGAGTGTGCGAATAGGGAACCGCTCGCAGACCACATTTCCCAACTTTGCGCAGATTCTTCTTATTCGGCTTCTACAGCTGATGTCCGGCGATGACTATTTCGCGTATGTTGGCTCTCGAGCATATGATGAAGATGCAAAGTTGCGGGACAGGCTGCACATCATCCTCTCTAACTTAACGCGGGTTCTTCCTACACGACCTCTACAGCTGACGTTCTACAAAGACCATTTAGAATGGCAGCGGATCGATCAAAGAGGTCGATTTACCAGAAAATCAAGCATGTACTTGGCATGCTGGGCAAAACAATATCTGCAAACTCCGGAACCCAAAATTCTATACCGGAGGGCGGGATTCTATAGAGGTAACCTATTGCGTACATCCATGATCATGACCGGTACCTCCAAACAACTCATGGCTGCTGCTTTCAACGCTAAAACCTCTGCCAAAACTCCTTCCTTTGGCTCAAGGGTACCCAGCATAGACGTGCAGACACATATTGGCTGTGATCAGAAAACGACGAATGATGCAGCGGTGATTCGCAATGAGCTGATCAAGTGCTTATTGGATAACCGTTCAGTCCCACGGGCGGAACAGTACATGGCAGTGTCCTACATGTGGGGCAACCCAAAAAATTCCCTTTTCATACAAGTTGACGGCCGTCCGTTCAAGGTGACGGAAGACTCAAGAGCCTTCTTGGCTGCCTATCGCACAAACACCACATGTCCAGTGCTCTGGATTGATCACGTATGTATTGATCAGAACAATATTTCAGAGCGCAAAGAACAGATTCAATTGATGAAGCGTGTCTTCGAAGGCGCCTTTTTCAGAGATAGTACTTGGCTCGACGTTCGGAGACCCCGCACCGTGGCAGAAACCAATCGATTTTCTACTCTGGACACTTTTGCACGGCCTCTTTGCGAGGTTAAGAAGGGCCGGGACAGAGACGAGGCTCTCTATTTGGGATCTGTAAAGGCGAATATCGGACATGGAGAGGCTGCCTCCGGCGTCACCAGCCTCATCAAGGTGCTTCCTATGTTGAAGAAGAACTCAATTGTTCCGCACTGTGGGATCAAATCAAAGATCGATCACAAGTCTCCGACCGGTTTGGAGGAACGCAATGCCAATATCGCCCTGAAGCCGATCTCCAGGGACAGGAGCGCTAATACGTCAATGCCCGCGGCAAAGCATGAATTGCTCTAGTATTTACTCGAAATGGCCATTGATACGCTCAAGATAAAACCGAAAGATCGATTTGACGAGGCCTATAGCAATCCCATAAGACATCGGAGGAATATCAGTCATACTCCATATGGGTGTTTCGTAGACGAACCCGAGCTATTCGATCCTTGCTTCTTTCATAAATCTCCTAGAGAAGCCACTCAAACCGACCCAATGCACAGGCTTGCACTACTCACGGCGTACGAAGAGCTCGAGATGTCCAGCTTTGTCTCGAATTATCCCGAATCTACAAAGCTCCATCGTGTTGGGACATCCTATGGTCCGACTATTGACGCTTGGCGAGATGCCCCGGAAGGGGAAGACATCGATACCTATTTCATCCCTGGCGGACTACGTGCATTTCCTCCCACTCTTATGGATGATATTCGCTGTATGTACGACAACAGCAACTACACCAACCTCGCAATCTCCTTGCGCGAAAACAAGCTCCTCGATCTGTGGGACGGCTTATGGCGTGACAAACAACACGTATCAGAACAGATCAAATTTTGGTATTGTTGCAATTGCGTCCATGTCCTCATGAGACTTGGTCCTGGTGCCGTCCCGGCCTACGGTGCCCGACAGCGTAGAAGATATCGGCTAAATGCTGGCACGACATGCGGACACAATTAATGCTCCCAAGCAAGAGAAGGGGACTGAGGTATAGGGTCACGACAATAGGGATCCGATTAGCATGGCGTTGGTGGGTATCTTGATTGGGAAAAGCAATGTATTTTGCGTGGTACTAAAGCTTACAGGCTTCCAAACCATAAAAACTTTCCTTCAGCATGAATTGACGTTGGAGAGGACTCTTCTGAAGGGCTTTGCATATTGGGCGTTATGGACTTGGTGTTGGCGTCGGATTACTAAGATACCACTTTGTTGATATTTCCATGCGTTTAGCAGGTTAGAATTATGCGTCGTCATGTCTCTACAGCGTATCTAGTACGGACACCTCATACGGCGTCCGGTTTGGTGGTGGCTACAGACCTAAGGGCTCGATTTTACTAACCTCCCATTGCCCTTTTTGGATAAATTTGCTCTTAGCGGTAACGGCATCACGGATGATCTAACGGGCCGACCCTTTCCCGAAACCTATGACGCACCTCGGATCCGAGATGTCCATTCGTTTGTCAGCGGATTATAAAGATTAATAACAGAGAACCAGCTACTTTATATTCCCCTCCAAGCCTCCCCGCCCTCTCTCTCCTCGATGCTACTCCCAAATCTCCCCTAAAATCCCATCCCACCATCACCATGCCCGAAAAAGTCCACTCCTCCCCCTACCAATCCTCCACCAACCCCACTAATCCCCCCTCCCAGGCCCCCATCTACAAACACGCCGACCCCGACGGCCAATTCCGCCGCAAACCCTCCTCCTTCCGCTCCTTCATCTCCTCCTCCCCCTCCTCCCCCTTTCCCCCCGAAAAAGACCGCTACGCCCTCTACATCAACATCGGTTGTCCCTGGGCCCACCGCACCAACCTCGTGCGCTCCCTAAAAGGCCTCGAGCACATCATCCAACTCATAATCTGTGATTTCGAACTCACAAAAAACGGGTGGCTATTCACTGGCCGGAATGGAAGCGATGTTGTGGATCCGTTGTATGGGTTTCAGAGCATGAAACAGCTGTATGAGAAAGCGGAGGAGGGGTATGAAGGGCGGTATACGGTGCCGGTGCTGTGGGATAAGAAAAGGGAGACGATTGTTAGTAATGAGAGTAGTGAGATTATTCGGATGTTTTATTGTGAGTTTGATGGGTTGTTGCCGGAGGAGGGGAGGGAGGAAGCGCATCCGATGGGGGGGTTTTATCCGGAAGGTTTGAGGGATAGGATTGATGGGATGAATGAGTGGGTTTATGAGAGGGTGAATAATGGGGTTTATAAGACGGGGTTTGCGGCGACGCAGGAGGCGTATGAGAAGGCGCTGTTTCCGTTGTTTGAGAGTTTGGATCGGTTGGAGAGGCATCTTGAGGAGGGGGAGGGGAAGGGACCGTATTTGATGGGGGAGGGGGTGACGGAGGCGGATGTTAGGTTGTATACGACGCTGATACGGTTCGATGTTGCGTATTATAACATTTTTATGTGTAATTTGAAGATGATCAGGTATGATTATCCGAGGCTGAGTCGGTGGTTGAGGTATTTGTATTGGGATGGGGGGAAGGTGAGGAATGGGGAGGCGTTTAGGAAGACGGTGGATTTTGAGGCGGTGAGTTTGATGTTCTCTTTCGCTGGTATGTTTTTGTGGGGATTTGAGCTAATGTTTTGGGGGGTTTTAGTACAAGATGGGATACTTGAAAGCTAAGGGGAGGGATGAGCCGGTTGACAAGCTCATTGTGCCTAAGGGGCCGTTGCCGGATATCTTGCCGTTGGATGATACAGAGACTGCCCATGAGGTATAAGTAGAATGACTCTCACGTATAGCAAACATAGTATGACCTTTGCAAATGCCATGGAGCTTTCATCGATACTATGATCGCCCCTTTCCTCCCTTCATGTCAGACATGTTCAACGAACGTGGTCGAAATCTCGGAGTGTGCTTAACGATGATTGCAAGGATTGCATTTGTGCACCGTCTTTGAAAGCATTGCCTCATGACAAGGTAGAAATCGATGTTGGGATATGATATATACATCTTCAAAGAAGCGATCTTTCGACAAAAGTTAATGGTGACATTGGTAATAAGCACGCTTTTTTGGACTCCCAAACCTCTAAACCCTGTAATCAAAGCCTTCACTTTCAATGTTAGGCGAAAGCTCAATTCTAGCCCGCCCAGCAATGTTGTGCATAGCATCATAATCTTCCATCTGGTGATGTTCGTCCTTCCGACCCGATTGCTCAATAGTGTTGCTGGGGTAGTGCTCGTGTGAAGTGGATACCCACAGTATGAATTGCCTTCCAGTGCATGATCGCAATCAGTTCAAGGCCTTGCAGCGGGTAAATTACTCCCAGCAAGGAAGCCCTTCGCCTGTTGAAGCKTGGGAGGTAGGGTAGCTACTTTTTCATCGAACAATTTGCGCGCCTTTTGCCATACGGGTGCACTTGAATGTTGTGGCAACTCCAACAAGCTAGGTAAAAGCGCTGCGCTGAAGGCTTCTGATGCTTCTGGAGAAAAWTRAGCGGGTTATCACTAMGAAAGGGAACAWGATTACCTCTTGGAAGGAGTGATGGCAGATGGTCGATGGTGATATAGCTTAAGGGTGGATTCGAGAACTCGGATTCAGGCAGGGTTATGGTTGGCTTATCGAAATAGGTGGGCTTGTTGCAGAAAGGTATGGGGTTTAATGGATTCGTTGTATCACCTAGACTTGCAGTCAGCATTTGCAGGGGATGTCTTTTCGGCGGAGGCTTACAGCTGACGTCGCAAACCACGCTCAATCGCCTTTCGCCTTCTTTGAGAAAATCTTCTGTAACAAATTTGGGAATGTCGGCGCTCAAGTATATGCAGTTGATGAAAATCTAAGCCGTCAATGCATGCCAGGGATGACGGACTCCGAACAATGAACTCACATCTGACTCGCGGATTTCTGCAAAGGGACCTCCCTTCGCAGTCTCCGCCATATCCCACTTCAATAAGTTTGACTCGGGTATGTCAACAGCCCTGCACAAGTCGAGAGCTCCCCTGCCGCACCTGCCCAAGGCACCAATGACAAGTATCTGTGGTTGCTTGCCTTCAGTCTTTGCGAGCCCCTTCTCTAGCTCCGCCTTAACTTCTTTGATAAGCTCTCCTTCGTTCTTGTAGTACTGTTTGCCAGGCATTGGCGTCTGACCACCATGTTCAAGCTGCCATGCCCAGTCCATGATAGCCAAGGCCGCTCCAGCATATCCAGCATGGTAACCTTGCCATGTCAGTATTGCCTCTTGTTTGTAGATAGCACATCATACCGAATGCTGCTACCCTCCTACCACTCTGATCCTCGAGGAATTCCAGGTCGTATAAAGTTCCCCCACCCCCAGGGAAGCGCGATAATACCTTGTCCCATCCACCTTGTCCTTTGTAGCAATGTGCGAATTGGATATGCGTATGTTTCAAGGGGACTACCCACAGGTCACGTCAGTCTAGCGTGCGGAAGAACATGAAATGGGGAGCGCACATTCTTCCTCCGGCAACTCCTTCAAGCCAATGATGATGTGATCTTGCGGCGCATCAGACCATGATCCCGTTGGGACCATGGTGGCACCAACATCTTCGAATTCTTTGTCTTCGAAGATACGTACTGGACTTCTTTCCACGTTCACGATGAAGCCTTTGTCTAGGAGCTTACGGACGGTTGCTGGAGTCACTGTGAAGGCTAGAATTAGACATCTGTTTGTCTTTGGACTTGAATTTCAATTGAGACTTACAGGCACTTCGATGTTCCACTGCATGTCTTTCAGCTTAGTATTTCATATGGAAAGACAGTGGATTTTCTTACAAGGCTTGTCTTCCGAGCGCTGCATACGAAAATTAGCATAGAGCTGCGATCAAGGTGGAGGATCAATGGCTCACAAGGTGAAGAGTGATTGGAGCCATTTTCCTTGAAATTTAGGACTTCTGAAGCTATAATTTCGCCAATTGATACTTAATTGAAGTTGCAAGACTCAAATGACTCATGTATCAATTAAAAAAATCTTTTGACATCGCGGTATCGGACGCCGCTAATTGGTAATTTACCCGTAGGTACGGGTCGAAACGCCCCGCCATACTCGTGTGCGCGCCCGACTTCAAAGGACTCGACAAGGCGATCGAGTATTTCGGATTGTCACAAGACGCATTTTATTCCTCAGCTGCAAGCATCCCGTCGAGGAATGATGCAGTCCATTAAGCTTAGCGACGCAATGCAAGAGATACGAGGCACATGATTTATTGGACGGTGATCATATTCCATTACAACATTAATTATTACATTTATGCTAGCACCCTCTGCTAGTGAGAGCAAGTGGTACACCGGTACTGGGTATCTTCAACGCTTTTCTCCAACATCTAACCGACCTCAATCAGACCTGGGCCAAACAGAGTGGCCGCAGCAACCGCATCATTACTCGGGAAAGTCTGTCCGGTTGAGTTGACCAGCGCCGCAATCGTTAAGCCATGCGCAAAGCCTGAATCGAAGGGGAAACTAGCAGTGAAGTGCGAGTACCCGGCAATCGAAGTTACGGTCGAAATGGGAACCGTGACTGGCAGGTTCTGCCCAGAGATGTAAACGATAGAATTCGTATCCGGACCGACATTGCCTGGAGCCGCAAACTCCAATGTCATATTCTGGGCCATCGGCGTTGTAACAACCTCCAACGGACCGAACGTTTTCAAACCTCCCGCGGTAAGAGTCGCAATGTCTTGTGGACATGAGCCCGGCACAATGAACATCTGGAGCGCAGTGAACGCGAAATCAGGTGATCCACCAGTCAAGAAGGGAGCAGCCGAGGCAGTCTTCTTCTGGACATAACGGTAGAAACCATTTTGTTCACCTTCCTGGGCGATGACGGAGCCGAAGAGGGGAACGAGGCCGCTCTCCTCGCCGGCGTCGGCGGCGAAAGCTGCTTGGGCTTCGGGGAGCGTGCCGAGGACTACATCGGTGAAGGTCTGGGCAAGAGCGATGGCGTCGACGAAGGTGGCGACGGGGAACTCGTATTCGCAAGGGGTGATTTGGGTTTCGCCCGCGTTTGCAAGAATGCCATTGACGCCAGCGGCATGAAGTTGCTCTTGCTGTAGTCTGTGTCAGCAATGGGGAGAGACGAATACATGGAGAAAACTTACGTTTACGACGGCAGTGATGGTGTCAACCACGTAGGAATAGTCCAAAGGAGCTATGGCAGCGGCATCGTAGCCAGTCACGTTGTTGGTGACATTGGAAAGGAGCGAGGTGAAGAATGCGACTTCGAATATCTCATTGAGAGCAATGAGCTGCAGAGTGGTGACACCGGTGGCCTTTAGGGGTGAGGGAAGAGCGCCGTTAGGGAGTGTGCCTTGGGCGGCCGTCTCGATCTCAGCAAGCTGCGTCGGACTTGGTTCTGGGAATCCATCTGGGAGAGGAAAGGGAGAGTAAGGCGCGGCGGTGACACTGGCGGACAATGCCAAGAGGGCAATAATTGATGGACTATGCATGATGAGAGCTATCTGTGGCGAGCAAGAGAATGTTCGGTTTGCAAAGCTTGCAGAAAGCGACCGAAAGAGGAATTGTCCTTCCTTTTCTACTACAGCAGCGGGAAAGGGCCCCTACCCAAGAACTGCTCATCACCCTGGGAAACTGCATGTACCCCACCTCAGCTTACTTCTGCCCTACGACATCGGCCGCAGTACTAGGCCCAAAACAAGCACGCTAAGCTTCCGTTTATTCGGGCTACTGACCATCCGGCCGTTCTCTTCTCCGCTCTCATCGTAAACACACTCACATGCGGTTAGCCGTCAGCGCTAGATCCATTAGATCCACTAGATCTGTGATAGGGATCCCGCTATTGTTCGTACCTAGCACCGATATGCGTCGCTTGCAATGCTGGCGCCTGAGGAGGAAGACATGGCCGGGAGGAGGTACCTTGTACATTGGTCATGCCTTCAGCTGCACCCCGCCTCAGCCACCCCTGTGCCCTGGCGACGATGATTACGTGAAAGGCATCTAGATCCTACCACCGATGTCATCTGAGCTGAGCCTTGCAAGTGCCTAAAGTAAGCGTCGGAAGCATTGGGGAGCTTACTATGTACCCTTGGCGCGAGTACCTCGGTACTCCCTGTCTTACCGGTGCCTGGATGACATTGCGGCTGAGCCTAGGAGGAGTCACATGGGGATGGAGCTTCGCGGTACACATTTTCTCCGCCCCGCCGTGGCTGAACGCAATGAAAAGGACAATATCCCTAAAATTAACGCTGTGGCTTGAAGCTATACAAAAGTGATTGTGATGGAAGCATGCTCTCGTCTTCGTTCGTCGCCGTTACTTTTACTGTTCGTAATCACGTTTCCTCCAAAGCACTCGCGTCTTGGCTTTACAACGGGGGCCTGAAACAATGCTCTCTTCATACAGGCTGCTGTCGGATCCTTCCGAACATGAAGCCGACGCAATTTCTTTTCTGTCATATTTCCTGCAGTATCACATTCACGTCTGCGCGTATGCTGCCACAGCTCATCTGAACGTGCGACTGATGTCTCTGTGATGGCGCCATAATAGGGGATGGACGAACTTCTATACTTGGTTACATTCATCTTGAATTAGGAGCGAACTCGAATCATTTTCAGCTCTGGCAATCGCTCATTTCGGATGCAGTCATCCCCCGAATCCTATAACATTTGATTTGGTCGAAATCGCACGTCATCAGCGTGCTTTTTCCTACTGAGACGGTGGCTCGCTGCGTAAGCTTACGACTTTTGGCACTTCGTACTCAGGTA
Source organism: Cladonia macilenta KoLRI003786 (assembly GCA_000444155.1). Classification (NCBI taxonomy): domain Eukaryota; kingdom Fungi; phylum Ascomycota; class Lecanoromycetes; order Lecanorales; family Cladoniaceae; genus Cladonia; species Cladonia macilenta. The sequence continues at coordinate 472,651 of KE598614.1, read as the reverse complement.
GAGAGGCTGAGGATTACGTTCCATTGGTGGCTGTATCCGAAGACATCTTTCATCTACGGCATGCTGACAAGAGGATCTAAAGACATAATTTCCAGTAAAGGTATAACATCTGCTGCCTTGCCGGCTGGCCTTTTTTCAGGCCGCTCTCTATCCACAGAAAAGTCTCGCTTGAGCTTTGAATTCCCGCTTGAAGATACCCCGCTTACATAATTGTCATAATCAAGCTGACCAACAGTATAAGGCGTCGGCGATTTTACCCTCAAACTCGTCATCGGCGTGGCCGGTTTAACCAGCATCATTGCTCACGACAAGGAAAACTTTCTAATCTAGTGAACAATAGGATTTTATAGGTACCTTTTTTAAAGAGCTTGATGGTCTTTGAAAAAGCTTACACATTTAAGAAATTGCTACCTAATTCGTGGTCCAGCCTTACGCGATTTGGACCAGACTAGCCTGTTAATAGCAGCTCACTAGGCCTCATAGAGGAGTTACGAGACTCGAAATCCCAGAACGCAGACATTACCCCAGATTGCTTGATCTTTTTGCAGGGAATACTTCTACCTTCCGTAATTGCCTGATCCAGCTACAAATCCAGATTCAGGTAATGTTCTTGGCATCCTGGAGCCGTCCGAACGTTCCCTTAGGTACTTAATAGTACAATGCTTCGCCACCGCATACCTCTTTTAGCATCTATTTTTGGGGAAGCTTTTTCTTTGGCTGACGTAAGATGAAAGGGTCATATCATTCTGTATACTCGCGTGCTGGTGACCAAGCAAATTTTGGAGTTCCTCTAAACTCGCTTCCAAGTATAACAACTTTGGCTGGCAGGGGCTTCGCATATGTGCAAAACCACCTCCATCAATCCTTATGCCAATTATGCCAGGCTCCCCCATGTCGACACCAGCTAACGATTAGGAGGCATCATCATCTGAAAAGACAGAACCAATCCATAAATATCTCACCATTGGCCCAATCCGAAAAGAAATATACCCTGAGCATAAGCCATAGTAGGAATACCGGCTCCCAACACAAATAGTAACCGGAGAACACCTAATGCTGAGCTAACACAAACTGAGTCTGTAACTGAGATCAAGCGACAATCCCTTACGGAAAATAATGAAGAATAGAGCCAAGAAGCATCCATAAACCATCTCACCCCCAGCCCAATACAACACCAACCACCCTCACCCTCATCCCATCCCATCCCATACCACCCCTCTATCCCCACCTCCCCATACCCAACTCCATCACACCCTTAAATATCGATAGTCCATGAACAACCGATCAATCCAACTACAAGTCCCTTCATCCACTTTCACTCTTGCTCACCTCTTATCATCTGGGCCGTATCCTTCTCCCCTCCCCTCCTCGAAGACGAATTAGAAGGGTTGAGTTGCCCAAGCCCAAGCATCTGTTCTTTATACCATATCTGCAGTACTTCGACTGCGTGCGAAAGAAAGGAAGGGAAAGTGTGAGGAGTGGAGAGTGTAGTGTGGAGAAAAAGGAGGTTCAAGAAAAATTTGTGATGATGTATTGAATCTATCAACACAAGGAAGATTTTTTTTGGCAAGCAAGCAAGCAATTCTTACCTAGGGTATCTCATTATACATATCCATATCCATATTCAAAACCCCATCATCCTCCTCGTACATAAAGTCATCTGCACATACGCACGCCATACCATTCCTCTCACCCCCCCACCCCCCATCATGCATCATGACCCCTCTCAATTAAACAAAAACTTATAAACCCTCCCAATCTTCCTACAAACCCCCTCCTTCCCCTCCCAAGCCCTAAACCCCTTCTCCAACTGACAACCCGTATACAGCGCATCCCCCCACATCTGCTTCTCCACATCCCTCCCCAACAACCCCACCACCCGCTCCCTACTCCCAAACATCCGCGTATTGATCTCGCTATAGAACAAATCCGGAATAGTACCCGCATCCATTTTATATGTCTGCGCATGCACGAACGCTACAGGAATATTATTTTTATCCGGAGCTTTATCTTTGATAATGGAAGAATTGTTTTTATCGAGGACATGGTATTGATAGTCAGCCAGGGGGGAGTGTTGGAGCGCTGCTGTTCCCTTAAAGTCTTTGCCGGCGTCGGTGTGGAAGCCGAATGTTGCGGGGGGAGTGATGACGCTGTAGAAGGGGAGGGAGAGGGCGAGGGCGGCGGCGAGGAAGGTTTCTTTGTCGCCTTGGCCGGGGGCGCCTTGGGAGAGGAGGGGGTAGTAGTGGGAGGGGCCGTAGATGTTGTAGTAGGTTGATAGGAGGAGGGTGGGGGTGTGGAGGGATTTGGAGAGGAGGAGTTGGCCGGATTCGGAGGCGGCGCGGAGGGAGGGGGAGGGGAGGGGTTGCGAGGATATGGTGTAGTAGTGGGGGCTGGCGGTGCTGGCCCACTGGGGGGTGTTAGTGATGGGAGAGGGGGAGAGAATTGGGGGGGGGAGTACATAGTCGGGCCAGGTCACTAAGCCTTTGGATAGGAATGGTTCGGTTGAGAAGAGATGTTCTGGTCTTTCCATGACGAAGTTGTCGGCGTCGAGGAGGAGCATTTCATCGAAGCTTGAGAATAGCATTGAGAGGACTTTCAATTGATAATTCGAGACCTGAATTCTGGTGGGCACCGCGTCCAATATCTCTGACATTACCAAACATCGCGCATTGAGTGTTGGTAGTATGACTTCGCAGACCTCTTTCTCGTATACCTCTTGCGATTCCAGGAACACTTCCACGGGTAATTTCGTTCCTGATCTCTGAAGCGCGCGTAGAGACACGATGAGAACTGGCATGAAGTTATCAGATGCGGTCGTTACGATTCCTTTCGTTCCCTTCGCAAAGGGCAATTGCGGAGCCAGCCCCGGGATTTTCGACGTGAAGCGCGAGTGCGCATTTCGTAGATCATCGACATCATCGGTCGACAATTGTACGATATCAGGACGGTAGTTGAAGCCTGGCTTCAGATTCGAGAAGCTGTTGATGGGAACCCCTTGAAAGTCGGGAGGCAGTCCTATTTGACAATGTGGTTGGGCCTCAGCCACAGCTTTTGAGAACGAGTCCCAGAATTCTTTGAGTCCCAGTTGATATCCTGGTGATATAGCAGTTGGCTCAGGCGTAATAGACTCGTTACTTAGTGGTTTTAGGGCAGGAAATTGATGCTCTTCTGGTTTGCCCTTTGGGGTACCCACAAAACGAAGCCAAGCAAAGTCAAGCAACGCCAAGGCAATGATCGCAGCCARCAGGCCGATTCTGASTTTGCGAGACTTAAAGAGGACTGACGTGAACATGCTGCTGTTTTACTTTCGCAGTCATAACGGCTGCAAGAAAAAGACCKACTTTGCCATCATCACGGCGGTTGGCGAAGCATGGCAGCGTCAGCATTCTAACGCATGGGAATGAATTGTTGCATCTTTCCGTGTCTGGAGCCCTTGTCTCACCACCTAAAATATAGGTACGCGGGGATCCTGGACTTAACCATATTGGGCGCTTCAATTCCCAACTGCACTGATGAAATTGTACGTGAACGTGTACTGATATCGTTGGTCTCTGCAGCAAGGTAGGTAGCTCAAGCTGCTTTGTTCCTTTCTGCTATTAGGATTTGATCTATTTTTGACGCAAGAGCGCTTTTGCTGGAACTCGGCCGCCCACCAAATAGACCCTGGACTGATCGAAAACTCCCTACGGGCCCTACGGGTAATGCAGGCCCAAATTATTGCCTTTAATTAAAATGAGACCATTACGCTGGGTGCGGAGTATCGTCTAATAAGTCATATTCAATCGATTGCGTTGAAATGCGGACATGCTTATCAACTCCATCCTATGGTACAGACTCCTTGCTAGCCTCAACGCCGTGGTCTGCTTGCCGTTGCCCATATACCACACATGACATCCACCGTTGCCCCGTTACCTGGTATAAACCTCTCAAATTTCCTCGACAGCACAATTAGGATGCAGAACATATACTACCTTCTCCGCATCCCTTAAGCTTCCGTCATCGCCATCAAGTCCCTCGCCACGGATTTGCATAAATATGTTATCCTGCAAAATGGTTAGAAGTGTCTCAAATGCATCTCCAGCAACAGAAATACTGACCTTAACCATGCGCTTGATAACCTTTCTGACCAATTCTTTCTCTGTTTCCATTTCATCAACGTTATTAAATTCGTCCTCTTTCTGCTCGAGATACCACGTGACCAGTTCTTCGTGCTCCACACCTTCTCCAGTCGTCATCTCGTCCTCGTTGACTCTCCGTACCAGCATGTTGAGTATGGACATATACTTGTCGTATGTAATCTTTGTCTTCCGGCTCTCTGGTGCTGGTGTTCGCGAAGCTCTACCCACCACGCCATCACCACCATCGTCACCATCTTGATTGTCATCGTCACCGTCAGCCATTGGAGAATCACCATCTCGATCATGGGTTTCTGAGCGGTCGCGCCTGGTGCCGTTGTTGAGAACTTCCTCTTCGTCGTCCTCGACCTCCACGTCATCTTTCTCAACGCTGATGATACTCTGGCGCAGAAGATTGAAAGCCTCTCTGACGAAATTAGGCGTCACATCGTCCACGCAGTTGGCTTTGGCGATAGCTTCGCTTAATCGGATCATACTCTCTAACTGTCTAACAGTGATGCGGTAACTATTCCTTCCAATGCCGCCTTGTGCGTCGTCAGCACGGAGTTCTTTGTATTTTTCTACCAGCAACGCTTTGGCCTCCGGTGTGAATTCAGGCTTGAATGTACGCGCAAATCTTATGTAACGCTGCAATTGCTCGGTTGTGAATTCAGGTTGAACGACCTCGTCACGGAATCTATGGATACTAACAATGTGCTCAGCTAGATGCCTATCAACGGTCTCATTGCACTCGTCCAGAATGACGAAGAAGAGATCGAAACGACTCATAATAGGTGCACTCATATTGATATTGGCCCTTAGTGTGGTCTTCCGATTGTATCTCCCACCTACTGGATTGGCGGCCGCAAGAATACTTGTTCGTGCATTTAATGTTGCTTGAATACCAGCTTTGGCGATAGAAATGGTCTGCTGTTCCATAGCTTCGTGAATGGCAACTTGGTCACCTATGTCCATTTTGTCGAACTCATCGATGGCACATATACCATTATCTGCGAGCATGAGAGCACCGGCTTCGATGGTGAACTCGCCCGTCTCTTCATCTTTAACAACTGCAGCTGTGAGACCAGCTGCAGAGGAAGCTTTGCCAGAAGTGTAAACCGCGCGAGGGAGGAAAGCGCAGATATATCTGCTTGTGATCAGTCTCGAAATGGAGTTGGATCTCTGGGAAACACTCACTTCAGAAATTGACTCTTGCTTGTACTGGGATCTCCCACAATGCAGATGTTTAGATCTCCTCTCAACTGCATGCCTTCGGGGGTGACCTTACTGACACCGCCCATCAGCTGTAGGAGCAAACCTTTTTTGACAATCTCGTGCCCGTATACCATCGGTGCAAGGGAATTGACCAGTCGCGAGTATATGTGGTCGCTGTGCACCATTTGTTTGAGATCTTCGATTTCGGAGGCTGTGAGCGATTGCAGATACGCATCTTGAGCATGATCTCCAGTGTCTTGAGGATCAATTGTTGCTGTCTGGTTTAAGGACGCTAGGATATTGCCAGCTTGCCCGTTAAGTTGCTGATTGGCTGCTTGTCCAGGAGTTGATGTATCTGGTGTTACCATGCAAGCTAAGAAGGCCATCCTGTAGGTCAAATCCCTAACACCCAGAGCTTTGAGACCTGTGACTCCAGTTCCTCCAGCGTCACCACCTCGTGGTGCATTTCGGCTGTCTCGTGTAGCTTCTGGTCGAACACCTGGAAGCCCGAGTTGACTGACATCCGGCACTACGATGAGTGTACCAGTGAAGACACACTTCTCACCAGCCTTGGCACGGTCCACGATTTCTCCTCTCAGAATCACGTCCATGGTTCGTGGCATGCTACCTGTGGGGATCTCGGAACTATTCTCTTGTATCCTAACCTTCTGCCAGTCCACAAACGTGCTTTGCCGAATATCAAGTCGCCATCCTTGCCGATTCCCACAGGTCAGGTTGGGGCATTGTGTAGGCTCAGTATAGCGGAAGGTTTGCTCAACGTTGGAGATGACTGTCCTGCAACCTTCACAAATGAATGTAGCAAGATATAGTTCTGGTCGCACTTCGGAAGTTCTTGTCGCTGTACCGGATATCGAAAGTAGCTTGCCCACAGACGCTGTTCGCAATTGCCGTATCCGTGAGATGAGAGGTAAATTGTAGAAAGCCAGGGTGAACAATTTATCAGTCTGCTGATTCGTTGTCCTTGAACCCTGTGTCTCAGCTTCACTGACTCCATTGCCTGCAACAGATGATCCAGTCTGAGATGATGCGCTGGTAGGCTGCCGATGTTCCTTGAAATATCGAGGTTCATACTTTGCAATTAGGTTGTGTAACGCTCGTGTAAGGAAGGGAAGATAGCGGTAGTAGTCGTTGGCGATGGCATTGGCTAAGGTCTGATTTGGCAGGGACATAAGGTGTTGAAAGTCAACGTAGAGGGTGGAAAGGTTATATATCCGCAGCCCATGAATTTGGGCAATGTAGTATTTGTCGCTTGTCAGAGCGCTGGAAGGGGGGGCTCCGGACAGTGTGATTTGCTCGACGAACCTAACAGCATCAACTTTTCCGTTTGCTTTCAATATCTACCAGAACGTACTGATCTAAGAAGTTCTCAAATTCCTCTGCGACCTTCTCTCCCACTCTGTCAACTACCTTAGGCACCGCTCTTGCCATAGGATCGCGTGGTCTATTTCTGTCTGTGCCTCGAGCGCCCACAATCTCATCATCGGGAAAGCCTTCGACATCGCTGAGTGCTCCTGTGCCCTCTGAAGGCGGTACTGACGACCGTTGAGCGCTTCGATTGGGGCCCATTTTTGGAGCACCATTCGTTCGCGCGCCATGAGCGAGGTCAAGATCTGGGTTATCCGAAGTAAGGAGACTCTCAACAACTGATGACATGATGGTAATTGGGCCACTTCGTGGAATACAGGAGATGTTGAAATCGCACAACTGGTGGGGCTTGAGATACCTTGGGGCAAGGGAACGCGTTCTACGCGACTTCTCGCGTAAAGTGGTTTTCGCGTTTGGCGCAGGTCTTGGCAGGGCCTTGCTCCTGTTCAATTTCTATCTCCGTTAAACCTAACCTCTATTGTTAGCCTACTTATTTGCTGTCTCAATGCTGCATTGAAAAACGATGTCGACTAAGTAAGACTGCCATATCTACTCACTATTAAGCATGAAAATGTTTATATGCATAGACTTACTACCCTTTAGGCCACAAGATCAACGGGCTCTATACCCAAATTTCACACCAGAACATCCAAGTTTCAGTAGGCAATAGCTCAATTCTACGCTTAAATTCCATGCCAGGCACACCGGCCTAAGAAGTGCCAATATATACCACTTACTCATAGGTACCCTCGTGCCCGTCATTTCGTGCTGTCTTGTTTCTAATAAACCGTCAAGGAAGAACTTGACTTGTAAATCCTGATATCAGTTGCGTATAAATGCTAGCCATCCGGAACGCCCACAATGCACGATAAATTGGAGGGTTTGTATCACGCAACATACATCTATGGCCTGGCTTCCTGTTGTCCGTTCAAGACTATGGCGTTCAGAAACCCTGAGTATCGCCAGTGATGCTACTTCAATGTGCTCTTCCCCGCAAGATGTGCTTGTTGAAAAGCTTCCCACCTGCCTATGCAGCGTTGTTGAGTGTCTATTGGTTCTGCAGTGCCATGGCCAAAATCCGATTGCTCGGAGATACAACTATCTCACGGGTACAGAAATGTATGGATCGGGTGCATAAGTCAGCACATTCCAGTGCTGCAAACAAGTGGACAGTATGGCATTGATTTGGGGAAGAGATTATGAGTTGAAATGTCGTAATCTATCTAATGCTATTCAAGGTTCTCTTAGATGGTAAAGAGCTGAAGATCCCGCTTAATGTGCGGGCGGCGTATCCATTAATGCCCGGATCGAGACCAAGCAGCCGTGATTGAGTTCAATGGAGGTCGCATCAAAAGCCATGCTAGATGTTTTATATACAGATTAGGAGATTTATGGATCCGCGGAAAAAGAAGGACAGGTTTAAACATATTGTGAATTTGAACGATAGATCCTCCGGTACCTGCCGCAAATGTCTGGCGCGGAGACCTCTCAAATATCCCAAGCAACTGCTTCCTCTTCTCCCGTTGATGCAGGTGGGACCATGGATACAATTTCAGGATCGTCCTCGGTAAAGATGAATGGTCTGGCATGCTCGTCGTAAACGACATTTCCGAACAGTCGCAACATGTCCTCCAGGGTCAGCTTCGACAAAACACTTCTGTCATCCATTGCAGCTTCGATGATCTCATCTTTCCTACTCTGCATCTCCAGGAGTCGCTCGTCGACAGTGTCTTTGATGACGAATCTTGAAAGATAAGTCTCCTCGGTTTGGCCAATACGGAAGACGCGACAGAATGCTTAATGGTCAGTTATCGCCCCATGCTTAAAGTAACCCTTCCATACCTTGCTGCTCGACCAAGCTGTTGAACCAGAGATCGACACAAATAACCCTCGAAGCCATCGTCAAATTCTGACCATGTTGTTAGTTTCTGGCAGTTGAACGAACAGAGACTGCCTTACAAGGCCAATTCCTCCGCATCGCAGTGACGCTATCATAACCTTTTTCTCGGGATCGTTCTGAAACTGTTCGATCGACTCTTCGCGGCCTTTGAAAGACATCTTTCCATGATACTGCAGTAGGTGAGCTTCTATTGCTAAACGCAGGATTTGGATGAACGATTCACCTTGCAGTGCTTCCACCCCTGTCGCTCACAGATCTTGCCGAGTACCTCCATCCTGCGAAGCGTAAATTCGACGTTTTGAGAGGTAGAATAGGAAATGCTCACATAAGGTGAAATTGGCTGAAGATGATGACCTTTTTGGTTGGTTCCTCCCTGAACCATTTCTCAATCTGAGCTTGCACCGCAGCTGTCTTAGTGGAGGGAAGGATTTGACCATCAACGTCAACCCATTTCATGTTATCCTTAACTCTGCGCCTTGGCCTAGTCTTCGGCTTGCCCTCTCCAAATTGTGGGGCAGGAGGTTCTTCAAAGTCCAACTCCCGTAGGCCCCCGCAAGGTTGAGACTCATTGAAATTTTCATTACAATCATCAGCTAAACAAGTCGCCTGATCTTCGTTATTCGCACCTGCCTGACAAACCATAGTCCTGAGGCATTCGCCGCAATAGATATGCATGCAGCTAGTGATCCAGGGATTATCTGGTGTGTCCCCGCATTTATGGCACGTACTCCTATCTTTTATCTCCTCCCATTTTGAGCTAGCCCTGAGCTGGCGAATGTACTTGCGGAACTTAAAGATCAGCTTAGAATCTTGGTTCATATTGTCTTCGGCATCCTCGTCTTCGTCTTCGGCCGCACTGTCCTCGGGATTGTCTTTGACCTCAATCATCTTCCTTATGGATTTCATCATATCTCTTGTCGAATCAGGATCAGCTGCAACTTCTGAGCTCGTCTGCTGCCATAGATTTTCGATATCTTCAAGCTCAAAGATATCCTCCATAGTTTCTTGAAGCATGAATATGTGGCCGGTCATCTGTCGCAAGCGCAGGAGCATGGACTAAGCGAGCATTAATAATGAAAGAGATCAAAAGCCATTGGCACTTACCAGAACCAGTTGAGGCTTTTGCTCAAGTTCTCCTTCGGCTGAGGCTCTTTATTGGCTTAGCAACATTATCGGTTCTTTGCATGGTAAGACTCACTTGTTAATTGCTGCAATAAAGCGCTTGTGAATGATATCATAGATCTTGCGCTCAACAGGGTTGAATTCCAGTGTAATGGTATCTTGATGCGTTGCTGGCATTTCAATGATGGGAAGCTCAAAGAGTTGGCTCTTGTAGGTCCTCCTTATCAAGATTTGATCCAAGAAACTGTGTAGCCTTTGGTTACACACATTGCTCTTTGGAAGACAAAAATTCTGTTTGAAGACAGCATAAGAACCAGTGTGAGGCATACGCAAGAACTTGAAGTACGGGTACAGTTCCGTTATGTCATTAAGGATAGGTGTTGCTGAGATCGCCCACTTATGCTTTGCCATGAGCCCGCGGCAGGCTATGGAAGTTTGAGATCGATGATTCTTGATGACTTGGGCCTCTGTAACACCCGGCGTTATTAGCGACCTAGAATTAGACTCGAAATATTCTACTGACCATCAAGCACTGTAAGCATTAGCTCATGACAAAACTGGCATACAAGAACCGGAACTTACCAACTCTATAGAAGTGAGCTTTGTGGAGCAAATCTCGATTTGCTTCCCAATGTTTTGACCACCATTGCTGTATCGCTTCCGGCTCTTTGATCTCTTCTGGGAGTTCAAGTTTGGGATAAGATTTGACAACCTCGGCATACGTAGTGAGGCTAGTATGGTTAGCCTTGACGCGAATTGTTGACGTTCTACATACACAATGTCTGCTTGTTGTATTTTGCGAACAGCGCCACGGCCAGACGCGCCTTTGCTAGATATTCTCATGTTACCGTGATGTCTTATGATGTCGTTTCTGAAAGTGTTTGGCGTCGTGTGTTTCGCTATTTCATTGTCCCCTGTACAGAGTCAATCGTCTTCTTCTTGTATCGATCGGATCTTGCTCACATTGGCTCAGTAATGCCGGAGAACAGACAATCAAGGTGCTTCGGTATTCTTCGCCGGGAGCTGGAGGGTTGGCTACAATAGTAGCAATCATCATTACAGTTTTTCCAAAACCCATCTCGTCCGCGAGCAGACCTCCTTTGGGTTCATTCTCTCCTATCTCTCTCTCTTTCATCGTCCCGGCTCCTTGTACCTGATGGTGATGGAGCGTACTGGTCATGCCTTTGAGATCCCAGCCGGCAGCCTTTGTACTTGCCTTGCACGATCCTAGAACGGTGGTCATGCGTAGGATATGTGCCTTTTCAGAAGCTGCCTTGGCCTTGTTCTCCACGGGTATGCTCGAGATCATTGATGCCATTGCCTGTCTCTTGCGTGTATCAGTCATGATTGGCATAGAGGCCTTGCCAATATTCGCATTGGCATCCTCGTAGACATTGCTTGTCACCAAACTCGCGGAATCGTTCATGTAGCCAGCTTGAGTGGGTCTCGGCCTCGACGATTTGCCTGCTTTTTGGCCTTTACTGTTGCCCATGAACTCCTGGGCGTCGTTACTTGGTCTTGAACCTTTATTCGCCTGCGAGCCTTTCCTTGGAGCCTTGCACAAACCACTTTCCGATTTATCTAGCTTCGCAAGCTCGAATTCGAGGCCAGCCATCATGTTGTCAGCCAGTTCTTTCTTAAGTTCAGCAGCGGTTCGCTTGCTGGTATCTTTCGACTTGCGTTTCCTTGGCCCAGGCTTTCCTTTTGGCGCAGCATCATTCTCACTATCATTTCCGTTGTCCCGTGCTGCAGCGGCTCCCCGTTTCGTTGGGCCATTTCTGCGGGGGTACTCAGGTACAAAGAGGCAGTTATCGCTCTCTTCAGCTTCGTCATCATCGCTGCTATGGGAACCGCGGTCACGACGATAGGCGAGCTCTTTTCTCTTGAGACGAGCCTTCTCTTCCTTCTCAGCCCTCTGGAAATGGATGTCATCTTCCAGAGTGTTCTTTCGGGCCTTTACTTTTGCTTTGTAGACTCGCTTTGCCTTAGCAAAATGGTCGGCGGTGTCCTCCTCTGGGGTATAGGTACCCCTCATCCAAGCATCTTTATCTTGAATGACTCCCTCGGCATTGGGAACACTGAACATTTTGCCGGCCCCACACGCTGCCGCCTTACCAAGCGCTTTCTCTCTATATATCTCCTGCAACTTGCGCAATTTTTCAACATCCTCAGGCGTTCTCAAGACTCTGGGATTTGCATTTCGGAGGTAGGGCTTCCCGTTCTTTCGTAGAAGTGCCCTTGTTGTACCTTCGTTGAACTTATCGGAGATATCGATCACACCCTTATTTGCTCCTAAAAATTCAACATCTGGATTCTCTTGCTTGACGATGACCGACGAGGACCCGTCATCATTTAGAATTATGATCTCTTCTTCATCTTCGCCGTCTGAGAGCATGATTGTACCGTCAGCCAATTTTATTCCATGCCTATACAGGCCTTCAGCCTGCGACTTTGAAAGTTCTTCGGAATCTAAGAGGTCGATAATCTCTCCCTGAGTAAAATGGGCGAACATTGGCTCAGACTCTCCGAATTCATCCTTAATTTGGATGTCTGTAACCTGGCCATAGCCACGAACTTGATTCGGACGGTTTGGGATATACTGCTCCGGAGCATTTTTCTCATCTGGATTGTCTTCGAAACCGGTCAAATCAATACAGCGTTCTTGTATAGATTTCCAAAGGAAGCTGGTATCCGTCTCTTCGATCTTAACGTCCTTCGGGATAGTGTCATTCGAGGACGAACACCCAGAATTCATTTCCCGCTGTAGATCGATCATTTGTACGTCCCGAGTATCGTTCCTTTGCAGAGTTTTGACCAGATCTTCGAAATTTGAACCGTCATCTGCCTCAATGGCGGGTGAGCCCCCCTCCAACGGGCCACTGGCCCTGGAGATCATGCCGATTGCAATCTAATGGTCTGGGGACATTATTTAGGTTAATAAGTAATAATTGAAGAAGATTATGCTTACTAGCGAGGAGAGCAGTGGTAAACCCTTGACTTTTGTGCGGGACCCCAGCGACTTCAATGTAACGTTTGAAGTCGAATGAATTGGTGCAGATCTTCCTCTAGAGGGTAAAGATATCTTATGGGCGGATACGAAACAGTGACGTGGTGGGTTTGAAGAATGTGAGAAGCCGATTTTGTATGTGGGTGATAGAAAAATCAAAAGGGCTCGGAACGCGCGAGATGAGTTTCAAAGGCAAGCGATGATGTTTGCTTGCGAGACAAAGTGAGCTTTGCCCCCGCACTTGAGGCGGAGTTAGGTGGGATGAGCGAGAATGTGTAAGATCTAAGGACTGAGGTAAACGAATAGAGTCGTCAGGTCACCGCCTGAAGTCAATGTGAATGGAACTGTGACTGTGAATGTGGATGTGAGTGTTTGGGAGACAGTGCAAAAAACGGTGAACGGAAGTGCACTAATGAGGAATGTTCAAATTGAATTTTGAATCAAGAGGACCAGATGCTCGTAAAGAAATGACAAAGATGAATGTGCCAAAGGAGTTCGAGATGAATCCGGACTTAGCTAGCTAGCGTAGACGATCGTTAATGAAAAGATGATTCTCAAAGGTGGAGATAAATTGAAAAGATTGGAGCAGACCGTAAAATGAAACCAAGTTGAAGTGGAATGATTCGCAAAACGTACCACTGAGAGCAGTGCTGGTTGGTGATAGAATTGGGACTGAGGCACCAACAGGGTCAAGTGGCTGAACTTATCTTACAGCGAGTTAGAGAAAGAAAGCAATGGTTGTTGTAGAGTTCGGAAGATGTACCAGATATCGAGGCCAATGATCCCAGTCGCGATGCGAGCAAGAAGATACGGATTATCCGAAGGTGTCAACGAAGCAGTAGATAACAACGTATAGTAGGTGTGAGCTGAGGAACGTGTCAAATGGTGGAGGATGGTAACATGGGGAAGGTAGGAAGCGCAGGAGGTGGGAGGTTGTAAAGTCGAAGAAGAAGGGTGTTGTTGGGTGCCTTTATATAGGCAAACCTGGGATGGTAGTGAATGTCGATATCCCGACAGATCTCTAGGGTTTCAGTTGTAGGCGATCGAGATTCCCATTAGTGTAAAACAGTGAGTGAAGCTCGGAGAAGACCAAAGTAGGTGGACAAAGGGCAGGGAGGATCCATCCGCGGTTAGAGTCTTCGGATTATTGTAGCTCATTGCTTGAAGGGACTGTAAGCCTGGGAGCGTAAACGGGCCATGTATGGCAGTTCTACTGCTCAAGATGGTAGCCTGGAAAGTCCTGCCATGCCATGATCTGATCGAATTGTGGTGTCCTCAACACAACGTGCCATATCGATTTGACGCCAGCGCGCTCAAGATAGGACGCCAGCAGTGACGAAAGACTTCATCGTTGTCAGCACGGCAGCAGCTGATGCTCCAAAAGCGTCACTCAAACCGGTATAACACCGACTAGAGGAAGAAAGGCCCTTCGACGGCGGTGAGAGATATGCGCAGCAGACAGTGAATGTAGATACCCCCACTCATCCACTGCTGTGTCAGACCCCACCTTATGTCGCATAGCACAGATACAGGCATCCAACACCTAAATCAATCTCGCGCATCATCTCAAGCATATATGAATCAGCAACTTCACATCACTGTGAGCCACTCACAAAGCACTTCCTTGACTATCATTCCTCTGACCTCCAGCCTCCAATCTGCACCCTCAACACCTCTACCTTTCCCACGACACCATCGCGTAGACCAAGGCTTAGTTGCTCGAGCTATGCATGAAGTGAAGGATATCCGAAATTCGGAAGCGGACGATGCGAAGTCAGAAGTGTGGGGCGCGGTTAGTAGAGAAGTGAAGCGGAGGACGCTTGTGAAGTTGGGGAAGGAAAGCGCGGTTTTTCTGGGCAGGGGCGAGTTGGGAAGTAGATGGAAGATCCAAGCGCTGGAGGTGTCGGGTCAGTATCTATGTTACCTTATGACGTCGCGTGCAGGCATGTTTGGTCGGCGGTACCTTAGCTCTTACCAACAGAAAATTCGACCACAAACATCACACAAGTGCAAATCATGCCGTGTGCCTAGCATTACGCTTGTGGTATGCTTTTTTTACCACCCTATGGACCCTGATAACTCAACCCGAAACATGCAAGAATGGCCGCAAGAATATATACATAGAAAAGGCCGGATGAAGATCCATGATACTTGGGATTTTTTCGCTTGCATTAGAAAGTGATAACCAGCAAACGCCGAGCCGTGAGGCAAATGATTGTAGAATGGAATGATGTTCTCAAGACAGGACTGTCGCCTGCGAACAAAGGGGATTCGTTAATTTTGATCCTATCTGGTGTTGATTGTAGCTGGGTTATCGGGTGGGTAGAACCTGCAGTCTGTTAGCAAAGCTCTTAAGAAGAGTACACCCATTGACATACCAAGCAGCAATTGCAATAATCATGTATAATATCTGGAGAAGGACACCTTCGAGCCTGGATGGATGTTAGCAAAAGCACGTACATAGAGGATTTAGCGAGTAATACTGACCAATGTGACTTGCCATCTTGAATAAGATAATTGACCAAAAGCACAGCAACAAAGAGCACAGCTATCTGGAAGCCATCGAACGCAAGATTCATATCCTCATTGCCCAGAATCCAGCCAAGTACCACAGTGAACGGAATAACGAGCAGCGCAATCTGCATGCTTGATCCAACGGCTACGCCGATAGCCAGGTCCATTTTGTCTTTACAGGCCACAGTCACTGCAGTTGCGTGTTCTGCTGCGTTCCCAACAATCGGAAGAAGGATCAAACCAACGAATGTTCGTGAGATGGCCCCAGTTGCGGTAATTGCATTGATGCTGTCGACCATGCATTCTGCACAGATCGCAACGAGAGCCGTAGAAGCTGCGAGTGTGAAGAGTGCCACCCATTTACTCAATTTAGGTTCCTCCGTTTCCTCTTCCGGTACTTGATATCCTGAGCTCTCTTGCGTAGATCCGATTCCTATGGGGTTCGACATTGTTGCAGCGCCCTGGGCGCCAATTGCAGCAATGCTCCTTATTGAGTCGCCTTCGTCGACCTTCTTCTTCCGCTTTTCAACTTTTGGACTTGGCTCGCTGTACATGGAGGCGTGGGTTTTGAGCTGGAAGAATAGGTAAGCTCCGTAAACTACGAGGAGTAAAATCGCCGTTCCTCGTGAGAGCTCCGTAATCCGGGAAGACTTTAGTTGCTCTGAGAACAGAACAAGAAGTATTAGTGACAATCCTTCCTCTAGATAAGACAAGCAGTGACTTACGACTACCATCTGCCCAAGCTTGAAAAGCTGCAGGAATGATAAGACTTCCAACAGCTAAGGCTAGCAAGCTGGAAGCTGTCTGCGCAACGGTCACATTGAAATGCTGCTCTACACGGTTAAGGCCTCCAAAGAAAAAGCACATCCCCATGACTAGAAGCAAATTGGACAGGATACTGCCAATCAAGGATTCTTGCACGATATCAACCTCGTTCTTGAGTAGAGCGAGGATCGAGACAATCAACTCGACAGCGTTACTTTTCTGAATATCAGTGAAGGGTCAAACAGGATAGCAGGATATTCATTGACCTACCCGAATGTAGCGTTCAACAACCCACCAATGGTTTCCCCAGTTCGCAGTGCGATCTCCTCAGTTGCGTAGCTAAGCATAGCTGCGAGTGGAATGATAGCGATGAAGTTTATCACGAACACCCCGACAGGAGCGACACCGGCGTATTTGACGGCGATACCAACAGGAACGAATATCAATAATATGTTGATATAAGAGTTGAGGATCGTGGCCTTAAATTGTCCCACAGCTGTGAACGTCTGCTTATCTCTTTTTAGCCATGAATTCGACCGTCCTTCTCTATTCTTCGCCCTCTTTCCCTCTTTCTTTTGCAATGCTACTTCATCGCTGTCCTTACGCGGACCGAAAAGAAGGTACTTCCGTCTTCGAGGTTTTGAATCACCACTGGATCCTGATTCAAACCCAGTCTCTGTCTTGTCGCTTACTGGAGGGCTGGAATCTTGGCTGACTCCTTTTTCGTGATCATGTTCGTGCCCGATTGCCATATCCCTCACACTGCTTGATGGCGGATCTACGGGCGACTTGGACGAGGGCGTCTCGGCGAACGGAGGCATGGTCTTCGCATGTGATGGGCCATTATAATTTTCCATGTTGCTCTCCATTCGCCGTCTCTCCATTGAGGGCGTAACCTGGCTTTCGGATGCGACTGTAAGTGCAGGCTGCAATGGAGGATCCTCCTCGTCATGGCTCGGGTGGGATGGCCAGTGTCTCATCGCGAAAGGGTTATAGTTTGGCTTCCCATTGTCGTACGGGTCCCATGCATTTCGTCGCGCAGCGTGACGGTATTTATCTATATTAACGAGCATGAGTCGAGTGAATCAAAATTGAGCGACCAGAGTAGGCAGGACTTACGCATAACTCGACAGCTGTGAGATGGATGCGCTGAGAAGCGTGAGGGTCTGGTGTTAAGTTTATTGTGAATGCGACACTGATAGGCAGTCAGCCTCGTGGTTAGCAGGCAGGCAAGGGAGCTCACCTTACCTCAGTCGGGCGTAATGATACCCGGTGCGCCTAAAGCTAGGGGGGGGCTGGGGTGAGGTTTGTCCGGATGATCTGCGACAGGGCCCGCTCACTGTCTAACGGTTGCAGCTGAGGCAGCGGARRATGAAGGYCTTGTGGCTGAAGTGAGATGCAGGAACGTTGCACTCTTTGAAGGAGATGGGCTGAATGACGGTGAAAGGAGGTTGGATGATCTTATTATTCTGTCTTGTTCGTCTTGCCAAGAGCCAAGCAACCAAAGTCCTGCTTTTGATTGCTTTTGGTGTGTTGTCAGTCCTTTTGCGACAAATTATAGGTACCGGATCTGCGCGATGTCTCCTTGGCGGGTGAGATGCTAGTCCTTTAGGGTCGCTTGGAGGGGTAGTCCGGTCGCTAAAAGCCCTTTAGTAGGTTAGAACTSAAGGGTTCAATAGAAGACCGCGCGGAGGGGGCACAGCCACAACACGAAAACTTTGCAACGCCACGAGCGGTCAACGATGAGGTCAATAAGGAGCAGCACTGTCAAATGAATTACGCAGTACATTTAAAATGCGGACTGCCCTCTATTATGTACTACGGGAATGTGGCAATGTGGCAAAGCAGCGTCTCAGTCTAGGTTTGAACGCGCGCTTGCCAAGGGGTGCTCCCTAGCATGCTTTGACCAAGTCTGCGAGCCGGTCACTGCTTGGCTGAGGTAGAGACCCGAGCAAAAACGACACTGACAAGAATTCAAATGCTGCCAAGGGAGAAGTGAAGCGCCAGCTTAGTCCGTCGAGAGGAACTCGATAGGCCGCACTGCATCGGCTCTGTTGAGAGGAAACAGCCAGTCAAGGGATATTTAACACCCCGAAGCATTTTCTGTTTCGACGCAAGGCGTGTAAAAGCAGCCTGCTATTTAAGACTTATATTGAGACTACGGCGAAACAACCAAAACCCGCTGTAAACGCTGGAATCGCGACCCATAACGGTGTAAGCTGATCTACGATGGATTTGGCCAATCGGAGACAATGTATAATCCTCCGTTCCTATCAAATGGCATCACGTGGTTGAAGCTCCAAGGCAAAGTGATACATGGCGAATTCTATGAGACCGAAAACGTCACAGAGCTCCCATCTTCGGCATGTCAGCAACGGGAGCACAGCGACAAAACAGGATGACGGGGATAACGCCAATGGATCCGTGCGAGAATTCGGGCCAGGTTCTCCTCTTGCAGAACAGCAGGGATCAAACGCAGTACGACGATTGTTCATTTTATCAATTCACGATGAAACATACTCAAGGGATGATGTCCTTTTGAACATCTCTAATGATGCCAGCATACCAATTGGGTTCCTGTTGCGGCTTACACCACTCAAAGGAAACATCACTATGCTCCATCCGAACATTAGTGATGAAGATATAGACTTGGAAAAGCAATACGTCTTCATCTCTAAACCTATGGATCATGACTTACTTTCGAAACAGCCTGGTCTACAGGTGTCACTCTTGCAGCCCATCGCCCGGAAATTCGGTCTTCAAAAGGGAACCCAGGTGCTAGTCTCAACAGTGGACGAGGCGTCTTGCTCGGCTTCTCATGTCGAGGTTGTCTTTCGAGACCAATATCTTGCTCGTGCTGACATGTGGCGTCTAATATCTGCCGAACTTGCAAATACCTGCATCTTTAGAGGTCAGAAAATTGTCTTTATGGGAACAATCAAGGCTACTATCAAGACGATCTTTGTAGAAGGGAAGAAATCGCCGTCAGCACTCTTCCACTGTTCGACCAAGCCCATCTTCCGGAGTGAGTCTGCCCGCTATGTCCTGTTCATTCAAATGTCGAAGGAAATGTGGGATTTCGATGCGGAAGGCAGTGGAGAAATCATGTTCGACAAAGTCATTAGTGGCTTTTTGCCTGAGCTCTTCCGGAGATGGCAGGAATTGAAAGTCAGGCATCTGGTCAGCATCGTACTCTTCACTAGAATGGTGTATGAAGACACCAGAGATGAGGGTTTGATGAAGACCCAAAGAACATCGGCTGGAGCTATCAGTACGTCGAGGGACTTCTATAGGGTGGTAGTCAGCGATATGGCTAGTGGAGAATGGGCGATCATCCTAGCCCAGCTAAAGCAAGAATTCTTAGTCTTCCTCCGCGACATATCTATACAAAAGCCTGCTATTGGCGATCATCTACCACTTGATGCGGGTCTTGCGGTAGCCTCAACAGATTTACCCAGTCACATCATTGCTGGCCAYCCGTCTGCAGCAACAGGAGGAAATGTCCTTGAAGCTATAAACCTAGCGTCATCACAGTTCTCTGCAGACTACATAGACCGCGATCTCGACAGGACTGGGGTATCTATTGTAGTGATATCTCCCAGCGCTGGGATGTTCGAAGTGGACTACCATCTATTAGTCGCAACAACCGAAAATCTCATCGACAATGGCGTTGGCATCGATCTGGTTTGTTTATCAAAGATGCCTCTGCATTCTGTCCCCTTGTTCAAATATTGTACTCAAAATGTTTTTGAGGACGCTGCTACCAATTCTGTAAGGACCGCGAAGGGGGACGGAAAACCACTAAAAGGCAGCATTTCAGACAACGTGATGACAGGAGCTTCGTTGGGAACATATAAATATGGCAAAGCACAATCGAAAGAAGCCGAAGCTGAGGGCGGTAGCAAAGTCGTCGAATGGAGTTATGGCATTCCTCATTGGGTTGATATTTCATTCTGGGATTCGGTACCAGACGAGAGAGGTGGTATTAAAACTTCAGCAAGTCGAGGGAAGCTTAAGAAAAAGTCTAGTTTCGACGCTCCCCACCACAAAGCTTTCGTTCCCAGGGTAAGAATGTACGAGCTGCAAATGATGGGCGTCATGGAAAATGCAATCAGCGATATTTCAATTCCCGAATTGTCCGGGCCTTCTGCATCTCCGGTGGTCATCACTCAAAATATTGAGAGCCCAGCTTTTACCGAGTCTTCGCGGAGGAATAGTAGCGTGCAATCCCCTTATGGCTCCTTTCGCTCTTCACACAGCACGTCATTGGATCAAACTTCAACGCACTCGGGTTCTCCCAAATCATACCGTCCGAGCGATAAAAGAAGTATCGGCCTTCTATACGATTGGATGGATGAGTACGATGACCTGGTCTTCCGCCATCCTCTGGTAGCGAGAAAGCGGTCTCGAAAAACAAAGACATCAAAAAACGCCTCCAGAGATCGACAATCAAACAATAACAGCCTATTATTACCAAGCACTTCTAGTGGCACCCAGCACATCTCTTCCAGTCACATGAAACGTAGTTTCGATCGAGATAGCTTTTTAAGTCAAATGATGCTTGAGCGACATGCATCACAGAAGAAGGATGGTGGCAGAGGGAGACTCGGCAGTCGTTCTTCCAGTATCAAGAGTACTGCTCTCCCTTCGAATCTGATAACGCATCAGATCAGTTTCGGCCCCCGAGGATTCGGAGCATCAGCATCGAAAGCTGTTGCCAGTACCGAACTCAGCATAGACCATGGAGCCGCGTCCCTTAGCCGTGGCTTGAAATGGCGACCTTCGAACGTGCATACTGATCATACCAGCAACACGCCAGCACATGCTATAGGTAGCGAAACTCCTGACAGCCTGGGCCCAGAATCATCCGATAAAAGAGGTTCTGACCTTGTGGTTTCGTCGGAGTCTGAGTCCCAAAAATCTTCGCGCCCAATACCAATCAGGAATACCACCGCAGTACGTATCATAGAAAGCAGAACAACACAGTCTCGCGGCCAAGGCCATCTCGGTCATCCTCCAGACGTGGAGCTTCATGAGAGGCTTTCGGAATTGCAAGATCTCCGAGACGTTGAACAGTATGCTCCAACGTTGGGTACTCATGACGTCGATGATGCTCATTCGCTTCCCCCTGCTCTATCACCAAATACCACGCTAGCTCCTTGGCTCACTATCCTGAATCCGTCCAATCCATCTAAGACCAAGGATTCCCTGGCCAGCCGCCTTGGAAGGTGGCAGCATATATTCCCGCGTCCTCTACGTACGTCTCAGATAAAATGGAAGTCCCTTTGCTCTCCAGCGGCTGTCCCACTTACTACTGAGGATATCCCAACCACTGATCAGCTCTTGGAGGAGTACCAGGCGAGTGTCTACTCCGTCGACATACCGGAGAAAATAGATCTTGCCGAAACCCCACGATCACTCATTACCGAGTTGATCGCTTTCCGTCTTTCACGTGGCTTTCAGGTCGTAGTGGGAGAGCGCCTGTCGAAAAGCGTGAAGATGCCTTCACTGTTTTCGAAGCCATTCGACATGTTCGATGAACAAGTCTTGAATGAGGATTGCAGTACCATCTTCCTGTCACGCGGCAGCACTATACATCAGATAACAAGGTTGAGTGATGCAAAAGTCGAAGTCAAACAACTTGTCCGTCACAAAAATGTGGCCACAACCCCGCTTGTTGAGCCTGAATCCGCGGTGTATAAACCATCCATCCGTTCGATGCTGAGTGAAGAATACGAAATACAAGAAGTGTCAATTGCACCTCAACGCGCAGGTTTCGATTGGGAATTGATCGACTCGTTCATAGTAGGCAATGAAAGGCCAAAGGCAAAAGATTTCGTGGATAATTTGCGCCCTTGGCGGGCGCGGTTCGTGTTGATACCAGCGGAAACACCTAGGAGTGTACGGCGCCAACATAATTCGATTAATGAAGACGACGAAGAGGAGGTCCGGCTTGAGGGTATCAGAAAACTCTCCCAAGTTTGGCAGCGATTTCGTTATGTCCCTCCTGACGAGCGTCGCTTCCAGCCACCCTCGCGAAACCGAAAAGACACCAACCCTCTTGACATCATGTATCAGACTAGAGACCCTTCAGCCATTGTCGCTGCAGAGCTCGAAAATGTAGCTGAAGGCGATGCTAGTGGAAGGCCTGTGCAACTCTTACCAGAATCAGATTTGTACCAGCGCTCAACGTTCAAGATCTCGGCTCTCGCCGAAACCATTCAAGATGAGACTAAAGGCGTACGAATGCGGGACAGAAGATGGCATTTTCGGCTACACTACAATTGTTTTATTGGCGAGGAGCTTACGACGTGGCTGAAGAATAACTTTCGAGACATCGACACCCGCGATGAAGCCGTGGAGCTAGGCAAAGACCTGATGAGAAGTGGCATGTTCAAGCACGTAGAAGGGCGCCACGACTTCAGAGATGGAAACTACTTTTACCAGCTTGCAGATGAGTATCGGGCGCCGAGGCCTGAACCCAGAGGCTGGTTTGGTCGGAGTAAAGCTAGTGTGCCCTCGACCCCTGTTTCCGAGAACCTGCCGAAAGATCCACCCATGACTAGCCGATCTCGCGCGAGCTCAGGTAGTGCTGGTACAAGCGCGGATGCGTCTGAACCAACCACGCCCACAGGAAAGAAGCAGAGGCTAGGTGTTGCCCTCAGCAAATCACTATTGTACAATGTGGACCACCGCAAACGCTCATATCGATCTGAATTAATCAATCTACACTATGACCGGCTACACAATCCAGACAACTGCTACCATATTCGTATTGAGTGGATGAACACAACCCCAAAACTTATYAAAGATACCATTACCTCATGGGCTACCTCCGTCGATCGCTTCGGCCTACGTCTGGTGGAAGTTCCTATTGGCGAAGCTTCRAGCATTTCGAGCATGCATCCATTTCGTTCTCCTTACCGAATCAAGCTCAAATTACAGCCGCCGGCGAAGCAGCCACCGAGCTACTTCGATAGTATGAACTTTTCTCCTCAACAAACGCATCGAAAACACTACTACCAGAAAGCACTTCTGAAAAGATTTGAATTCGTGCTCGACTTCGAAGCTGCTGCAGACTTTCCCCCAGATGTTGATGTAACCTTTTCGTGGGGCAAGCCGGACTACAGGTACCCTCAGTACATCCATCGGTSYGGTCGACTTATTGCCCAAATCACTGATGAAGGGGATTTTCTTTTACTCGCCAATCGACTCTACAATGCTCATGGAGCTTCAGAAAAGCCATCCTACCAGGAGGTAGCGAAGGGTGATAATCCAAGTGATGGTGAAGGTCATCGTGGCCCCGGGTTCTTCAGGTCGAATCATCACGGCGGGAACAAAGGTAATCTTCGCGGGTCACCACGTCTGTCTCCTTACTCTTCACCCTCCATGCGCGCTACTCTTGATATACCGTTCTCTACGCCGCACACGACGCGGGGCCCTTCGCCCATAAGTAGTTCATCACATTCTCAGAATTCCACGAAACCCAGATCTGCTCCGGCTAGTGCAGAAACCCTAAAGCAGACATTTGAAGCTTTTTGTAATGACAAGGAAGCCCTCGATAGATTCTACGAAGAGACTCTTAGTAAGGCGTCTACGCCGGGGCCCAATACACCTTTCCTAGGTAGCAAGACACCAAGCAGAGGACCGATGACACCGTCAGGCGCGCCGGAAAAGCTATCTATGGAAAGTAGTATTCCAAGCTTGGCTTTGCCGGAAACACTAGTAAGCAAACGCAGTAAGTGGGAAGCGGGTGAGGGGAAGGGAGAAAAAGATTGAAGAAGCTCCAAGCCGGAGAACCGACTTTGAACGAGCAGCTCACGAGGTTGAGTAGTTTTTGAAGTTTGCATCGTAGTTTTTGCACCGTATCAAATTGTGCATATCGGGTGACTACTACTCAAATCGCTGCCAGAAGAACGCCTAGGCGAACTTTTACAAGGGGAGAAAGTGCGCCTTCATTGGCTAGATGGCATTGCCTAACATCGTGACTAAGCCGGCTTCCTTCTTCGAACATTCCCTGCCCTGCTCAGCCTCAGCCCCACCATCTTCAAACATTCTCTGTTCACGCGTGCAACCTTATACAACCAACATTCTACGGGTAAAAATCTGCATCATGAGTTTCGGCTATAGTATCGGTGATCTTATAGCTGTTGTACAGCTTGCCAACAAAGTCCGCCGACGTTTCGTCGATTCACCTTCCCAGTTTCGCGCGATCTCGGATGAGGTGAAATGTCTGTCGAACCTCCTTCGAGATCTCGATGATTTGATTCCAAATCGGAGCCTTACTCAAAAGCACGTTGTTGATTTGCAAGATAATCTACATGCATCTAAGAACTTGCTCAATGACCTTGACATAACTCTGGACGAATATCAAATATTGAACAAGAGTGGCCCGACAACTCTCGGTGATAAATCACGGAGGATATGGAAGAGATTGAAATGGGAACCGGCCGACATACAGGAGCTGCGTGCGCGGCTGGCTTCGAATATTTCTCTCTTGAATGCATTCTTAGGTACTATTGCCATCAGTCTGACCCGTGCTACTCAAGCCGGCGTGGATCGAGTCACCTCTCACCAAGTCGAGCAGAGGCATAGCCAAATACTGGACTGGCTGTCTCCGGATGACTTTTCCGCGCAACAGTCTGACCTTTTCAGAAGACACAAAGAAGGAACGGGCCAGTGGTTGGTTAATTCCCAGAAATTCAAGCTTTGGCTTAGAGGCGAAAGACCCACACTTTTCTGTCCTGGTATTCCGGGAGCTGGCAAAACTATGCTCACAAGCCTTGTAGTTCATAATCTCCAGGAAACGTTCGGGCATGATGCCAGTGTTGGTATCACTTATATCTATTGCAACTTCAAAGGACAGGCAGACCAGTTGGTTTACCACCTTCTCGCTAGCCTGTTAAAGGGACTTCTCCAAGGCCAGCCCAATCTCCCTCCGGCCGTGGAACTTCTTTACCAACGGCATAAGAGCAAGGGATCGCGACCTTCTACAAGTGAGTTGTCAGATACCATCAAAATTATTACACGAGACTGGTCTAGGGTCTTCCTTGTCATAGACGCTCTGGATGAGTGTACAGGCGCGGGGACTAGATCAAGGTTGCTAAAGGAGATCGACTCGCTGCAAGACCACGTAAATGTGAGCTTCTTTGCAACCTCGCGATTCATTCCAGACATCTTGGAGGAGTTCAAGGGTCAATTGACGCTCGAGATCCGTGCCACTGACGGAGACATAAGAATATATATTACAGATCGTATGGCAGAACTACCAGCATTTGTTCAACGCAACAACATGCTCCAGGAGAAGATAGTCTCGGAAGTTACTGCCGCCGTAGATGGCATGTCAGTCAATTCTGATTCCAACCTCGAGGACCATTCACTAATATCTAACAGGTTCCTTCTTGCAAAGCTCAATTTTGACTCTTTGTCTGGCAAAATGACCGTCAAGGCAGTCAAAGTTGCCCTACAGGAACTTCCAAAAGGCTCTAAAGCGCTAGATTCGGCTTACAAGGAAGCTCTTCAAAGGATAGAAAGCCAAAAGCTGGGTTGTCAGGAGCTCGCTAAGGCGATCATGTCCTGGATTGTTTGCGCGCGGAAACAGTTGACGACTCCAGAGTTACGCTATGCTCTTGCAATTGAGGACGAATCTTCCAAACTTGACGAAGACAATCTCCCCAACATGAGTGACGTAATCGCCGTCTGTGCTGGTCTAGTTGTCATCGACGAAGACAGTGATGTAGTCCGCTTAGTACACTATACTGCCCAGGATTTCTTCGAACGCACTACTCCCGTCTGGGCCCCATTTGCTGAGGAGATGATCGCTAAATCGTGCCTTACATACTTGTCATTCGGATCCGTCGTTGAAAGCTGCTCCGATTTCGTAGCGCGTAAAGGGTCTACTGGAGTCTATGATACTCTATGTCGAGATAACGTCCTTGTTCGCTATGCCGCTTACTATTGGGGCTATCACGCTGAGAAGTGTTGGACGGACTCTGTGGAAAGGAGAGTTCTTGGTTTTCTCGAGGATAATAAGCGAGTGACAACTTATTTTGAGGTGACCTTCGATCCACGCGGGCCTGGAATTGGACGCAGAAGGGACGTGACCGCTCTGCATTTGCTAGCATATCTTGGACTGCCCACCGCAATGTCTAGACTCTTGTGTCAAGGTCATTCTCCGGATCCCAAGGCTACCAATGGCAAAACGCCACTGTTCTATGCTTGTTGCAAAAACGTGGGACCTATCGAGGGTGGACAGGAAGAAGTTGTAAAACTTCTGCTTTCGCGGAAAGTGGTTGATGTGAATTCTAAGGACGAGTCAGGGTCTACTCCTTTATCCATGGCCGCATGGTATGGCAGAGAAGCAATAGCAACATCTTTACTCGATCATCAAGACATCCAGATCAATGTCAGGAACAGGCTTAGCCAGACACCTCTCACGATCGCCCTTGAGACTGGACATAGTAGAATAGCGCAGATTCTACTAGAAAAGTATGATGTCGAACCACTTGATGTTGGGGCTGAAGAAGGGTTACATCTTTTGGAGCTAGCAATAACGAAGGGTAACACTACTATTGTGAGACTCCTACTCCAGAAGCATAACATTGAGGTCAATTATACAGCTTATCTTCAGTCCAATAACTTAGCTCGTCATGGTCAGACCGCACTTACGACGGCCTTGGAAGCTGGTAAGCATGAGATTGTCAATCTACTGCTCCACCAAGCTGGTGTCCAACTTAGTCACCAGGATCTCACAGTTAGTGTCGCATTGACCAAGACAACTAAAATGCTCTTTGAAAGAGCAGCTAACACAACACTTGAAGTGAAAATCATTAACCTGTATGTTGAAGACAACTATGGAGCAAAGGCACTGATCTTTTCGGTTAAGGTTGAGCTCGGGATAGCTCTAAATTTATCGCTCAAACCAAACGGGGTTTGGGTAAGCCGCGGACCTGACAATATCTCAGACCTCTTGCTTTACGCTGTTTGGTCTGGTCTTCAAGATATGGTAGCTTTTCTATTGAGAATAGAAAACATTGAATTGAAATTCAGGAACGAAGAGAGCCGCAATGCTCTGATGATGGCTTCTGAGTCTGGTGATGGAGCGGTTATGGCGATGCTTCTTGAGAATCACGATGCTCAAACAGATTGTAGAGACCAATATGCCAGGACGGCATTGATGCTGGCTGCTGTGGAAGGTCACGCAGAGGTGGTAACTCAACTGCTCGCGCAAGATGATGTCCTGAGGGACTGCAAGGGTTGGCAGGGCGAAACGGCTTTATCATTGGCCACTAAGATGGGACATAAAGATGTCATGAGCCTACTACAATGAGAACCTACATTCCGAAAGTCGTTGAGCGGACATATATTGGCGTCGACTGCATCATGCAAACACCGGACTCTTTAGATTAAGATCGTTCGGTCCGAGAATCGCAATGTGCAGAACCCAGCTCATTTGTAGCCACGGGCATCTATCGAACGCATCGCTCTCCTATCTTGATAAACCTCCGAAGCAGTCACGCACCAACAATGCCTCAGACTTACGTCAGACTATGGAAATATAGTTCAGACATTGTCACGGCACCCAACCACTGCCTCAAGAATGCACGCATTCCTGTATCCTCAACGGGTTGTATTTGGAAGCCTTTAGACACAGGCGTCACAATGAATGACGTTGGGGATGGCTAAGCTACTTTGCGGCCTGACTCTGACTACCGGCGAATCTAGCTTGATCGGACAATGACCTGATCGAAACGAAAATCCTTCGCTTCATTTGCCCACGCTTGACTGAAGCCCACAAAGCATGGGGAGGTGTCTTTGTGGCGCGCTTGGTTCCGAAACGCGCTTTTACAACCGCGCCGCCGCCAGGCATTTTCATCCACGGGATTTAGGCCTTCAAGCCATAAGAGGGTAGCGGAGCTCAAAGGACCATCCAGTAGCTAACCAGTGCGGCTGTATGACATCTTTAGCTGTTATGGATTCCTACGGAGAACCTTTTCGAAGCGCGGGCTGAGACAGAGGAATACCACCGCCTATGGTAGCAGTACGGTACCTTGCACTACAGAAATACGAGAACTTGAGACGAATCCCACACACTCATGGCCAATATTCTTCCGATGCAGCCGAGAGTATCTCCATTCACGCGGAAATGATAGGATTGCTTCTCGCAGATGTTCAAATTGCCTTGTGGCCGTTTTTCTATTAGCCGTCAAAACATCAATATATGCCGTCATTCTCGCTCAAAGATGGTATATCTGTATTCTGAATTTATGCAGCCGTGTCCATCTCAGAATCCTGTCCCGTCTACTGTCTCTATCATCTTTCAAATTTCCTTAAAGTAACAAACAATGCTCTACAAACAAATCGGGCTTTCAATTCTCGGTCTCCTCACTATACCTATCACAGCAGATCTAAACCCTCGAGCGGCCAGCCCATCAGTACCATCATCATCCACTCAATTGATCCTTGCAAATGGTGTGCTACCAAATCCCATAATTACAACCAAACCCACCAGCCCCAGCTGACCCACCCCAGAAGCAGCAGCAGCCACATCCTACAACCCCAACTCCCTGCTCCCAACCCAATTATCCGCCCTAGACCTCATACTCCAAGACACCTCAACCACCACCACACCAGCCACCAACATAGGAACCATCACCACCGCTCCAGCAGCATCCGCAGCAGCAATATCCTCCTCCCTCCTCTCAGCCCTCTCCGCCGCCTCAATCTCCACCGCAATAATAATCCCCCCACCAATAAACAATCCCCTAACAGCCGCCCCTCCCCCCGAACCCACCACTTCCTTACCTCCCATCTCCCTCGTCCTCACCAACGTCCCTAGTAATTTCAACGAGTATTACGTGATCGCGAGTGTGAGTTCTGTGCCGTATTATCCGATTGCGAATGCTACTAGTAGTGGTGGGTCGGGAATGGCGAAGTTGGGGAATGGGAGTGGGATAGTGCCTGTGCCATTTACGGGAGGGGGGTGTGGGAGGTGGGAGG
>KE598614.1:395511-443483 GCA_000444155.1 Cladonia macilenta KoLRI003786 | reverse complement strand
GGGGGGGTCTGAGAGCTTTATATGTAGAGGGGTAGGACGATAATGTAAGGTATATATAAGTAGGATTGATCATCTCCAGGTCGAGGTTTATGGGATGGAGCTGACGGTGCTTAGGAGGCTGAGTTATAAAATTGCTGTACTAGGGGTTAGAAGCCCGAGATTATAAACCACAGCACCCTAAAATTTAAGGCCAGTACCACAACATCTAGTTCTCCGGTTCTGTCTATCGTCTCTGAATTTCCCGGCCACTCAAATAGTTTGGTTGTCAGTCATAGGAAATACACCACCCACTTGACATACTGCGTTGAATTGACCGGGAAGAGCCATGACGGCGAGTTGTGCAGGATAGTCTACGAGTTTGGCTATAACAAGGATGTGAGATCAGAAGATAAGTCTTTTATGACGGGCTTCAAGCGGGAGGKGATAAGAAAAAGAACAGTCAACAAAGAGATGGTGGACGACGGGCTGAGAGGAATGCAATCGTTTGAATGGCGTGAGGGTAACATCATGTTGAGAGTTGATCTGCAAGCAACATGTGCCAGAGTTGAGCAGTTGAAGAAGAAACTACATTCCCGGGCACTTTGGGCCTGTCCTTTGCTTCAGAATTCATGATGAGTGGGCTATTTCTCTGGGCTTTTCCTGTTAGTCAGACTGTATATATGAAAGCAGTGGAAGCTGGTTATCATGAAATTGTCATACCACGTCTTCGAAATCTACTAAAGCTATGCATTGCTCGAGCCAAAGGAGCCAGAGAACCTCTAGAGGTAAGCCGTAATGTTCGTTTGGAGCATTTCGGAACGAGCGATGAGTATAATGCTGGCTTGCTTGTGACCCAGGAGCACAAGGCACATTCCAACAATGTAAGATGCCATTGCATTGAATATTGTCTAAGACCAGCCCTCACCGGTGATGTAGTAATAGCACCAGAGACCTTACACAGCGCTYTGGTATCATAGCWACAGCAATACACATCGGCTTCATTCGCTCAAGCACCCAAACAGACTCATTCCTATGGAGGAGTAATCACCCGCTTCCTTTTCATGACATTGATCCAACCCGGAACATCATGTCCAATCCACTCTCCCTCGTCTCCTTCCTTCCAACCGTACTCTTTTGGCAGTGGATATTCTGGTGTCGATGTGGACGCCGTAGCGACTACTGCCTGCTGTGGTCTCTCATCCTCCCCTGCCTCATATTCCTCCGCCAATTGAGACGACGGGCCTTTGATGACCCAAGGCTTAAACAGAACTCCTTGCCTTTTCAAGCCGAGTGGGTCCCTTGGTATTTCAGGTAGGATGATTCGGTGTCTTAAGTAACGAGCAAGGGCCCAGATGTTTTCCCGTTCGTCGATCTTTACCACTGTTCGTTGCACATGATCCATGTCCGTGTGCAGATCACAGGCTGAAGTGAACCATTTGAATATGCACCACATGAGTTCGGTGAATTCGTCCATGACTTCATGCTGATTAGCCCACATGCTCTTATTGGTAATCACCCAATACCTAAGGTTACCGCTTTCATCCGCTGTGTCAACGAGCGGCGGAATGCTGGTAGTATATGGAGGGGGCCGGGTAGCGTCGTGAACGGGTATGAGGACTCTGGTGGCGTCGGAATCCACGAAGTGTGGAGGAACATGATGTTGTCGAGGAAGGTATTTGAGGAGATAATCTTCCAGGAGCTCTGGAACAACCACTGGAGTGGTTATTTGCTTTGTTTGAACCGAGGCCAGATCGGAGCCGTATACCACATGTCGGACCATTCGGGTGGAATAGCCCTGGAACCCACTGTCACGACGCAGTATGCCTAGCTTCGAGCAAATGGCAGTCTTTGTGTTCTCCCAGACGCGGGCATTATAACCCGCAAATCTGTTGGCAAAGTCCTGGATATCGATGTTTTCGTGCCATTTGTACTTAGGCAAATTATCGTCAATGTTCGGATGATCAAACAGCGGAGCTGTTACATCGTGGAGCATATCAAGAGAAACTTTGCCATGAGCGTAGAGTCGCCATACTTCGCAGTATCTCATCAGCACCTCAAACCCTCGACCATCTCTGGCCCATAAGGGTCCGCGCGGGGAAGGGGCGTCAAGGTCATTGAGATCTGCATGTGTTAGCCTTACAGAATTCTCTCCTAAGCCCGTTCGCCCATTCGCAAGTAGTGCTCTAGAAGCCTCTCCGTGTCGGTGTCTAGAGTATAAATGACGAACATGACCTTCGGCAAGACGTGCGACCCTTTTCAATTCCTTCAGTCCAGGTTCTTTGCCTTGAGTGCTTCCTTGAGTGCTTCCTTGAGTGCTTCCTTGAGTGCTTCCTTGAGTGCTTCCTTGAGTGCTTCCGTAAGTGCTTGCTTGAGTGCTTCCGCAAGTGCTTCCTTGAGTGCTTCCTTGAGTGCTTCCTTGCGTGCTTCCTTGCGTGCTTCCTTGCGTGCTTCCTTGCGTGCTTGCCTCAGTACCTTGTTGCGATCTTTGCTCGCCACTTTCGTCCATCTCACCGTCTGATTCGGGGTCTTCAAGATGGAGTTGCTCGACAGGTACTCTTTGATAGGCGTCCTTTTCAACGATCCGGGCATATGAGGGTAGGATCCTGACGCCGAAACCACGGTCAGCATAGTCAAAAAGACGGTATATGCTTGATGCTTGGCGACCTTCACGAGGACAACCCCAGACCAGGTCCATTGTAAATACCGAGTATCCGGTTTCAAGCGCTCGAGCACATCGCGGAAGCATGAAAACGCGGGATCCATCAACACCAATGGCACAAGCATCCAAATCAGATTCGAGCAGCATATCTATAGGACAATGGTATTTTTTCAACTTGATCCGGATAGAGCGCTCCGGGCAGTCTGTGATGAAATCAATGTATCTCACCCTTTTGACGACGAGCTTCTGTGCATTCGGTGCGAGGTTAGAAGCCCAGGTGTCATGTATTTCTTGCAGCTTACCATTGGCTGCGTCAGGGTCAAGCCCATGGATGTAGAGACTTATACTTGGTTCATAGATCTCTAATCCACGAGACCTTTCACTCACTTGTAGTAAACTCGCGAGGACCACGCCGCCGGCAACGATGACATGGCACCAATTAAGACCGAGTAAAACACCTTTTGTGATTGCTGAGAAAGAAGCCCTGAAGCTGGCCTCGCTCGACCAGACTCCGAGTTCTCTTTCGCGTTTTGAGTTCAAGATTTCGAGTCCCCCTTTCGGAGGTTCTTTGCGAACAAAAATTATTGGGTCCTCGCCACGAGTTGCGAAGGGAACTGTGCTACAAAGGTCTTTAAGGTAAACAAGATACTTGTTTTTTTGGTCAACGTCATCTAGTGTGCGGATGTAGCGCTCATTCCTAATTACCGCTTCGTCAATGTCGACTACTGTACGGACTCCGTTAGGTGTTGTTGTAGTAAACGCAGGATGTCGACTAAATGTCCGAAGAATCTGGTACGAGGTCCTCGGATCATTCAGAACTATCCTTAGAAGTAGCGTTTCGAGTTGTTGGTAGAGTACGTTGACCTCTGCCAACAAGTCTTTAGAGCTTTCAAGGCGGCGAAGAATGCTGCCCACTGCACAAGACCATAGTGATGGAGCAGAACGCTTGCGGAACTTCCCATGTGGAGCTGCATGGTGTCTGTTAAGCTGATATCTCATATAACCCTCGGCCAGTGAGGATCCAATCCAACTGTTTAATTGCTGTCCAATGATGACTGGCCTGTCATCCGCGGCTTCGAAACGATAAGCATTTAAGAGGTATGGAGGCAGAGGCGCCATCTGCTTTAAGAGAAATATGGAGACTAAATGACAAAAGCTACAGACCTTGAGGAGTGGGCGAGCTCATTCATGACTTCAACTGGGAGAAGCAAGAGTGCAGTTGGTAGTCAGGGAAGAATAATAAGTACTGATACTGAGAATAGGCAACCAGAACATGGGGGAAATGATTGACCGATGAAGTTGGGAACACAAACAGAGCAACTAGCGCAGCAGGCAACCACGACCATGGAAGCCGTCACCCCTTACACCACAAGTCTTTTCCATCGAAGACCGCCCATCTCTCAAGCCATGTTCGGCCCAGGTCCCGGCTTGCAAGGCCAGAGGAGGACTCTAAAGCGCGAGAAGCCTGAGATGCACAGTATGGTCTATGAGCACAATGTTGTGATAGTAGGTAGAAGTACCTTAGGCTGGGACCTTCTCCAGCCCTAAGAGGAGAGTTTAAAGCGCCTAACTTTGCCGCTGTAATGGCTAGAATTTGCCCCCAGAGCTCTTCTTTAGGGGGAGGACCCCTCTAAAGTCTTCACGTCATCCACTAAGGTACACATTCAAAATGACTATGCTCCTAAGCTCATTCAGCTTCGCACACCTCATGGACACCAGCAACAACTACAATAGACATCGATTACCCCCCTAAACCCTCCACCAAACCCAGAAACCTCCCGAACTCAGCAACCATAGCTCCCCACCACCGTCTCCACCGCCTCCTCCACACCATGTCCACCACAACCACCCACCTCACCACCCCCCCGGCCCCCTGGAAATCCGCCTTCGAATCCCACATCTCCAAACTCCCCTCCCCCGAATTCGTTCTCTCAACCCTCCACCCCGCCCCCTCCTCCTCTCCCACACCTTTCCTCCCCCGCCTCCGCTACTGCATCTACCGCGGCATGTGGGCCGCTCTCCCCGAAAACAAACACAACAATGCCCCCCAAAACCCAAAATTATACGACTCCGACATGCCAACCTTTACTACGGATGTGCGTATGCAGAAAGTAGGCCAGATTTTCGCTACGTCGGCAGGGCATGCGAAGTCGGACGAGCAGGTGCAGGGGAGTGGAGGTGGGGGGCCGGTGGAGGCGGTGTGGTGGATTAAGGATACGGGGACGCAGTGGAGGGTTAGGGGGGAGGCGTTTGTGGTGGGAGAGGATATTGATAATGTTAAGGAGGGGGAGGGGAGTAGTGGTGTGCGGACAGTGAGGAGCGAGGTGGGGAGGAGGATGAGGAGGGTTGATGATAAGGAGGGGAAAGAAGGGGAAGAAGATTGGAGTTGGGGAAGGGAACTAACGGCGCATTTTGGGAATTGTTCGCCTGGTATGAGAGGTACGTTACATATCTATCCCCTCATCTCACCACTCATCCCCCCAATGCACACCTATCGTTGAACTTCGATACTAACATCTCCCAGGCTCCTGGAAAAACCCCCCACCCGGAACCCCCACTCACAACCAAGAACCCGATAAAGACCACCAACTCGGCCAGAAAGTAGAAGACCTCCACGATCCCATCGCCCGCTCGAATTTCAGAGTCGTAATTATCAGGCCCGAGGAAGTGGAGCAGTTGGATATTAGTGATCCGGCTAAGGCGAGGAGGTGGTTATATACATTCGTGATTGAGAAAGGGGAGGAGGGGGAGAAGGGGGTGTGGAAGTGTGAGGAGCTGTGGCCTTGAGGGGTTCATGTACTCTTCGTAGAAAAAAACAATAGAGGGACTGGATGTATTATTAAAACAATGAGATTGGGAAGTGCGTAGAGGAGATGCTTACTTGTTGGCAATGCCGACGCCCTGAAAGATTAACGTCCTATAGCATACCGGAAATGAAGTTCATAATATGATACATAAAATGACATCTGATACCAAAAACGCCAATATTCTTCCTCTCTTCTCTCCACTCGACAATGCAAAGGTACCGAACACGTTCAATCGTTAAGCRAAATATCATCAAYTACAGTAGAGACTCTAGGCGCTAATCGCATCAATATTCTATAGCGAGAATCGTGTGTTRTTGCTRGTRTTATACAATTCAGTTACCTCTTCCAACGCTGGTCAGCAATCCTTCGTATCTACATCCTCTTTTATCTACATCTTCTTTTTGCATATTGATTCAAAGTCAAAGCAATAAATAGCCTCGCATCCTACATGATCGTAATCTTTTACATGCTATACTTACCAAAATCTCTCACCAACAGGGAATGTAGCAACAACATCATAATCTCATCCGTATAGCGCCAAGAAAGGCTTCAAAATTTCCGGTTTAGGACATGAATTAATCTCCGAAGTTCAAGGTTGTGACTTGTGAAAACCTAGGAAAGGTTAGCGTATTGATAAGGTAAGATGTGTTGAAGGGATTTATGCTTATCCATGCACGCAGGAGATTGGATGTCACGTGACCTGGAAGTTTGTGTTTATTAGAAAATGGAACTGCTGCGTACTTCTACTCATATATTTTAATAGATCTTTTTAAGGCACAATGGACCTAGGGCCACTTCTTCTAGCACTATAGCAGGTTGCTAGAGCGTTCCGCTCATCGAATTGATCGTATTTACATTGTTCGAACCGTAGAAAGCCAATTCCTCAACAACCTTGCAGGCTGTCAAGTCAGCTGCACCATGCACCAATGCCGCTCCATGAAGCCTACCTCCCTTCCCAAAAA
This sequence comes from Cladonia macilenta KoLRI003786, assembly GCA_000444155.1. Taxonomy (NCBI): domain Eukaryota; kingdom Fungi; phylum Ascomycota; class Lecanoromycetes; order Lecanorales; family Cladoniaceae; genus Cladonia; species Cladonia macilenta. Next base: position 437,076 of record KE598614.1, on the reverse strand, counting down.
CGCCGCCCCAATGCATGAAAATCATGCCAAACCCCTCCCCTCATACACCCAGCAAAATCTTCATCCTCTCATAAACAAAAAAACTCACCGCCACCATCGGCACAACTTTAACATACCCAATCGTCAATCCCACCCAAAACCCCCTAAACCCATGCTCCTGATATATCCTCCCCGCCGTCTCCGCGATCCTAAGCCTGTGCCCATCGCCTATTGCGCCGCCAACTTGCATTCGCCGTCGGATTACTTCGAGGGGGTAGGCGGCGGTTTGGGAGACGAGACCTGCGGTTCCGCCGGCGAGGAGTTCGGCCCAGGCTTTTAGTGTGAGGGGGGCGTGGGGGTCGCGGCGGCGGGAGGGGGTGGTGGTGTAGGGTGCGAGGAAGGGGAGGCGGAGGAGGTCGACTACGGTGTCGTGGGTGAGGAAGGAGGTGCCGGCGTAGGGTACCATGCCTGCTAGTGTGGGAGAGAAACCGCGGTAGAAGTTTACGAGACTGGCTTTGGGTGCGGAGGAAGTGCTGGGGCTTTGCTCGTGGTAGATCTGCCGGCATATGCTGGATAGCGAGGAGCGGGAATCTTTCTTTGTTTCGAACGCTAGGCGGACACGGATGACTTCGAGGGGGTAGGTGAAGAACACGGAGGTGACACCTGCGAGGGAGCCGGAGAGGAGGCGCCGTAAATGTGTCTCGTGGGACGCGGACGGGATGAGGATCGATCGGATCTGCTCATAGGCTAGGAATTTTATGCCAGCGTAGGGAAAGATGCGAAGAAGTGTTGCTGAGTGACCACGGAATAGACCTCGCATGCCGTCTTGTCGGTTGATGTCTCTCATGGCGGTAACAACGCCGAACCAGGAGCCGGTGTATTTTGCGAACTGGGGGTTTGAGGCTTGGAAAAGGATTTTGACACGATCCAGAGGACCGACGACCGTTTTGGCCTGTGGAAAATATCAATGAGCAAGTCCTGTGTATAACAGTAGATCCGGCTGGGAAAACGTACGGCGCATCCTGCAAGCCCACCAGCCAAGCCTGATTTCAACACATAGTTTAGATTTTGTTTGTGTCTGTGTCTCTGGACCTCCACCCCTCCTGATGCTATCGTCTCTTCTTCTGACCGTTGTACAATCTTCTGTTCCCCGAGAGATACGCCCATCTCTGGTGCCTGTGCGGATTGATCAGGTGCCGTGGCGTGGCCATGGGCCTGGCTCATTCCCACCACTATATCAATACCGGGAGATAATTGGGAACAGGTCGCATTGTCTGTTCGGAGAGAAGCAGACGAGTAAAAGAACAAGTCTTTGATCTGACGTAGCGGAGAAGTTGAAGGCCTCGGCCGCCGGTGATAGTGTGGCTTAGCTTAGTCAGCATGATGTGCAGTAGCAAGCTGCATGTTCAACGGCTTTGCCCGGAGGCAGCAACTACCTACCATAGTAGATAGTTCCTTCCCTACGCGTCTACATATCAATGTAATGCATCCCTACATCGCCATCCCGGCGACGCTTGCTCTTGTCTATCGTGCCTGGTCCCGCAGCTCGCTAACACCAGCTGGTATTGTTGTTGCAGCCGTGACTGCAATTGTACATGCTATACATCCATGGAGCATCTTCTTCGCTCTCCTAGTCGTGTTCTTTCTATCCGGAACAGCTGTCACTAAGGTCTGTTTCTCAAATAACCTACCTCAGTGCCTCAATGATGAACGAATACTGACTAGGTTGCAGGTTAAACATGAAGTAAAAGCACGCTTGACGCTCGCATCATCAGGATCTTCTGGGGGAGAGGGCGCTCGAACGCATATTCAAGTTTTAGCCAACTCTGGTGTGGCTTCAATACTCGTCTTGCTTCACTACTGGAAATTGCAGAAAAGAAACCGTGCTCTTGAGTTAGGGTCAAGCCAAGATTGCTGGGCTTATGGTAGTGACCTGCTAGTCGTTGGAATAGTCAGGTACTGCAACGTCTAATTTGGCGTTCCTATTGTATTATGACTTATGAGATCTTATAGCAATTACGCAGCTGTAGCCGCGGATACGTTTTCTTCCGAGCTAGGCATTCTGTCCAAAAGCAAGCCACGACTCCTGACATCTTGGAATTTGCGGGAAGTACCGCCGGGCACAAATGGGGGTGTTACTTTGACTGGAACCTTAGCAGGCTTTGGAGGAGCATTCATTATTGCTCTTACGTCTCTAATACTCCTTCCTTTCTGCAATGCACATTCCTCGATCACAGGACAACTTTCCGGTAGCAAACCAGGTCTAGAAGGAGGAACTGGATGGGGCTGGCAAGAGAAGATTTACTGGGTAACCGCAGTCACGATATGGGGTGGCCTGGGAAGTGTGCTAGATAGTGCACTTGGCGGTTTGTTTCAAGCAAGCGTCATCGACTCGAGGACTGGTAAAGTGATAGAGGGGACTGGTGGGAAGAAAGTAAGTATCTCTGAAGGTCTGGAGCAACAAGGCTGACTTCGTTAGGTACCTGTAGCTGGTTCTCAAATGCCTGAGAACAAGAAGAGTGACGATCCGAGCCGTCACGTTGTGAATGGCCTTGGCATACTTGACAACAACGAAGTCAACGTGCTAATGGCTCTTCTCATGAGCGTAGGTGGTATATTCATTGCGAGTTATATATGGCATATACCATCACAAAGCATATTGGGTTGATTTGTAACATTTTTGAATATTGTCTTKCATACATTTTGCTGCCGGTGAAACCAATGCTTTTCGTCTTGCATATTTCGTCTTCCATACCTTTTTCGTCGCGAGAATAAAATGAGACTGCTGTTGTAATGAGCGATCATGATGCATCAATTAGCTTTCACAAGATCCTTCGGCTACAATGAATCGGGAACTCCCTTAGCACCACCGGAGAAGAGGAGCTGGTGCTATGAACGCGGGGGCTTGGCGGCTCTCCGGCTTTAACAATGACGCTTGTACTCTCATTATGAACTTCCTCTGCCTCGCTGCTCCCGAGTCAAGAAATTTAAGTATGAATACCCCGCAGGAAAACTGCGGGGTACTCATACAAAGGGAGGAAGTCTGCAGTAATCATGGTGGACCGGGATTTGCGCATAAGACCAGCTCATCCACACGCCACTGTCCAGGACATCGCCTCCTCTCTGTCAATACTGCGTCTCCATACACACCGTACACCGTCGAAAACAAACAATTGATCTATAATGGCACTCCAACTCCCCCCCTCAGCCGCATCCGCAATAGCCGCCTCCATGGACTCAGTAACCTCCGACCCCAACCGCATCCCCGGCTGCGTCGCCGTCGTCGTCGACAAATCCGGCCAAACACTCTTCTCCCACGCCAGCGGCAAAAGAGGCATTGACACCAACGAGCCCATGACCCTCGAAAGCGTCTTCTGGATCGCATCATGCACGAAAATGATTGGCGGTATTGCTGCCATGCAGCTGCATGAGCAAGGGAGGTTAGATCTTGATGATGCTGATGCGTTGGAGAGATATGCGCCGGAGCTGAAGAGTGTGAGGATTTTGAAGAGTATTGAGAATGGGAGGGTGGAGACGGTGGCGAAGAGGAATAGGATTACGATGAGGATGCTGTTGAGTCATACTGGTATGTTTCGTTGTCGGGAGTGAAGTGGGTGAGAATGATAGGCTAATKAGTGATGAAGCTGGATTCCAGTATGTAACTTCTTTGAGAAGTGCTGTGAAGATAGAGGGTTTGACGGAAATACAGATACACTTTCTTCAATGAGAAAATACGCCTCTACGGCCAACCAGCCGGTATCGACGAGCTTGATGCTCACCCCAGTGGTATCCTAACCCAGCCCCTCCTCTACGAACCAGGCACAGACTGGACCTACGGCGTACGTCTCCAGCCCCAGCCCCCACACCCCCCCACCTCCCTTCCCCCTTCATCTCTCCCTCCCCTTCAACAAAACTAACACCACTCCTCCCTCCAGGTCGGCATCGACTGGGCCGGCACTCTCATCGAGCGCGTCACCGGCCTTTCCTTAAACGAGTACTTCCAAACCCACATCTTCACCCCCCTCAACCTCCACCACATCTCCATGTTCCCCACTCCCCAAATGCGTTCCCAGTTAGCGCACATGCACCAAAAGACCCAAACACCCGAAGGTCCAAAGACACGAGCCCGCGACCACCCTTACCGCCGCCCTCTTTATGTCCCGCCCCATGAGATTCCCTCCGTCTATAACAGCGCTGGCGCGGGTTGTTATGCCCGCCCAACGGACTACGCGCAGATAATCGCAACGCTGCTTAACGATGGCGTCTCTCCGCTGACTCAGCGCCGCATCCTGACTCAAGCTTCTATTGACGAGATGTTCAGGAATCAGATCCCGCAATTCCCGAATTTTGGACGCAAGCCTATCAAGAGTGCGAAACCGACATATACGAATGATATCCCAGAACTGTATCCTCAGCCGCATGACCAGGCGCAGGGGTGGGGTTTGACGTTTATGTTGACGCTGCATGAGGGCGCGACGGGGAGGGGGAGGAATACGGGGTGGTGGGCTGGATTGCCGAATCTGTTTTGGTGGTGTGATAGGGAGAAAGGGGTTGGAGGGATTATTGCTTCTCAGATTTTGCCGTTTGCGGGTATGTATTCATTGTAGATTATTTTTGGAAATAGTGACTGACGGCTGCGAATGTAGATGCGGAAGTCATGGGGTTGTGGGCCAATATCGAAAGTCAGATCTATAAAGCTTTAGAGACGGGGAAGACTGCGGCTGGGGAGAATGGGGTGCCGAGTAGGCAGGGAACGGGGCAGGCGACGGGAGGATTGGATGGGTATCAGCAAGAATTTGTGGCGAATATTGAACGATGAGGGGCTGGGATGGATGGCATGGAGGTTGTCGATGTGTTTGAGCTAGGTTGCGACTGGGTTTGAGAAGGATACAGGACTTTGCTCTGCTAGGTTAATCCCGTGCTGAGATAATTAGACCGTATTCCTTGAATTTACGAGTCTGATATGACTGTTGGGTAGTTATGCTTGTTGTCCTGGCATGTTACAATGTCCTGCTTCCAACGGAGTAGTAGGACCCACCTACATTGTGCCCAGTAGGAGGTGGAGTCCCTGATGCAGCGACTCCCTCTACAAGTATGCTGCACGTTGGCTAGTTGGGCGATGGGACGAATTGTTCTTAGGACGGCTTTGTGAGTGACCCTGCAATAAGCCAGTTGCAGATGGGGCCGCTCGGGACACTTTGCGAGCCGGGCCACTAGGCCAAGCCAGTCAATGGGAACCCAGGTATAGGTATATTCTAGACTTTGTGAAGCGGCCTGTCGGGGGTACTTGATGGACACGCTTTCTGGCAAGACTTTACAAAGTGGCCGAGTTTCAGATGAACGAGGAATTCCCTTGCTTTATCCGCAGATTTTAGCAAAATTTGCAGACTTGGTAATTTCGAGGCCAAATTTTGCGTTGTGCTGCGTGGTTGAGCAACGGGTTAAACCACGGTACCGTTGGACCAGCAATATCGTAATGAATAGTCCACTGCTTCGAAGGGTAAGCAAATGTATGGGCAGTGATAGATCCGAAATATGTGACTAGGCAGTCTCATCAATGTTCTTCGTCATCCCACCAAAATCTTTCTCTCCTTGGAGATGTCGGGGTCTGAGTCTGGAGAGTCTGGGTCTCGTTGGTTGCATTCACTGGACTCTGCGCAACCTCACCTCCTTCTAATGATAACGGTCTTATCTCCATAGTAATAGCGTTATCGCTGACTCTCTGGCCCCGAGCCCTCGCTTCTGCTTTCGCTGCGTACCGCCATGGCTTCTCCTTGAAACTAAAGACCAGGCAGTCGACAGTGCATTGTAGTAGCAAGAATGCTAATGAAACAGTGTTGAGTGAAAAGGGCGGGTGATGCACTTTGGTGTACAGATAGCAGTGGTTCACAAAGGGCGCGAGCCACATCAGGAGGTATATTAGGGGATAAACAAACATATAGCGTAGTTGGCGTCGAATGGCTCTGTGGCGCTTGCATAGTGTTTCGCTGGAGCTCTTTTGGGATCGATTGACTGCAAGAGCGTAGAGGGACGTGTCTTGGAGGGCTTCCATGAGCGTGGGATTTCTAAAGGCCCTATCTACTTTTGGAATTGTTTCTGAACGTGGACTTGATATGTCAGTAGGAGAATTTGGTTCGCTGAACTCTAGATCATTTGCTTCTGTGTCGAATGCTGCGGCCCGGGTGGGGGCTGAAGGCCGGCCTATTAAACACTTGAGCCTTGAAGGCTTCTGAATGATGGTTGGGCGGGTGGAAGCTTTCACCGCATCCATCCTTATAGGGTTCTCTTGCTCACTACGCAAGGTAAAACCATGGCGATCCTGTAGCGCTGGAGCCTGTGCCTCAGAAGGGCCGCCTGAAGTGTACGAGGCTGTTCGTTCTGTTTCAGTGGTGCCGTCTGAGCTAATGTTTGGGCTGAACGTCCCGAATGTGGCCTTGGAGTAAATGTATATCGCCAGATATATCAAAATGATAGTTGCAAGAATGAGGTACCGAGGACCCCAGCTGAGTGCTATGCGATACCAGATTGGCGACACCGGCAAGTAACAGAAAGTTCCTTGGGTCACGTAGGGATAAGAATCTCCTCCAGCGAAAGCTAGCGCCGCCATGAGAATGGAGAACATGGCCCAACAAGCGTGAGCTGAATAACGAAAAGGGTATAAGCCAGAATACTGCATGACTTTGCCGGGGCGCAGAACCGAAAGCGCTGTGTGTATTGCCATCAAGAGGATGATGGAGTCTAAAGGAACATGTCAGCTCTTAATGATGTCATACATACCCAAGGACATAGAAGCTGTACCAACCTGAAGCTTCGATCCCCACAGAAACCAAAAACCCGCTAACCTGGCAGGATCGATGCGATATATGACCATAAGCAAGGCCTAATGCAGCCGGGATGAAGTACCACAATGACTTGAACATGCCACTCATGATGAGTAACATGATAAGTCTGACTGGAGATCAGCATTTCTAGGCTTCTGACAGATGGCACTTGACAGCAACGGTTGACATACTGATGCCGGAATACTCTCTTCATCCTAGCAAACCAGTAGACGGACACAAGGGCATAGAGGATGCCAGTGGCCGAAAGCGTAACGGATAAGATCTGTTGAATATGCTCCTCAGGTGGAGAGAAATACACCGTGTAGTTGGTGCTGACCGGTGCATTGCTCAAGCCACTGGGGGCCTGAGAAGGCATTGTTAGGACGGTATCCGTGGAATATGTATACCTGGCTCGCAAGCTTCCAGAGCAGTAATTGATGACCCCATTCTTTGTGGCTCCCCCCACGAGCTGAGCAAAGCCATGACTTTGGCCAGTATTTAAATGAAGCACAAGATCGACAGGTGGAACTACACAATAGGTGCATTTTGGAGGAGATAATGAGCAATGATAGCGCCGATCGTGAAGTGCATTCCTCGACCTCGGCACCTTGCCGAAAGCGCACAGACTTCAAAGGCCCGGGCCCAATGCTAAGATCGAGAACCGTAGCTCGCCCCCTCCAACCTCTTCTTCCCGTTTGAGGAATCTTTTTGGGCCCAACTCTATAGCTCGCTCACTAAGCACGTCCTCTTCCTCCTCCAGCTTCCCTCTGTTCAGTGGACCTTTCCGTGACCCGTCCAACTCCCACAGATTGCCCTTGGCTGACTTGACGAAAGCAACGTAATGCAGGTCGATGCGATCTTCGGCTCGAGGGGCTTGTGTATCGCCCTCAACGGCTGCAGAGGCGTGGGCTGTGGCTAGATCTTCACTCGATTCGATGATTTTGGCGCGGGCTGTAGGGTCAAGTGGTATAGCTTTCGTGATGAGGGATGAAAGCGGGGTCGACGGTGCTATACGGAGAAGTTAGAATTAGTTAGACCCAGAAGATATATATATTGAAGATATACCGATCAAGTCTCTAGTCATGCCGTTACATGTAGCGTGTAGTATCCCCATCAGACCGCATGCATTGCCGATCGTCTGCCTAAACCAAAGTACCTCCTCTTCAGGTCCGGTACCAGCATAGTCGGGCAATGAGCTATCTTCTTCCTCGCGAGCCTTCTTGTATGCGGAAGATACTGGGAATACCAGCAGTAGAGCGTGAGCTGGACGTGGAACAAACGCTAGTAAAGACGGGTCATCCAGGGAGTAGACATCATGCCATGCGAGTTCTGGAGAAAGTCCTAGTTTGTGTACAAGAGATGTCATCACCTCAGGATTGTTCTCTGATCAAATGGTCAGCTATGGGGGTTGCAAGGCTACTGAGTCTGAATACCAAGCGGGATGAACCGGAGGGCCTTTGGCACCTCGCCACTATTATGGGCCATGTCTCCAGTATATTCTAAGAGTTTGAAATGGAAGTCTATTGCAATGAATGTGAATCCTAACACTTGACAGAATGGGAAGAAAAGAAGGTTGCTACGTAGTGGGCGGGACCCATGGCTTGCATAAGGCTAAACCACTAGCTAATGGCGTCAGGCACTTGTGGCGCGAGCTCTTCAATATTCAACGTCCGCAAAGTGTGGACTAATCCAAAATCTTTGCTGATAGGCAGCACTTTGCGTGGCCCGCAGGAAAGCTTCTTTACAAGAAGCTGCTTCCAGGATGCCCACGGAAGTCATTACAACCATATCGCCCTCAACAAATCAGCCCATATTGACAAGAGAAGGTCTCTCAGACTCGGAAGTTGCCCTCCTACCAGCAACATCAACTCAAGCCTTTAACGACTTCCGGCTATTAACCTTCGAAGAACGGCAGGCCATCGTTAAGAGAGCGCTGAAGCTCATCAGCGATAAGCAAGATGTTCTGGCGAAGGAGCTCACTGAACAAATGGGACGGCCAATTGCGTACACCGCAAAGGAAATTACCACCGCCGTTGCCAGGGGCGAATATCTGCTGAAAATCAGCAAAGATGCCCTTGAAGACACAGAGGGTGAGCCAGAGCAAGGTTTCAAGAGATACATCAGGAAAGCGCCCATTGGGCCAGTCTTGATATTGTTCGCTTGGAACGTGGGTCACTGCAGCCCATGCTCAAACACTGCTATTACTGACAATCCCTATCCAGTATCCATACCTCATCCTAGTCAACTCCTTGGTCCCAGCTCTACTCGCCGGCAACTCTGTCATACTAAAGCCTTCACCTCAAACCCCTACGATTGTTGAGCACATACATAACATTTTCTCTCAGGCCGGCTTGCCTGACAACGTTATTCAATATTTCTACTGCGGTTCTATGGCCCAACTGGAGAGCATTGCACGATCTCCACAGATCAAATTGATATGCTTTACGGGGTCCGTGGCAGGAGGGCTACAAATTCAACGTGCGGCGGCAGATCGTGTGGTCCCCGTTGGACTTGAGCTTGGAGGCAAAGACCCGGCTTACATTCGAGACGATGTTGATATAAAATGGGCAGCAGAAGAGATAGTTGATGGGGCTGTGTTCAACTCTGGCCAAAGCTGTTGCAGCGTTGAACGTGTGTATGTGGCTGAGAGCATACATGATGAGTTTATCTCTGCAATCCAGGATGTGCTGAAGGGTTATAAACTTGGGGATCCTTTTGACCGGAGCACCAACGTTGGCCCGGTGATTTCAAGGAGGTCAGCAGAAATTATCAATTCTCACATCAAGGACGCAATAGAGAAGGGGGCGATAGACTCAACGCCGGAAAATCGAAGTTTCGCAAACCCGCCCTTGGGTGGCAACTACGTGAAGCCTACACTTTTAACGAACGTAACTCACGACATGGACGTGATGAATGACGAGACATTTGGGCCAGTCATACCTGTTATGAGAGTTGGCAACGATGAAGAGGCCATAAGGTTGATGAATGACAGCGAATTCGGGCTGACCGCTAGCATCTGGACGAAAGATATTGCCAAAGGTGAAGAATTGGCAGAGCAGGTGGAAGCAGGGACGGTCTTCGTCAATAGATGCGACTTTCCTAGCCCAGTAAGTTGCTGTACCTATCCAATCGCCCAGATCTATTCTTATGTGTCTCAGGATCTTGCTTGGACGGGCTGGAAAAGTTCTGGAAAGGGTGTCACCCTAAGTAAATTTGGGTTCGAGCAATTCGTAAAGCTGAAAAGCTTCCATATCAAAGACAATCCGAAATAGCATGGTATGATGCCACGAGGATAGACTTTGCTGGGGAATGCTACTCAATCTCAGCACTCCTTGTTGCACGGAGGTATCTCCGGATGAATAGGCATTATCTGGCTATGAACACGGGAGATCATACCCTTTTCCCACATCTGGAATGCTCACCAGGATGTAAGGGTTGTCCGGAGGTTCCTCCTCACATATAATGAATCTGCCAACCTCAGAGCCGATTACGGCTAAGAGATACAACGTCGTGTAATGCGATGACAGCGAATTCTGTGTTCGCTTCGACCAACATTCCATAGCTCTCAAATGGACGAGCTGTCTCAGATCTTCTAGCGCTGATAGGCCGGACCCTCAATCGTCACAGCAACAATCTGACCAATTTCGGCGTTCGCAGTGGAAGCGCATTTCTGCCGTTGCCCCTCTCATTTTTGAGCTCCATATTATTCCTCTTCACCCATTTCATGCCAATAAGTACATATCTACGACTGGAAAAAGTCGTCCTTCTAAACAAAATCTCGTTCACTTCGTTATAGTCTTGCATTCGAGCGTATTGCCTAGTCTACCTAGACTTTTCTAATTCTACCAGTGGCTTTTCCTTACTTATACCTTCATTACCTTTTGATCTCTCCATACCGCCTATCTCGGCTCAAAGAGGATGCTCTCTCGAAAGGAAGTTATGCGATGCGTTGAACGGATGAAGAAATCCTTGATGGACTGCTTCAACTCGTGCGGGGATAGTTCTGGCTCGCCGCCTCGACTTGTTATCGTATGTGCCGTCATTATTACTGGCGAATGGCGATGTCACTGATGCTGATCTATTGCTTAGAGCAAGCCTTCGAACTTTGTCAAGTTAGATGAGCCTTTTGCATGCATGTTGGAGCTGTCTGAAGAAGAGTAAGTATCTTCAATTTGTCGTAGGTTTCAGGCATATCATCGTCAAACATCTCATCCACATCTAACGGCTTAATAGTGCGTCATTCATGAATGGAGAATATGCAGCCAGCAATGGCACATTGAGCCACCCGTCCCTTCGGTCCGGACATATCACCCGCGCGAGCTTGCCAGGCAAGAGAACAGTCAGTACCGCAACATTTCGGTATGATGCGGAGCCACAAGTTGTGGGAGATGCCTTATCGCCACCAACTACCTTGGTGCCTCCAAAGATCACATTGGCTGCATAGGTTCAGCCTCGGACAAGAAACCATCTCGATTACATCATTCAATTACATTTATTGTACAACAAAGAAGGAAGGGCAAGCATACATGAAGAGGGGGACGACTTGGGATTCGATTCAGGAACGGACTGGCATAGACTGCCACTTCCCATCGTTTGATTAGATAGAATATATTTCATTCGTTAATCATACCCTTTCTCGCCTAGGGCTCGACAATACAAGGGTTTTCTATGCTTACCTTTACTCCTGCTCTCTGTGACCTTTTCCGTTCCTGACCAGCCTATCAGGGCTGAGGAGCCTCGGTAATCGGAGATGTTCTCTTTCTGCCGGCGCTAAAAATCTCCACCAGACGTCATGTCCGTTCTCGCGTTGACATTCTGTGCTATTTCCATTATCCCGGCAAAGGCATCTCACATTTTTATGGTTTCCCTATTTCAAATATAGCAAACACGTCATGATCCACAGCCGTGAAGGGGCGCTTGCTAAACGCAAGCGCTTCTCAATTATGCCCATTCACTTCTTGTGTCTCTACCACGCCGACATCTCTTTTGGAACCAGCTCGTCAGAAGCACTCAATAATACGGCACGCTGCAGACCTTCTACAACCGTCAATTGATATCATCTAGATTTCCTGTACTTCAACGATCATGGCACCATCTACAACCAAACAGTGGACCGTCACTGGGAAGAATGGCTTCGATAGCCTTAGCTACAATGAAAAGGCTGAGATACCTCCATTGGGGGACCACGACGTACTTGTCAACTTCCACTATGCCTCTCTTAACTACCGTGACCTTATCATCCCTAAGGTATCTTTCAAGCCCACCCGTATGCCTCCCCGCCTGCGCCGGCTTATCCGTCTCCTGTAGGGCAAATATGGCTTCCCGATTGACCTTCCTGTCATCCCCGCTTCCGATGGCGCCGGCACAGTTGTCGCAACTGGTCCCCGTGTCACTCGTTTCAAAAGTGGGGACCGAGTTCTAACCCTCTTCAATCAAACCCACATCGCCGGTCCCATACAACGCGCCGATCTAGGCAGCGGACTTGGTGGTGGTATCGATGGTACGCTCAGGCAGTATGGTGCGTTTGAAGAGTCGGGCTTGGTTAAGATGCCTACAACCTTGGACTTCAAGCAGGGTAGTACGCTCCCGTGTGCCGCCGTAACCGCGTGGAATGCGTTGTACGGGCTCGAAGGAAAGGGGTTGAAGCCTGGGGATACAGTCTTGACGCAGGGGACCGGAGGTGTCAGCATGTTTGCCTTGCAGGTACCCAATATCTTATACTTGCATCTTGCCTGAACATAATTCCCCAACTTCAGCATACTAACAAAGTGATGACTACAGTTTGCCAAAGCCGCCGGCGCCCGTGTTATCTCCACGACCTCCTCAGACGCCAAAGCCAAAGTTTTGAAAGACTTAGGCGCGGACCACGTCATAAACTACAAAATCGACGCCTCTTGGGGTGAAACAGCCAAAAAGCTAACCCCCAATGGCGTTGGCTGCGCACACATCCTCGAAGTAGGCGGTCCTAAGACAATGGCTCAATCACTCAAGGCTATCCGCACCGAAGGAGTCATCTCTGTCATCGGCTTCCTGGGAGGCTTCTCGAAAGAGCAACCAAGCTTCCTGGAGGCGTTGACCAACGTCTGCACTGTCCGCGGAGTAATGGTGGGATCTCGACGGCAATTCGAAGAGATGAACGAAGCTATCGATGCGAATAACATCAAGCCAGTTGTTGATGAGAAAGTCTTCGGGCTTGAAGAGGTGAAGGAGGCGTATCAGTACATGTTCGATCAGAAACACTTTGGGAAGTTGACCATCAAGATTTCGGATCCCGGTCAGTCGAAATTGTGAGGGTTTTTAAAACGAAAATTATACCTAGCTTGCACTTGTATATAGTAGATTGACAAAAGAAATGTAATGAGAGATCTGAACGCATCAGCGCTGGTCCTTGGAGCCTCTGACAAAGCACGATAGCGATCATTCCTTGCCGCCAAGTTCTTCGGACATAATTCTACGAAGACCGCTCCTCTCTGCACTATCTAGAAAAATCCTGCACCCAAGAAGGTGTGCTAAGGGACTCCAAACTATCAATTGCTATCGTACGCAAGTCAAAGCCAAAGATTCTTTACGTAAAGCATCAACCCTTCTCTCCTTTTAACATGTAAGACACAGCCAGCACATGAGTATGACAGGGAGCAAAGCCCATACCGCTTTTGCGTGGAATTAGAGTTTACAGCCTTATGGAATAAGAACAATCGAAAGGCTGGTAGCGAGACTTGGCAGCACAATGAAGCGAGAGAAATCTTCCAAATTATGCTGTGGACTGCTAGTAAGTGCTCTCTTGCGCGATGAGAGGAATGGCTTGAGGTGAGTATTCAAGCTATGGAGTCACAGGGTAGCATAGGTAAGAGAAGGGAATGGTATTATAGTAAAGATATAGGAAATGGGTATCTAGATATTAAACCCCCAACGCCTTGCCAATTCCCAACAAGAAATGAAAACCCAACACTCGCCCACAAAAAGATGACAACCCACTCATGTATCAAGGGCAGCAGCAGTAGCGTACCCCATCAACCCAAAGGACCATCACCAAACCAGGTACCCTCATTTGCAAGAATCGCACATATCATCCACATGATCGTTGATGATAACTCTCGACTCAGCCAGCTCATTCCCCTCAATAACCGGCATGTCATGATAAGTTTCGCACAAATCATCACACTTGGCCCTCACAGGTTCCCACTGCAATTCCCGATACCCCTGATGCCCAAACGAGCTCACATCCCTCTTCTGCCCATTAAACACAATCCAATCATCCATCTGATCAGCCCTCTTACTAGCATAATGCGGCCAATAGCAAAACTCATCCACAGTCTTCAAAGTCTCCACAAACCCATGATCGAAATGCGCTCTCGGCCACGTCTTACACACACCCCCGCTCCAATCGAATTCCAAATCGTTATCCAAGTGGGCGCCTTCAGCCTGACGTGGCTTGAAGCAGGTGTATTTGTCGTCGATGCGCTTGGAGCAGAAGTGCTGCGCGATGAAGGTGGTGTTGAGGTGGCGGTTGTAGTAGTCGAATTGGAAGTAGTGGGCTTCATCGTATTGGGTGTCGTTGAGATCGATGCCGAAGCCGCAGTAGCAGAAGGTGCTTTCGAGATAGTCGCCATCGTGGGAGCTGGCGTTGAGGTGGGTGAAGCCGGTGACTTTGCCGGAGTCGGCGTCTTCTTTGGTTATTTGGACGGCGGCGACATTGGTGGGGATGAGGGTGGCGATGAGGCCGAGGAGGAAGAGGAGGGTGAGGGTGAGTTGCTTGAGGGAGAACATGTTTGAGGGAAGTCGTTGGTTGGGATGTAGAAGGGTTGCGATGTAGAAAGGATGTGGAAAGATCAGTATATATATATATATATATTTATATTGAAGGTCTGTGGAAAGGTGGAAGAAGACAGGAAAATGGGGGAAAAAGAGCCATTTATATAGGGTCTGTGGACCAGGACTACACCAAAATTATTGGCTGCATTAAGCTCTGAAGAAACCAGAATTATTGTAATAGAGGAGAGATTTGGCGTCTTGTTGGGCAGTGTTAAGTTGGCGTTGTGGCACTAGTGGCTTGAAAGAAGATAAAGTGGAGGTATACCCACTTAAGTATTTGAAAGGTATAGACATATATGGGTCTGTCGACCAGGGCTGCGCCATGACCCTTGGCTGCATTAAGCCCCGAAGAAACCAAAATTCTTGTATTCGAGGAGAAATTTGGTATCTTGTTGGGTCTAAAGCCCACAATGCGCCTCTTTCATGAGTCAAAAATTCCCGACCATGGTACGGAGTCGCACCCTACTTTGAAAGGCTACAATGGCTTGCTATTCATCCTGTGACATTGTTAGCAGAGAAAGAAGCGCAGTAAAAAAGCCTCGATACTTGCATTCATCTCGGCTTGCAATTGTTGAGTCTCTCAAGTGTGCCCAACAGTGCGCTTTGCTTGGCAGCCATGACAAGGCTTCGCTTATTGTTTCCAAAGCACAAACCACTTAAGCTATGCCAAGCTCCCGTTTCCTCTCCACGACTTCTGCAATACCACCAGCTGGATCAGTCTCCTCTGGATTGCGGAGCTGCCATTCCATTGCGATGTCCAAAGCTTTCGTCGTCCATGGGCCACTCTTAATGCCGAGAGCTTCCGATAGTTGATTACCATTCACGATTCGCTTCAAGCGATCCACGTCAAGCAAGTTTAGGGCCTGGAGATTCGATAACCAACGAGCATAACCATTCAGGATGGTTTGTTTTTCTACTACAGTGAGCCTGGGTTAAGTATTGGCGCTAGCATATACATACCTGTCAGTGACTCTGTCTTTGTCACTTCTGTTAGTAGAGCATACAACACGCTGCTTCGCCAATGATCTCCCCAGCGTCGAATAGCCTGTCCTTGGCTCTCTCGGCTGGACGATGCCTCTTTTCTCTTAGAAGGTACGATTGAAGGTTGACTATCGTGATTCACTTCGTCCTTTAACCTGATTATCTCTTCGCGGTGAGAGATTGCGTTTTCAACGAGTTTCTGGATTTTTTTATCAGCTTTGATGCCTTCTCGAACCGCCAAGCTTGCTGGATGCTCTGGCTTTTTCGACTTTGACTTCTCAGGGGCTTTTGCCACCATTTCTGCGAAGGGAACAAAGCATGCCAGTATCCAAGCTAAAAATGCATCGTCCGTGTCTCGTAATAGGAGTGAAGCGATCTTTTCCAAAGATGAAGAGCTGTTCACTCCCACTAATGAAGCTCTGGTGATTTCTAAGAGTTGATCGTAACCTCGCTTCCACTGAGGAGTGCATACCGATACCCATTCTGGGTCGGTAGGATCGGTGAAGACGACATCATACAAGCCCAGCCGGTCAATTAAGCAGAGTGCCGTGTGAGGATTCGGCCCTGCACTATGTCAGATGAGCGGCAATTGCAATATATTATAACCCCACCTTTCAGCATCTTCGTAATCTCCACGCCCACTCTTTCACGACTGATTTTCCTCTTCAGTTCGTTTTTGATCTCGTCGTCGCGCATAGCTTGCTCATCCTCCTCAGCAATTCGGTAGCCAAGGCGACTTGCAAAACGTATGCATCGTAATACTCTTAATGGATCATCTTTGAAAGTCTGCACCGGTGCTAGCGGCGTTTTGATTACTTTTCGTTCCATGTCCTGGAGGCCTCTTCCAGTGAAATCCTCTACTTCTTCAGTATTCAAATTATAAAAGAGAGCGTTGATAGTGGCATCTCTACGGAGAGCATCCTCTTCTGCGGTTCCGAACTCCATGGTAGGAGTACGACTGTCCTTAGTATAGGTCTCTTTACGAAGATTGACCAAATCTATATCGAGACCTAGTATTCTCGTAGTCACGGTCTCCAGATGCTTAGACTTTTCAGGGTTTGCTTCAATCTTAGCCAAGCGCCCGAGTATGCTTTGGTCATATTTGGCTTGGGTTTCTGGTTGATCCAAATACTGTTTCATCAAAATACCAAAGTTGAGACCGGTCATTGTATTGATACCAATATCGACGTCCATGCTTTGTGAGCCTAGGAGCTTGTCCCGAACCCAGCCCCCAGTAATTCTAAGCTCCGGCTTTGCATGGCCGTCCAGCGTTCCAATGTACTCAGAGACATCAAGCAAGAGTTGACGCAGTTTGGCCTCTTGATCTGTAAGAGAAATTGTTTTGGACATAGCTGGATTCAGAGAACCAAGATACCTATATCTAGGCTTTAAGATTTTATATGAGCCCCTGAGAAGAGGGTACCTCCTGGAAAGGAGCATCCAGTCGTCATCGGGATTGAAAGCAATGACTCAATGTTTATCATTATCAAGTAGAGTTAAGACTATAGTGCCGAAGCGCTAGGGAACGTTGCCGTCTTTGGAAACGGGCGCTAGAGCCGAGCCTCATGCGAGAGGCTTAAAGACCTCCAAAGCTGGAAGATATTGAGTGCCAACTAACTTAGAAAATATGGCTGCAGTAGCGGGCCATAATGGTACCACAAACCCACCAAATCCCACGTTGGTTCTATGTCCCTTCTCATCATTGGCGATTACTGACGAACTTCCAGAGTCTATGTCAGTACGCCCAGCTTGCTCCTTCTATTGTCTCCGAGATGACCTTAAAGCTGATAGCCTGGCTAGGTCAAGAATTTGGAAGAGCGCATAAAGCCCGATCAGCTCAAAGAGGCGCTTACCGAAATCTTCTCCGAATATGGCAATGTTATTGACCTCGTTGCAAAAACAAATCTCAAGGCCAAAGGCCAAGCATTCATCGTATTTGACGGAGTGGAGGCCGCCGAGCGCGCAATAAAAGAAGTCCAAGGGTTTGAATTGTTCGATAAGCCTATGCAACTAGATTACGCAAAGACAAAAAGTGACGCCATTGTACAAAGGGAAGGGAACCCGGAGGAGTTCGAGGCACATAAACGTAGGAGGTTAGCTGAGAAAGGTATGACCGCCTGCCCCCCGTCTACTTTCTGAGTAACGGCTGACTTCCTGAGCTACAGAGAGGAAACAAGCTGCAGAGGCCGCAGAAGCACAAAAGAAACTCAAAAGACCTGCAGGGGGAGCAGCACCAGAACCGTCACGCCCAGTCAAAGCTGCCCGTGGTGCTGGTCTTAAATCATCAAATCCAGCAGCAGGAGCTGTCATACCAGAAGAGTATCTGCCACCGAACAAGATCCTATTCGTACAAAATCTACCGGACGACTACGGTGTCGAGGGACTTACGGCTATATTCGGCAGGTTTGAAGGGTTCAGGGAAGTACGGTTGGTGCCCGGGAGGAGAGGAATAGCTTTCGTGGAGTATGAAGCTGAGGCTGGAGCTATCAGTGCTAAGGAGAGTACGGCTGGGATGACGTTGGGTGAGGAGGGTAAGATTGTTAAGGTTGTTTATCAACGTCAATGATACCACATTCAAATTAGCCTTTGTCTTATTGCGGAGTCCGTTTGCTCGCTTGCTTAATGTACTCGCTCATGCACGCTACACCATACACCAGGCTGCCGGTCGGGGTACATGACAAATCGACACCCAGCCATTACAGTGCCTCGAGGTAATTCACCAGTGCTAGGAAAGACCAGTCACAGAGACGGATCCACGCACAACCTAGAATATGATATCCTGATCCTCTTGCTCCCCAAGAATGTCAGTAGCTCCAGGGTCGTCAGCCACATTTTCCTTATCGCTGTCTCTCTTTTTGGAAGCTGCTTCCTTATCCTTCGCTTCGGTATCCCGCAACTTGTTGTTTTTGACCTTCTTTAACCGATAGAACTCTTCTCTATCGAGCTCGTCTAGTTCCGAGTTAATGTATTTGATGGTGTTCTCTGTGCGTGGTATGATAACATGCTCGATCGCATTCACTCTTCGATTTACTACCTTTATCACTTCGTCGAGGATAACGAATGCTGTCTGTAGGGCGCTTAACAGAAACTTCCACTGAAGGAGGTACCATCAAGTGTAACCTACCTGCAGACTAGCAAGCTCCACTAGTGTTTCAACAGCTCTTGCATAGGTCTCTCTGCAACGTTGTACCTGCTGGCCACCTTTTCCCAACCCTGTCAGCCCAAAATCGTTGTTCCCTTCCGTAGTGTAACTCTCGAATTGAGGCAGGAACACGCCCGAGACGTTCTCTTGCTTCGTTCGGACTCGAAACCTGGCTTGCTTTGCGGACTCCTGTATCTGATACCCAATGTCTCCCCCTACTGCGTATGTCACCTCTGCCAATGAGAATGCAGCAATCTGCATTACGCGACCCATCTTCCGCTTCGCTTCGTCAATACGTCTCGTTATCTCTATTGCCGGGTTAATACTGCTATACAGAGGGTTTATACTCTTCCCTACCTCGAAAGCGCCTAGCGGAGCGTTAGTAACGGGCTTCAAAATGGACCTGGGGTAGTACTTTGTCAAAGCCTCGCTTTTCCTTTTGAGTAAGCTGTGCCCGGTCTCCGCACCCTTGAGTTTGCTCTTCATGAGACCCAATGATTGTCGCGTAGGGAACACAGCCTCTCTGTCCTAGAAAAATTCACTACTTCAGTCTGCTATCCATCTTGAGTAGTGTGGGGTCATGTTGCATACACCTGCACCAGACATCTTGTACGATGGTCACTTTTCGATGTGACGTCCTTATCTCGGGGTACTTGTGCAAAAGATCGACAACAATGCTGAATGTCTACTGCGCAAGTATACCCAACGACACGTCTAATTAGCTTAACGGGCGTATTGAAGATCAATGGGCTGAAACAGGTTGGAGCGTTCCATTCATTAGTGCATATCCCCAAGCAGCACATGCATGCTCGGTATAAACGATCGGTGGTCGGCACGATAAACGCCGTTAGCGTTGGGCATATTATCGGCGCTTCGAACACGCCTGGTCCCTCAAGACTATCTGTACTCTGACGAGAATCTGCCGCCAGCTTCACATGCTGTGCTGACCGTGTATCAGACATGCCCGGTGTTCTCCTACCAGTCATGGCAGCACAAAATGAACTAATCGCGAAGGCCACCGTCCAAAACACAGATCCCTCTCTCTATCTCATTGTAAGTCAATGTCCAGCTGCCCGACAATGTATTGCTGCTAACGAATCATGAAGTCCTCAGACGATGTCATATACGAGCAAGATATTCTTCGCGATCCTGGATCTATCAAGCCCTGGCTGATCTATATTGACTATAAGCACCAGCATGGCTCCCTTCTCGAAAAGGCTTTTGTACTTGAGAGGGCTTGTATGCAGTTACCGCGGTCGTATAAGCTTTGGAAGATGTATTTGGAGCTTAGGATTAAGCACCTTCGAAATAAAAATGCGGCGATCCACTCAGCGGAGTTCGCTAAGGTCAACGCGTTGTTCGAGCGAGCCCTCATCTTACTGAACAAAATGCCAAGGATCTGGGAGATGTACCTGTCGTTCCTAATGAAGCAACCCCTCATCACTGTTACGCGCCGAACTTTCGACAGAGCTCTGCGTGCGTTGCCAATCACTCAGCATAATCGCATCTGGGCGCTTTTTCGACCTTTTGCCAACTCTGTATCCGGAGATACTGCCATAAAGATCTGGAGGCGTTACATGCAGATTCACCCCGAGGACAGCGAGGATTTCATTGAGCTGTTGGTTGAGATGGGTCAATACACGGAAGCTGTAAAGAGATACATGGATATTTTGAACAACCCCAAGTTTCGGAGCAAGTACACAAAGAGCAACTTTCAGCTATGGAGTGAAATGGTAGATTTATTGGTTACAAGGGCAAAAGAAATTGATACAGGAGACACAGTTGGAATAGATGTGGAGCAGATTGTTCGTAGTGGCATTGAAAGGTTCTCAGACCAACGAGGGAAACTCTGGGCAGGCCTTGCGACATATTGGATCACGAAAGGGAATTTTGAAAAAGCAAGGGATGTCTTTGAGGAAGGAATCACGACTGTCATGACCGTGCGAGACTTCACAATCATATTTGACTCTTATGTCGAATTTGAAGAATCGATCATTAGCACCCTCATGGATGCGGCCGCAGCAAGATCTGAGAAAGGAAAAATCAATGAGGATGCAGATTTTGATCTGGACATCCGAATGATGCGCTTTGAGCAGCTCATGGACCGACGACCGTTCTTGGTAAACGATGTGCTGCTGCGGCAGAATCCGAATAATGTGAACGAATGGGAGAAGAGAGTTGGGCTGTGGGGCGATAACAAGAAGGAGGTGGTCCAAACCTACACAGATGCTATTGCCGCAATACAGCCCAGGAAAGCTGTTGGCAAATTCCATGAATTATGGCTTAATTACGCGAAGTTCTATGAGGAGGGCGGTGACTTGCGAAGTGCTCGCATCATCATGGAGAAAGCCGTCAAGGTGCCTTTCAAGTCGGTAGCAGAACTCGCCGAGACTTGGTGTGGTTGGGCAGAGATGGAGCTTAGAAATGAGAACTTTGATCGGGCAGTGGACATTATGGCCAAGGCAACACAGGCTCCGAAAAGAAGCACAGTGGATTATTTCGATGAATCGCTTTCACCGCAGCAACGAGTGCACAAAAGCTGGAAGTTGTGGAGCTTTTACGTCGACCTGGTGGAGAGCGTGAGTACCCTGGAAGAGACCAGGAAGGTTTACGACCGGATCTTCGAGCTACGAATAGCCACACCGCAGACAGTGGTCAACTACGCGAATCTTCTGGAAGAGAACAAATACTACGAGGAGTCATTCAAAATCTACGAGAGAGGGCTGGACCTATTTAACTACCCAGTTGCCTTCGAAATCTGGAATTTATACCTAACAAAAGCTGTTGACCGCAAGATAGGCATTGAGAGATTACGGGATCTTTTCGAGCAAGCAGTAGAAGGCTGCCCACCCAAATTCGCTAAAACTCTGTACCTCATGTATGGCAACCTGGAAGAAGAGCGTGGCCTCGCCCGGCATGCTATGCGGATCTACGAACGAGCAACTCGAGCAGTCTCCGACGAAGACAAATTCGAAATGTTCAACTTCTACATCACCAAATCTGCCTCGAACTTTGGCCTCACATCAACCCGTCCAATCTACGAAAGGGCAATCACCGCACTTCCTGATAGAGAAGCTCGAGATATGTGTCTCAAATTCGCAGAAATGGAACGCCGGCTCGGTGAAATCGACAGAGCGAGAGCAATCTACGGCCACGCATCCCAATTCTGTGATCCAAGAACGACGCCCACATTCTGGCAGAAATGGGAACAATTCGAAGTCCAGCACGGGAACGAAGACACCTTCAAGGAGATGCTTCGCATCAAGCGTAGCGTACAAGCTCAGTATAACACGGATGTCAACTTCATTGCTTCACAAGCGCTCGCGAGAAGCCAGCAGCAGCCTGAGGATGCGGAGAACGGTGATGTTGCAGATGGATCGGGCGAGAAAGCAGACGCTATGGCAGCGTTGGAGCGGCAAGCCAGAGCGCCAATCGGGTTTGTCGCCGCAACCAGTGGACCACAGGCGGGGAATATACCGCAGCCTGAGAATGCGGTTGTGGCTGCAAATCCGGACGCGTTGGATGTGGATCTGGATGACGAGTGAGAGGTGGTTATCGGTATGGCAGGCGATCATCTTAAAATACACCGTTCAACGAGAGGCAGAAAGCTCTCGCTGTCCTAGCGGACGATCACTCTCTAAGGCTTGAATGTACCAACCTGTTACTCGCCTTCAGCAGGAAAAATAGTCCGAGTCTACCTTGCGTCGATCACGATATGCCCTCTGGAGACTACAGACCAAAGCCACGCCACGAGCAGATTAGTTCGGTCACCGGCAGCTAAACAGGCCCGCCGCGGGAACCTTTTGGTTATCGAGGGGTCCAAATTTGTTTATAAGGTGTGGCCTATTGATGTTGGACTCGGAGAACAACCAAAGTGATGATATAGAGAGGGCTGGAGAGGACCAATATTTAGAGCCATAATCCCAACATAGTTGATATTCACTCTATCAAAGAAAATCTGCAATGCAGCTGGCTCTTGCACAAGAGAGCCGCTCAAAAGGTCTCTTACTCCAGTCTGCGCTCTCTAAGCTTTCACAAATGCTTTACAAAAATGCCAAAGAAGCTCACTCCAGCTGATCTTAGATTGAAACTCAATCAACATCTTGCGGCTGCGGCTCACTAAGAGGAGGCTGCTCAACCGAGTTCTTCCCCCCATCTTCGTCCGCACCAACCTCCTTCTCCTTAGCGACCTCTTTCTCCTTCTCCGTCACCTTTCCAACTTCAGGAAAGATCTCACCAATAAGATTCGGCAGAAATCTATCCACGCGCTTACACGTCTCATCCCACAATTCCGTTCTCGGCTGGCCATCCACAGGCGGCTTAATAAACCCGCCGTCCGCCATAACAAGCAAAATATTCTTCAAACTCTCCGGCACGGCTTCCTCGAGATGGTCGCCTTGTCCGCTATTCATCAAGCGATCCATGATATCTAGGATCCTAAGCCACAAATCTAGCATACCCTCCCACTCTGATAAGAGGACGAGATAATGCAAGAAAATTTTGCAGAGGAGATTAGCAGCTTGGACGCGCGTATCGCTCATGCCGACAGGGTCGGTTTGGTAGATTTCTGGTCTCAGTAGGCGGGAGATGAGAGGGAAGAGGACTTCGCCGAAGATGGCGGTCCATTCTTGGTGGTCTGCTGATGCGAGTTCGGGGGAGAGGAGGGAGTTTTGCAGACAGGCGAAGGCTTGATGGCGGATTTCGCGGCAGGGGTTGAGGCATTGGGAGCGGAGGGCCTCGAAAATGGGGGACCAGTATGCTAGCCATGCTATACAGGAATCAGAAGGGTAGATAGTAGGGAAGGACGCTGGGAAACAAACCTTCATTCCTTTCCAAGTGCGACTGTTCAATGAGAGCCGGTACTCGGTTGGTCAGCTTGTATATCATAACGACGGCCCTATATCCTCGTTCGACTACATCGTTTTCACTAGTCGTGGTCAGCCTGATAACCATGCATCCTTTGGGCATTGTCACATACCGAGGCTTGGGCGGTGGTTTTGAGGGCTTCTCTTTCCTTCTGGCATAGTTGTCGCGTTTCTGCTCAATCACAGCTCCAACGCTACCTGCTGCTGCAAAACGATTCAACAATGATACGGTTTCCTTATAATTATCTGAAGTCACAGCTGGCGGTGGTCCGGATACTACTCTCGCCACAAGATCAAACGCCCTGCCAGCAGCTTCGGGTATCTCGTGTAGACTTCGTATTATCGACCAAAAGTCTGGTGTGCTCGTGATCTCATTTCTTAGAGGTGTTGGATCCCGTATACATAGTGTCAGTCCTTTCAGAATCGGCATTGCGGCCTTTTCCAGCGTCGATTGCTCATAACCTGCGATGGCGTGGAGTATGACAGGCGCTCGGACAAAAGAGTGATCCTATATTACCTTTAGCTGTGTGTACATTAGGCGGGTACTCAGACTCACCTGGCTGACGTTCAAGAGATAAAGAAGATAAAAGATTGCGCGTGATAACACCAGGGGATGGATATTTGCCGCATCTCTTATAATTGTTTGAAGTGCATCTGCAACAGCTTGCCCCATCAATGCGACTGATCTTTGGTCTCGTGTTGCAAGAATTGTCGCCAGCTCAAGGACGAATACCAGTGAAGGGTCATATGAGGGCGCTGACGGATTGGTACGGTGTCCGTTCGTTCTGATTGGACTGGACACGGGTCTTTCAGGCCTGACAGATATTACAACAGGTGATGCTGGTTCGGGCAACTTGTTGAGAAGAGCCTGGACAAGGCTTTGACGAGTCTCGGCAGGCATAGCTCTTTACATGAGTCAGCATGTATTCTAGTCACAGTTATAGATCCTACTCACAAGACTTTTGAGAAGATTTTGTTCATGGGGCAAGAATCGATGCAGTCTACGGTGCATAAAGTGCTCTCTAGCTCCTCTTCTGATGGCTCAGGTGGATCATCTGCCGCATAGCTTGAGAGGAAAGAACTAAAGGTCGAGATGATTCCGCCTTCACTGCTGCGCTGTTCTCTGTCAATAACTTGTGATGGTGTTTGTAGCGGTATTGGTGGAATGTCCAGTAGATCTTCGGATCTGGAAAACGAAGGCTTTAGAAGAGAATTGGTGAATAAATTCAGCCAGATACGGATAATCTACAAAATAATTAGTAGAGATAGTATTCCGAAATAGCCTACTCACATAGTTCCACCCATTTCGTATTTTAGTCTCCTTCTTGGGTATTAGCCGGAATAGCACAGCGCAAGCTAATTGGGCTTTGTAATCTCGTCCAAATTTGACAGCTAGCTCGCTGACCATTACGCTCTTCTTTTCAGCCTGGACCTCTGTGTTCAGCGCTGTATTTGTAGGTGCATCCGAAGCCAAGGTCGACATCGAGCTAAGACAAAAGATTATATGATCGAGAGCATCCGTGATGTTGTACTTGGCCGAGATCTGGGCGCATTGATCGAATCCAAGAACGACTCTAGAGAAAACAGCGTCGTCCGAAGCAGACATGAATACATATGAGAGAGTTGCAATTATAGGCTTCCAAGTAGCGCTGAACATGTCGGCGTCGAAAGCATTTGTATCACACATAGTCAACAAAGAGGATGTGCGAGCCTTGATCAATAATTCCTCCCAAGCGTAGTCGAAGGCTCGATTATTATCATGCTCATCTGGTAGGATGATTTCATTGCTCTTGATAGAGTCATAGATGCCTTGCAGATATTCGGGAGCAAAGTCTTTACCACCATTGACTCCTCTCAGATTTCTAGCAAAGTCGTTGTACGTCATTCGTTTATCCTTTTTGAGATTAGGATTGTGCTGGTCCGTATTCAGCATGATAATGGCGTATGTAAGAACGAACGCAGTATCTTTGTCGGCAATTCCATCAGGCGGAGCACTGCCGCAGTATTTTTCAGAGAAGTTAACGACAATTCGCTCAATGAGCGCCGATTCCCCAGGCAGACGGAACGTAATAAGCAATTCCCTCAACGCTTCGTCTATTCGTTTACCAGCAAAGTCAAACAGATTAATGAACGCAACCAGGAGTTCCTCGTGAGACTTCTTCGATAGATACTCACCGAGTACGCTCTTCGATATTCTTGTCGTGCCTCGGAAGAACTTGACGATAGACTGAGGGCTGTCAGGATTGTCAATGATGCCATGCGAAGCAAGAAATGCAATGCCAGCCTTCGGGTTTTCATTGAATTTGGTAGCCCCGCGGATGATGATCTTCTTGCGAGCTCGCTGCTCCCGTAACTTCCCAAGGTCTGGATACCCCTGATATACCGGTTGGTCCTCAAGGCGGTCTGCGACAAACTGAACATAACCGAGGAGAGAGTCAAGACATAATGGTGGCACGTTCGTGGTACTCCATCTCGCCGAGTCCGGGAATGCATTCCGCGAAAGCAGGCCTATAAGGTCTTCGCATAAGTCGCTGCGATCTATTTCACAGTCGTAGTTGACGTAGAGCTCCACGAGGTAGCTAGGTATCCGAGACAATGCACCTATACTTTCCACCATGGCCTCCCTAGAGTCGGGCTTTCTTGCGCCTCCCTCCATCCCGAGTTTCTGGCGTTCTTTGATAGGAACAGGAGTTGATCGGCCACTACTCGCTTGAGATGCAGCAGGTTTCACTAGCTTCGGTGTCTTAGGCACGCCCTCGTACAATGCAGGATCTATGCCAAGCTCATCCTCAATCTCAACTCTTGGATGAAGACAAGCAACCAAATAAGACAGGAAGAGTTCTTGTTGCAATTTTAGAACTTCTCTACACGTAGCAAGCAGCGTTCCTGCGACTCGCAAAGATTCATTGAGAAGTCCCATATTTTCCGAACGTACTAGCTGGAACAGATACCGGCAAAGATCATCCTTTGCCAACGTTGCCAGACTCGGGTGCTTTGCGATTGAGGGCCCGGCAACCTCAAGGGCCACATCAATGATCCTCAACGCCATGACTCTCAAAGCATCGCTATGTTGACGGTTTTGTGGTGATAAAAGATCAACAAGGACGCGGAAGAGCTCTCTAATTGAGGGTAAAGAGTACGGCTTGATAGTGGCTGGTTCGTCAGAACTCTGCCCCGCCTGTCGTGTAAGGTCCAAAGCACTTGCACTCGGCTGAGCAGTACCTAA
Organism: Cladonia macilenta KoLRI003786; assembly: GCA_000444155.1. Classification (NCBI taxonomy): domain Eukaryota; kingdom Fungi; phylum Ascomycota; class Lecanoromycetes; order Lecanorales; family Cladoniaceae; genus Cladonia; species Cladonia macilenta. The sequence continues at coordinate 410,250 of KE598614.1, read as the reverse complement.
ATCTTCAGCAATGCTGGACGGCTTTGACCCTGACTCACTGCTGTTTGTTTTAGCAGACGCTACGCCATGATTATTGTCAGATGGCGGCTCGAGACTCTTCAGGGCTTCTACAGTCTCCGTTGGGGCTTGACTGGCCTCTTCAATTACGGTCGAAGACGAATCATTGATTGCGGAAGGTTGTAACACAACAGTGGTGCCGTTTACTGCAGGATTGTTCATAGCCACGTTCGCACTCTCTTCACCATCAGCTTCCATGATTCCAATATCCTCTCCTGCTTCAATCTCGAGAGACTTTAGGCGCTCAAAGATAATTTGACACATGGTGATCATTGACATCTCGGCTTTTCTCCGTAATAGTTCGGAGAGGCGATTCTGGCAGCACATGCTAAGGCCAGTCTCCATCATCTCGCAGACGCTCTCATCTCCAAGCAAATCGCCTCCGGGCCCAGACAGCATATTTTCCATAAGCTCCAATATACCGAGGAGGACGATTTCATCCGCTGCGGAGTCACTAGCTTCAAATCGACAATGAGTAATAGCGGCTGAAAGCAGCTGCATGGCCAATGGCAAGCGCGGTGAGTCCCTTCCTATGAGATTGTATGCAAAGAACTTCGTTATTGCAACAATAGCGAGAGAGGTTATGGAAGCGGAAGTCGAAGATGAGCGGATGACCTGAAGGAAGGGGTGCAGTAAGGCAGGGATGTCAAAGCTTCTAATATCTTGGTAGTATTAGCCATCAATTCGGGCTATCCTTTATGCATTACCTACCTGTACAGCCTCTGAGATCATTTCTGAGACGGGCGAACGCAGAGAGTAAAGGATTGTCCTGCATGCTCTTTCCTTTCTTTCCCCTGAGACCCCAACGACTGGCCAAGGTGTCATCATCCCCAAGTGCGCGATCAACCGTCCCACCCGACCTCTGCCCTCCCGGTGACGTCCTGTCACCGGGCTTTTGAAGGCGACTAATATCCCTGGCCATAGAAGGGCCGCCTCCCAATATTGCTGAAACCGATGAATGGGCCCATCGCGCATGCTTCCTCATGGCAGAAGTAACCGTGATACATTCCGTAGTTATCAGGGCTACCGGATCCACCGCTATAGATATTTTGGCGTCCCACAACGGGTATATGGGTGTCATTGGACTTTGTTCATGTGCCATTGTTCGAGTGGGCGTTGTGACGTCGAAGGGATTTGAAGATCTTATGCTGTACTGAGCGGCTTGGGCTTCCGTTCCATATCGAGGACTGCTATGTGTCTCGTTTCCATCTGCACTACTTGTCATTTTGCTATTCTGTTCTGGTAAGCACTTCTCCCCCGTAGAGCAATCTGGCGCCTTCCAGTAAGTCGCTCAACCGCGCACGGCCAACGATTTCGCGAACTTCATTGTGGGCAATGACTTAGTATGACTTAACGGTCATAAGAAAAGCTGCGTGGAAGGATTGAAGCTATAGTGTACATCACGCAGACAGTGTTCGTTACCTTTTCGAGCTTGGTGATGCCAAGACTTGAGGCACGAGCAATTCGAACCTAGCCCTAACCCTACCATGGTACCCAGAGCTACCTTACCCCAGCCCTAAAGCCTTGCGAGCTTACCTACCTTAAAGTTCAGCGCGTAGCAGACAGAAGCAACTTCAGAACAGGCCGTCGCAGACCCCTTTCTCAGGTCCATGCCTCAGGTATTCAGAGGGTGACAACAAGTCTCTATATACAGCCTATGAAACAAGAGGGGCTTGATTCACGATGGTCCAGGCGATTATATTCTAAGAAAGTCGTTCTCGCAGGCTCGTTTCAGATGTCCTTGCCAGCTATCTGATTCAGCGCGCGGACGCCGCCGCCTCTTCCTACCCAGCGCCTTAGTACTGTCCTCGTAGGCATTTGAGAGTGATCGCTCGCTGATGGCCTAGACCACGATTACCGATTGAGTCTAATCAATGCTTAGAGGTGCGGGCGTGCTGCATGATTGAGGTGACTATCATGCGTGGTAGACATTGCGCAAGCCACCTCTTCTAGCAGACAATCACTTCTTCTTCCACCTTATTATGTCTAACATTCAAAGTGCATTCTGACTGACAGCGGGACCTTTATGCTGCCTGGGAGGCCTGATCCGCAAACTTCTATTTCCTCATTTGCTACTAAGAAAACCATTTTAGGGCTGTAAAAGTACAGCAACGAATAGCGCGCGAGACAAAAAGCCACTGATTTGTGCATCATGTATTGCATCGGCGATTCAGGCGAGGATATTATCACCTGTGGCTTGTTACAAGTTCTGTTGGATTTTGGTCTCTGCCAGATGCATGACTGTGCCTCTTCTAGATTTCAGCTGCAGGAATAGGATACAAAATGGCAAGGCTTCCCCTCAAACTCACATTTTCTGTGAGTCAACTTAGCTCATCCAAGCGTCGGTCAACTAACGAAGCTCAAAGAGTGCATCCAAATTACAATGGGTGAAAGTCGAGGTCCAATTCTGATTGTCAACACGCTCATATTCGGCATTATTGCCTTCTGCTTTGTCACATCTCKCCTCGGCTTTCGTCTTTACACCAGAAAAACGTCGGCTTCTGATTGGTTGCTTACAGCTGCTCTGGCAAGTCTTGCCCCACGATCCATATCTCATGAGAAGATATGCAGGGTTTCTATGAGCAAACCTAGAATTGGGGCTGAAAGTTTTCAAAATAGGTCTCATCACTGGCCCAGGATGCTTTTAACGCAGCGTGTGAGCTACATCACCGTCGCAAGACTATCCTTCAAAATCAGGAATGCTAATATTTATCTCCAGGCGTTACGCAGTGGGGCTACGGCCAACACAAGTACAACCTTCCAAAGGCGATCAGCTCCTCGCCAGTGCCATTGAAGGTAAGCAGCCCTTAGTAATGAACCATAAATGGCACCCTGACGGATATTCAGCTTCTCTGGCTAAACCAAATCTTCTTCAAATTGACCACGATGGCAACCAAGCTCTCTATTTGTCTAATATACCACAATATCTTCCAGAGAGCAAACTCTCGTCTAATCAGAGCAACGCGCCTGGTGGTATGGGCGTTGATTGGCCTTATCATTGGTTATTATGTAGCAGCTTTCTTCGTCAGCATCTTCCAGTGCACCCCGGTGTCTAAATCATGGTATTCAAAGGAGAAAGGAACATGTATAGACCTGACTGAGTTTCGGTACTACACCGCGGCCGCAAACATCATCACTAGCGTCCTTATCATCTTCGCTCCCCTCCCCGCTCTGAGCAAGATGAGGCAAACCCGGCCTGAAGTTACAGAGCTCATGGGACTGATTCTGCTCGGTTTGATGTATGTATTGGCATGGGTTAGGCAAATGATCACAAGAATGCTAAAACAAAGCAGTCACACCGGCTGCACAATTGTCAGGCTAATAATCATGATATACCCTGCCGCCGACACTGCAAGCGACCCTCAATGTGAGTTTCTTCGCCTCTGCCTTCCATATCTCACCTCCATGCTATCCTGACACCCTCCAGATACATCCATCGTCGGCCTAACAATCGCCATCGTCGAGATGGACATTGGCATCACCGCCGCAAGTCTGATTGTCATGCGCCCTTGCTTTGAAGCCGTGCGCAAAGCTATGCTCAAGCGGCAAAGCTTTAATAAGCTCTCCTCCACACAGGATAGTTATTACAGTACCTCGTCACAGATTTCTGCACAAGAGCGAGAGAGAGGTATAGTAAGGACTATCGACCTGGAGCTGGAGAGTCGACCTGTCCATGCTGAGAGGGTTGTACCAAAGACTGTCTGATATTGAGGGTAACAATTCCTGGCTGTGTTGAACAGGAACTTGTTGCTGCCATATGTATGGGTCACCTTACCTGTGCTCAAGATAATCTTATATAGAAGATAGCCGTAGACAAGTAGGAGAATGGAGCATAAATCATGCAACAAAGCTAATACTTGATAATCCGATCCTAATGATATCCCCAGAAAGTGTAGCTCTAGGGGTTTCCAATGCTTTAGTGAAAAATTTTCGCACTTAATAAGTGTATAAAAAAGGAATCTGTTGCTCTAGAGGAGCTTAATAAGTACTGAACCCAACTTAAAAACCCTTAGGAAGTGTAGCTTTAGAGGTTTTGAATCTTTTATTCTACCTTTTTACGTATTTACTAAGCGTATGAAAAATATATTCACTACTTTAGAGGAGCATGACAAGTATTAAACTTAACTTAGATACCCTTAGAAAGTGTAGATCTAGGGATTTCTAGTCCTTTATTATAATTTTTTCGCACTTAATAAGTGTATGAAGAAGATGTTTGCTACTTTAGAGGAGCTCGATAAGTATTGAACTCAACTTAAATTACCTGATTACATGCATGACTTCTGCTTATCCTCTTACCTAGATCCGACATTGCAAACAGCTCTGCTTCTCAGGACAATGCCCGAGCTCAGGATCTATTCCGGTCGACGAATATCCAAAAGCACTTTTTCCCTATAATACCGTCTTACATGTATCGTCGAATTCGGCACACATCCGCAATCAAAACACCTCATTACTAAAGACATTCCCAGCTCGACAACAATTCATGATTTCCCCCAACGTAAGTGCTCCGCAACGGATACCTGCGACACCATTAATACCTTGCATTTAACCTCGATCTCAACCCTCTTACTTGCAATGCCGGTGCTCAAAAGCTACCCCAAGCTTAACAGTGTCGTTCAAAAACTTCGTCCCTATGATCTCCTCCACGGCAGTTCCATTCTCCACCCACTGCACCAACGCTGCCAGCACATTATACTTAGCTGTAAATGGCACCCCTGCCGCCGATGCCGCGCCGCCTTGGCCGAAAACCCATGCCCCAGGGCCTGAATTACAATGGAACATGCCCGGCACACGGAAGAAGCGCAAAAACTGGTCCAGATCGTCCGAGGTAGCCTGCATTCCGTGTGAGAGATGGTCGTAGAAACGCTCAGTGTTGAAGCTTGTGATCTGATTGTCCTGTAGGCCGTGATAGATGAGGATTTTGCCGCCGGCAGACTGGTAATTTGAAAGGGTGCTGGGCCAGGTCCGGATGTGGGAGGGGTTTAGAGCTTCGGCGACGGTGGCGTCGTGGAGGTTGAAATTGTCGGCGTTGTAGGTGGGGTTATAGACCACGTATTGGAACCAGCTCTAGAGAAGAACAGGGGGATATCAGTAAGAGGGCAACAAGTCTGTTTACAAAAGTCATCACCTTAGAGTAGCTGAAAGGCGCGCCGGCATATAAGTTCTCAGAGGCCATGATCTCACTTCCAGGTTGCATTGCGGGATATATCAGATTACCGTCTAGGCCATAGAAAGGACTGAATATCTTCCGAACCATCTCCACCTGAGTTGGACTTAGGCAATTTGTAACCGTGTCGTTGTCACATAGCAGTGCTTCGGGACGGAAGTCACATAGGTTGGGATCCTCAATAACGCCATCCATGACGCCGTCAAGACCATCACATTGGTCCAAGATCTCGTCATGTATCAGGTTTGACCACACTGACTCGATTATGAAATTAGTAGATGTATTCGGGCCGGTGATCGGATAAAAGCTGGCTCTCCACGACTGGAGATTGTTAAAGTCAAGGGCAGGAGACCCTGCTACGATACCATCGAAATCCGCAGGAAACATGTCTGATGCTTTTATACCTTGACGGCCACCAAGAGAGCACCCTATATAATATGCTTTATCGTAAGCCTTACCATAGAAGATGCTGACTAGCTTTTTGCCAACAACCGTGATTGTATGAAGCCTTGTAAAGGCGACAAGGTTAGCATCCTCCATATTGACGGAGTACTGACGGATAAACCAAAGAAAATTGGAGCTAGTAGATGAGAGAAACGCACGATCTCCAAGCGAAGTCGGTGACTACGTCGGAATTCTGGTACATTGTGATAGCGCTAGTACCATTGTGACCGTTATTTGAACCAACAGCTGCAAAGCTATTTGCAGCAGTATACGCGAGATCTTCGTATTTTAAACCTGAATTCTCCCGTCAGTCAGGTCGGACAATTTTGTGCGATAATATTCTGCACTGGCATAAACAACCTACAGCCATCTATACCACCATTGCCTGTAGATATAAACCGGCCGCTCCAGTTCTTCGGAAGCCATAGTTCAAACGAAATGCTGGACCTGTTTGATGTAGGTATGGATAGTCCCACACGACAAAGATCTACTTTAACAAGCTGACTTGGTCGAGCGCAGGTGGGATCGTTGTCCGGGAAGCTTAGGTTCGTTCCTGCTGCAACATACTCAAGAACGGTGCGACTACTGTTGTAGCTGTAGGATTCAGGGGTGAATGATAAACATCTGCTTTGAAAAGTGTATGCTGCAAGAGTTGTTGTAAAGGAAAGACATAGTATTAAGATCACTCCCAGACTTGAGCTGCGAGACATACTACCTTTGCAAATCTATCGTGAATGCTGCATGGGACATGGTGTAACAGGCACCAGCCCGGGATATTCATGGCTGCGGCGTATTTTAAGGCCACCCACTTCGAATGCTTGGCAGTGGGTTGCCCTCCATAGGTACATATAGATAGAATCCTTCGCCCATTTTTTTGTGCTAGCGACAAAGGATTGAGTGTGCCACATGTTGCTCGCTAGACCTTTTGCCAGGCACCTGCGTCACTACTTTCCGTTGTCAATAACGAACTTCGGGCCGGCTACCTTAATGCTGGTTTCTTGGAGCAACCCCAGCCAGAATAGGCCACAAGCTTTTCCGCTAAAGTCCCCTATAAAGCCCCCAAGTTTCCAACCTTATCTAGGTTGATTTTCCCCCTGAACCGCTCCGAGCATCTATTGAGACCATATCGACCAGAGATCAGAGTCCACAGTTGCAATAAGATATAATATGAAGAGCTCTGCTATTATCTACGACGTCTTATTATACGCGTCTCGAGAGCCTGTCTAAAATGTTAATAAATGTACAAGTCTATCTAACATTCAAGGCTGCCAGTGCCAGCTTCCCAAAGTTCCCAACGAATACGCTTCCACATAACGCCCAGCGTAAATCCTTAATAAAACAAATGGCCTCCCAAATAGAATAAGCGAAACAAATATTGTTGGTCTCATGAGCCCGTCACCGCAGGCTTCTACTTCTGCAGCCTCATATGAAGGCTGCAGCCAGGGCATCGTGTTCGGATTTTCCGGTCATGACAATACTCCCATTAAAACCGGGTGCCTTCCGAGCTGGTGTTAGACTCGGTGCACATTTCAAACTCCAGTGACGCGGACTGTAGCGGTTGTTCTTCTCTTCGATCATGCAACCTTCTCTTTGACGTCTTTCTTGTCCTTACCCTCCTTGCCATCTGCTGTCTTCTTTGTGTCTTTGGCATCTTTGGTATCTACGTCTTCTTTGCTTTCCTTTGCGCTCTTGGTATCCTTGGAGACTGTATCATCTTTGACTTCCTTCGCATCTTTGGCGTCTTTGGCATCCTTAGAAGATTTGGGAGCTGTGTCCTCCTTCGCATCCTTGGCATCTTTAGAAACCTTTTCGTCTTTGACTTCCTTTGTGTCTTTTGCGTTTGAAGGCTCTTTGGTGTCTTCAGCATCCTCGGCGTCGGCGCTCTTGGTATCTTTAGTATCTTTAGCATCCTTGGAAGCCTTAGAGTCGCCGCTTTTCGCATCGGCAAGGTCCTTCGTGTCTTTCGTATCTTTAGACCCAGTCTCCGTGCTTTCCTTGGCCGACTTGTCGCCAGGCTCCTGATCCTTCGCTTCTTTGTCGGCCATGGCAGCGTCATGCTCTTTCCTGATCTGTTCCTCTTGTTGGGAGATGCCATCAATGACGTTCTTATCCTTTTCCCATTCGCTGCCTGGGTCATTGAACTCCTCCTTGATTTTCTTCATACGCTCTGCGCGCTCCTTCTCTTCGTTTTCGCGGTTTCTTCGTTCCTGCTCCATTTCCTCCATATGACGAATATCGTCGACACTTGGTTCGTAAAGATGCCACACCGTATAATGAGGTAGACCGACCACGGAGAATCCCATTCTTTTGGCCATCTGAACTTGAGATCAGCACTGTTGACAACGTTATGTCTATTGACCTTACCTTGCCAAATCCCTCCGTTTCCGCATGTTTCTCGAAGCTGAAAGCTGGAAAGTGAACCCCTGCTCTGAAGACGTTCGCTTTCGCCAAGATGCTGACTCCTCCAACACCATCAATCTCCATCTCCATATCAGGATCTCCGTAAGGGTCTCTCAGGTATGCTAAATGCGGTCTCCACGTCGCATATTCTGCATAGCCTTCAACAATGACCGCATCCTCATCCAAAGTATCGGCCAATGCTAGCGCTGTTTCTGATTCCTGCCAGGAGTTCAAGTCGTATGGCTGCTCTCCTCCAAGCCAATCGGGTAGTGGGCGCCACACATCTAAAGCACACAAGTCAGTAAAGGTGTAGTATAAAGAGACTGCTGTGCACACTTGGTACAATCACATCTTTGTTGTGACGCATCAAATCCTCCAAAATAGTGAAGGGGGCCGTCTCCACGTCGACATCACGCCAGTAGACCCAGCTGTGTGTAGGTCGTAATGCAGCACTTAGGAGCCAATTCCTCGCTTGAGCCATCAATTTCCTTCGGCTTGCTTGGGCAGCGAAGCCGTGTCGACTTTCTACATCTTGATTGACCTTCTGTCCAAAATCCTTTTCTATTACCGAGATCTCCCCATATGGCTGTTTTGGATCGGGATCATTTTGCAAATCTGTAAGTAATTCGTTAAGGAGATTGAGAGTGTTGTCCTTTGAATCAGATACGAGGAAAGCGAGATCGATGAGGTGGTGAGGATATGTGAAGTTATGTAGATGTCCGAAAAACATGGGCAAATGGGTCTCGGCGTCTCGGAGAGGCGCACACATCAAGACTCTTTCCTCGCGTTCCCATCCTCTTGCAGTACCGTCCGAATTCGACAAATCATAGTACCTAACAGTTTCCAGTGGTAACTCGGGACCTTCGACCGCAGGTGCGAGTAATCCAAGAGACAGAGCTGTCATAAAAGGCGTCCGGAAAGAAGGGAAGATTAGGAAAATGAGGAGGAGCGAACAAGTCGCAGCTATGCCAAGTCTGATAAGAAGCTGTCTTCTTCGCCGTAGCGCTGGCTGTGATTGTGGTCGGAACCTGGAATCGGAGGACATGAAGTCAGTAACATTCTGTTTCCAATGCGACATGTAGAAACATAGGACTCTCCATACCTATGAGGCGATATCGACAGGTTTCCGCTCTCCCTCGATGAGAACCCCTTGTGCCCATTGATGTACGCATTGTGCCTATTCATCTTTGCAAATGCTCTGCCAGCTCTAGGCCAAAGCTCTTCGCGGTCAGCGACCGGATCCTATCGCCCTGGACGCTCAGGATGCTGTATTCCAGGCCCAGGAGAATTTGAGTGCAATCGTGGTTCCACGTCAGAGGCCGCTCTGGTCACACCATCCAAGAACGAAAGGAGGCCCAAAATAGACAATGCTGTGTGGGACCAGCTCAATGATCGTGGCTTAATTCATGTATAGGTAGGTTACAGATGCGTGGCTGAGTTTGCTCGACCACAAGTAAAGAGCTGACAGGTTTAGTCTCGATTTCTCGCTCAGGGAGAAATACCAAAGTAGTAAGGGCGTACCCCTGTCGTTTTAGCTCCAAAGTCTCCCGCCTTGGCGCTAGAGGAACGATAATTTCAAAATTTCCACAATCGTCAGCTCATTATCTTCAAGTTCTCACAATATCTACGCTTGGTCGCACAGGCTCACTCTCAATTTGAGGTTGCTGAAGGTGTTGGCGCCTTTACTAGCCGGGTGGCCAGCTACTATGATGTTGCAGTGCTATCAGCGACTGATGTATCTGCCTCAAACAATGCCTATGCGGAGACGCATTTCAACCACTCGATATTTATAGCTACCTTATGAGAGTTTGGAATCGAGCTAAGCTGATATGATAGCATTGAGCTTCAATGGGTCCAGTTTCTCTTCGTTGCTTTCCAAGGGTGAGTCGACTCTCTCATTCACCGCCCCACTAGGCATCTTACACTATGAAGAAAATAATCACACTAGTTCCGGCGATATTTCTATGAGCCATCGAACAACATGCACTACCATCTGACTACAGCTTTTGCTGAATTGTTTACCACACGACCCTCAAAAGCTGAGGGATATGACTGACCAGCCATCAAGCATTAGGACGATCTTCCCTGGGTGTATCGCCATTAAGAAGGTACGAGTTGTGACTCCTTTGTTGCCCCTGCCGCGAGAATTCCACCATGATGAGAAAAATATATCAGTTCTGCTACTGATCAACCTTGATGACAACCAATTACCAAACTTACCAAAACCTCTGACCATATTGCCTTACACTGTTGTCCTTGTACTTATTCAACCATCGCGAGGAGCATGACTAATTAACTTTCCAGGACAATAAAGGTTGCTGTTGTTGTTAAAATGAATACAGTCGAGGTGAGCGCCCTCGAGACTTTCCTATACTTTTCTACGCAATGATGAAAGAAGTCAATCCATTCTATGAAGGTGTCCCCCGCCAAGCCACACTCCCGCACCGGACTGCCAGCTAATGGCAGAATGATAGGTTGTGGAGTGGAGCACTTGTGTATCAGGCTTCGGAGCCATGGGCTTGTGTTGATCGTACTGAGCTCCACAAATCCAAGGCCGGTGGGAGACACCTGATTAAACAGGCTTTTCTGAGCAACAGATATCTGAACTTTCACGATGCTGTTATATGTTGGTCTTACTAAAATCAGACTTAGTGACAGATCATTTTATGCCTCAACTGCCAATAGCAACATACTACTTCAACACATTAGGTAAGGGAAATGTGAGAAAGCTGGTGTGGCTGGGGAGACCAGATGCATTTGGGATTCGCAATTGATGGAGATAACAAATCCACTGCAATCGGCTGTCTGTACCCGATCAATGAGCCAGAGTAGATTGCTTTGGCTAATGGTCGGTTGCAAGAACACCATGGTCGTCTCCAGCGTTGTACCTTCTAGTCCTATGCTTCAATATTCCTCCCTATGCAATTTCCATCTTATGTCAGCTGTTAACGTCTGTGATTACTTAGACCCACATACATAAGGCAAGCCTGCGTATGGTGTTGTCAGAGATCCGTGCAGGATAATTACCACAGGGGTTGTTGGTTCAGCAAGTCCTCAGCCCTATGGGTAGGGATGTTGTGGGAGGCGCGACCTGCGATTGACTCACTGCCTCCTTATTTTGACTCACTTTTCCCACTTCTCCATTATTTCATACCATTCTTTTCTTCCATCAACAGGCCATCCTACCTTTACTCCTGTCCGTGTTCAGGGGATTTGGCCCATATTTTACAAAGATATAGACACAATGGACCTATCACCTTGGCAGGAAAGGGGCGCTGAAGCTCTGACCGGTGCACCCTTGCCGGTCAAAGTCCCCTTCGTTGATGCAAAAAAGTTCTTCGCTGTCGACGCCTCAGCCAGTACTTTCGGACCCATCATGAAGGCACAAGCGAAAATTGTATGGGGCTTTCATGGCAGTTCCGATGATACTATTGCTAAGTGGGATTCTTCGTGCGGGCTACCTCGATTACTGAACAATGTGGCGCCCGATTTCTTTCATGGCCTCGGGGGTACCCAGCCTGCATCGATACTTCGCAGCGTCCAGGCCGTGGATGCTATTCGTAACTCTGATCTATGGATACTTCTCACGGATGGAAAAATCGACGCACATAGCGTGGCGGAACTTACGCGGCTTGCAGAGGAGATGGATGTCCTGCAGGTTCCGGTTGTGCTGGTCATCACTGGCCAACAGCAAGCGACGCCAGCTCAGACAGCCATATCCGTTGGAGTTTCATTCTTTGCGAGCGCACGAGAAGCTTTGATTTTGTTCAAAGAYTACGGGATCGGACAGATTTCATTGATCGACGCGAAAGGATGCTTTGCGCTCCTCAAGACGAACGGCGACGTGGACCTTTCGAGCTGGCGGTCATTAAAGACTTATGCAAACGAAGAAGCTTTCAACAAACAATGTAGTGAACTTGCCATTGAGTTAGTCCAAGATAAAGATCGACTAGCATCAAGAGCGGTATCACTTGGTCCAGAATGGGATGCGGCTACCGCTAATGTGTTGGTCAACGTTTCGATTTTGCTTGAACAGAAGCAGCTACGTTTAGCAGACTTGCGTAATCTGTTAAATGAAGAAGCCATCAATCGGCTGGCGCTCATCTGTAAGACCCGTGGGCAGCTTAGAGTGCTGAGAGACCTCATCATTGGACAGAAGCAACAGGAGGTTATAGTGCGCCTTGAGGATCGTCATGGAGCGCTCAAGGTCACGGAGAAGTTGCAGGCTGACGATGTCAAGCCAGAAGAAAGAGCACAGCTTATGAATCAGCTCCGGCAAGCGCATAAGGCAAACCGGGAGACCTATCAGGCGTTACGTGATTCTCCAAGCGAAGAGAGCCGGCGCGTAACAGAAATCAATAGGCTTATTGATCGGGCCCTTCGAATAATCTCAGATCTTGAGAAATCTTCCTACACTGCGGATATTCTTAACCGTAGGAGCAATAGGGCGATGCGGGCAGATGTCGTTTCGGCTGCAGATAGTACCGTGTATCTTGCAAGTTTGGATCTGTCCAGCAAGCAAGACTCCTTCAGAGGTACATGTGCCATTTGCTGCGGTGAGGAACAGATTATGTCCATTGTTCTGAAGAAGCTGGCGACTGTCGAGGACAATACAACGGATTTCGCCCTTAACTTTCCTCTGGTAAGCACCCATTCATCCAACTGTAAACGTATCCTGCTGATTCTTCTGATTTGTAGGCTGCCGGACACGCGAAGCAAAATGCAGAAATGGTCTCTAGCCAGTGCATATGTTTTCAATGTGCTCTCCTCCTGTCCCCGAAATCAATATATCAGGAAAACATAGTTGCTGTGATTCCAACCATTCAATACAAGGACCAAAATAGGAAATACATCAACCATCAACTTACTCTTGCAGTAACCGATGGACTTGCCACAGGCGCTTCTGGGATAGTACAGTTATTCATGACGATCCTTGACAAGACGTTAGCGACAAAGGCCTGGTGTTCTGTAGACTTTACCGAAGATGACTCGGAGGTTGCATTGCGTCGAGAGCTCCTGACATGGATGCTGAGAAACCTTCTTCATAATTGCAAATGTCGTGAGAACTTTACTGAGACAGGGAAATTCGTTGATTACTCTCGTGCTCTTATCTGGGCAGTGAAAGATTACGAGGAGGCCCGTCTTGACAGCTGGATCATACAATACCCGGTCTCAGGTTTTAATCAATTGATCCGTTGGTACGATGAACTAAATCTTCCTGTTGATCAAGAGTCGCTTGAAGCCATCAAGAAGGCAAAACTAATCCATCTCACTGTTGCGACTATAATGAAGCACCTACTTGCACAAAAGGACGGTGATAGGTCGTGGACACATCCATTCTTGCAACTCGTCTATCGAGAGTTCAACGCACCTGGCGTACCTCGAGATTTATCTTCGTCATCCCTTACTCCACTAGAAGCGTTTTGGACCCGTCTGCACAAGGTCCTCGGTTCCCGGGGTGATGTGGGAAGGCTCCTCGCTTCCTTCAAATACTTCGACTGCCTCTCAATGGTCCACAATATACAACTCATCATCTTCTGGGCTCTATACACGCAAAAGGGTCATACGACGCCCAAGACGTTCTTCGCAACGATCAAGGCTCGAGAGCCACTTGCGCCAGTCATCCTAGATCCTACAGCAACTGTCCCAACCCAAGCTGTAAACGAAGTGCTACTCTCAATTTTCTGTCCCACGCGACAAATCCAAGAGAATACCAACGACCCTCACCTCAGCAACAAGCTACCACCATACGCCAGCCCCTTCGGTCCAAGCGTCATGCACTGCGGGACGCCTGGCTGTACCTTCCAATTCTACAGCCCATCCGATCTCGAACCAGGTGTAGATGCCGCTACTCAGATCCGTGACCGTCGCGCAAAACATCTCCAAGAGATTTACGGCGTTGCCAACACCTTCAACTCCTTACGAGGCCTCCCCGAGCCAACCGAAGCTCCCAAACCTCCATCATCCTACCATAACACTCTACACATCAGCACCGCTCGCGTCTGGTCGCGTCTCGATCTCGCCCGTAAGAAAGCCATCGTCCACGGCATTTCTGACCACAAAGACAACGCAGATCTTCTAACTTTCCTTGAAGACGTCCGTATTGAAATCTCTGAAAAGAGCCATAGGGGTAATATCTATTCCTCTACTATTGAGACGGAGGTGAGAGCTATATTGCCGAGTCTGCTTGAGGCACTTAAGGTGGCGAGTGGGAAGTTGGGATTGGAGGATGAGAGTGGGGTGGGATTTGTGTATGATTGGGAGGGGAATAGGGTGGAGAGGAGGTTGGGGTATGAACTTTTGTTGAGGGGGGATGGTGGTGTGATTTGATACCCTGATTATTTGGGTGCTTGTCGTTTTGTAATTGTGTGGTAGCTTTCTGTTTGGGAGAATCAAAATTGCTGCGCCTCAATACTGTGCTTGTGCCCCTTGTATACGGAGAGAACCTGTGGTTCGAGTGGCTTGATAAATGTTGCACTCCTTTAGCGGAACCTGCCATCCATGGATGGAAGATATATGTGGGTGAAATGCAAGATATGTCCAGTTCGCGGCCTGCGCAAATATCCCCCTAACCACATCCCCCAACTCACAACATATATACAAACCTCTTCTCCCCTCCCCTCCTCCCTCTCCTCCCCTCCCCTTCCCCCTCCCCAACCAACCCCTCCCCC
>KE598614.1:294572-395431 GCA_000444155.1 Cladonia macilenta KoLRI003786 | reverse complement strand
AACACCCCCACCGCCCCCATACACCCCGCACAAACCCCCATCCCCCTCACATAAAACGGCCCCTCCCCCTTCGGATACAAATGCACGCCCACCAGGGGTCCCAACTGTCCTATATAATTAAGTATAGAGAGCCCGGTTCCTTGCGAGGAGGAAGTGGGTTGGTTGTTGAGCGTCCAGGTTATGATGAGGGTGATGGTGGAGAAGAATCCGAGGGTTATGGGATAGATGAGTAAGTAGCGGGCCAGGGGGGGGAGGTTGAGGTAGGAGGGGGGAGAGAGGGAGAGGAGAAAGTAGGAGAGGGAGGAGAGGAGGGCGTGGAAGATTAGGGGGGGGGAGCGGGAGGAGAAACGGTCGGAGAGGTGGGCTGTTAGGAGGACCTGTGGGGGGAGGTTAGTGGGGGTGTTGGGAGGTGGGATGGAAAGTGGGATGTTGAGGATAGGAAGGTTGGTGTTCTGATGTAGAGATTGTGGAGGTACTTACAGAGACGAAGGCAACGAGATATGGCGGGGCGGAGAGGGCTTGGGCTTGCAAGGCTGTATAGCCCATTTCTTCGATGATGGTGGGAAGGAAGACGGGGAGGCTGGAGAAGGCGACGTTGGCGCAGAAGAACATTAACGCCGTGAGATAGCTCTTGGGATCAATCATGGTCCGGGCGATTTCTCGCCATTGGAGTCCTCGTTTGCCAGTATCTTTTTCGGTGTTGCTTTTGTCTTTACGGAGTCGTCGTTGCGCGACCCAGCGTTCTCTAGGGGTGAGATATCGCGCACTCTGGGGGTTATCTGGGATGTATAGGAACACAAAAACGGCAACGATTATGCTTGGGAAGCCTTCTACCAGAAAGAGCAGCCGCCATGATGCTATGGGAATTTTCGTCCCAATTTTAGTAATGACCCATGCCAAGCTACTCGCGAATGAAGTCGCGAGTGGTGCAGCAGAGATGAAAAGACCAGTCCTGAAGGCCAACTCATCGCGCTTGTAGAAGAACGACATGTAGAAGGGTACGCCGACGAATGCTGCTTCGCCAATTCCAAGAGCTGCACGAAGGGCGAGGAGAGAGGGGAAGGAGAATGCTAGGGATTGGAGAGAGGCGATAAGACCCCATGATGCTACGCAGACGGCAACTATGAGGATCATTAACATGTTTTTATGATATTGGAAAGGATGGAGTTAGATCTGAATACATACGATAAATGTGAGGGGGAATAACTTTCCATAGCAGGGTCATCCATTCAAAGAGGATGTAACTGATATAAAACGCACGCAATAGCCATTCATATTGGTAAGAGCTTAGATTTAGATCTTCCTCCATACCAGCAATTCGTGCATTTCCAATGTCTGACTGTATATTAGCAAGCCGATTACCCTTTAGAGAAGACAAAGTACATACTAGATCGATCCAGAAATGATAGCATATACAAAAGAGCTACAAAAAGAACCAAACGCCTATCAAATTTCTTAATGACAGCCTTCTCTTCATCTGGGGTGTAAAGCGTGAAACTGTGGACTGTTGAATCGCTTTGTCTACGCCGTTTCTCGAAGTCGGGCATTCTCTCTTCGTTCTCCGACTCATCGAACCGTGGGTCGTACTCATCTTGACTTTTCAGGCCGCTGGAACCATGAGGTGACAGGTCTTCCAACTCAAAATCATCTTCATCTGATATCTCGCCGCCGCGAAGGCCTACGCCTATATGGTGGTCTGAATCTGAGTCCGATGGTAACAAGGGTGACGGCGATCTTTCCAGCTGATTGATAGCATGGCTGGATTGATTGCCGTGCCGCAGCATACCATACGACATTGCAATCCCTTTACAGATGCGTGGAAGCGAAAGTCTGGGTTTTGAGCATATCTACGAAAAGCGTAACTGGTCTCGCGACACTGCAGGAGAGTGAATTGGTGCTCGCAGTGTCACACAGAAACATCCCAGGGTACATATAGGTGACTGAGTCGTAAATGCACAATAAGTCGTTCCATTATGTTCACATCATGAATCTTTGTAGGGGCATAAGCACGATCAAAACTCCATCAGCTACCTTACTCAGCTCGTCTCAAGCGTGCCTTCCTTCGCCCCCACTAGCGTACAATTTCAGCCAGCAAGGCTAGCGCGTAAATGCAGCGCGGAATAGATCCGCCATATCATTCCACAACCTGGTGTCATTCCTGGTGCAAACCCCAAGGTGTCGAAGAGGATGGACAGAAGGCGTGTCAATGGACCCGCTGGTGGTACTGCACCCCCTGTCTATGCCTTAGCTCTGACTGGCAAGACTGCTACCGCCGCGACGCGCTCCAGGCAGCCCAACGAAATTAGAAAGATCTGTAAGTATGGACGGATACCAGACTTGGAAATGGGAGCATTTGAATAGCTTGTGCCAATAGCAGCTGATTCTTGCAGTTGTCAAGACAGGCTTGACTCCTTCAGCCTCTGGATCTGCATATCTCGAGCTTGAATCGTCACAGTCTACCCAGCACAGCAGATCCCTTACGAACCGAACACCCGCTCTCAAATTGACGTGCACAGTCCACGGCCCACGACCTCTTCCTCGATCTGCACCTTTCTCGCCTCAACTCCTGCTATCTACCCGCGTCAAGTTTGCCCCGTTCGCCGCAAGACAACGAAGAGGCTATATTCCTGATGCTAGTGAGAAAGATCTCGCTGCCCACCTTGAGACGGCGCTTCGGGGCGTCCTGATTGGCGAGCGGTGGCCTAAGAGTGGGGTGGATGTCGTTGTTACCGTGCTAGAAGGAGAAGAAGATTGCCCATTGGAGGTGCTTGCTGAAGGAAATCACGGCGGGCGAATCGGTGGATGGGGCTTGATGTCTATCCTCTCCGGTTGCATAACAGTAGCCTCGGCTGCTGTTACTGATGCTGGTATCGATTGTGTTGACCTTATAACCGGCGGAGTAGCAGCAATTGTTCGTCAACCTTCCGCTCCTCTACAGCTGGTTTTGGACCCTTGTCCTTCGGACCATGAGGAGATCGTAGCTGTCTGTGTGATTGGTTATTTGCAGTCTCGAGATGAAATCACGGAGTTGTGGGCTAAGGGGAACATCTCAGCGTCATCAAATAGCAAGGGAACGAAGCCCTTAGGCTTTGACACTCTTGTTGACTCGGCAGTTGAGGCAGCGAAGGGTGCTCGTAGGGTACTTGTCGAGGCTATCAAAGAATCTACAGAGGCCAAATTAGAGGGCAATGCACTTGGATAAGCTGACAAGTCACTTTTGGTTTGAACGTCCCCGCTATCCATCAATCACCAATGAGTCTTTKTGGAACATTTTTCTAAGAAAGTCGGTGAGGAGAGCGATAGTGTATTGCGGGTGGGTAGCAACTTCATTCACTGATTGATGAAGATGTGAAGTCTACGCATCCTGCAATTGAGTAAATCACGAGCCGCATAGATGGCAAAGTCTTCTACCGAAAGAGGAGAGATTGTACAGGATAATCAGGTCTTGCTGCTGGCGGAGCCCTTTGAAGAAAGAATCAAGATCTTTCAAAGGCACCGAACGAAGGCTCAATTTGGTGTCTATCGTTCGTGTACCTTGGCCTGTGAGCGGTGAAGTGAATTTACTCAAATAACAGGCCATAAGCTTCGAGACTCAGGCATTCACTCTTTTCCTGTGCAATAACCCCGCTCGAAGATATCATTCATCAGGTCTTAGTTCATGTTCGAATCCTAGTGATCTTTCTACGAACGAACTTCAACTCTTTACAACTACAACACAACATCGCTCTCTTCGTTCTCTCAACGCACAACCTCATAATATTCGCAAATCTACAAATCCAGTCAAACATTGCAACTATGCCTCCCAAGCTCGAGCCAGATGAGACCATGAAGTTCCTTTACACTTGCTTCAAGTGTTCAGACTTCAGCAATGTACGTATTATCAGTTCCTCACAGTGGATCCAGAGCAATCAGACTAACACTAGTTGCAGATCGACTGGAACGCCGTCGGTGCTGCCAATAACCTGAAGCCCAATGCAGCACGTATGCGTTTCACTCGTCTACGTAATGCTATCGACCCTCCAGACGGGACTTGCACCGATGCAAACCCCTCTGTATCTCCAGAGGGAGATTCGGCTGACACTCCGCCCGAAACTCCTACCAAAAAGACGCCCAAGACTCCAAAGAAGACTCCTGCTAAGAAGAACGCCAACAACGAGTCCTCAAGCAAGGAATCTCCCTCCAAACGCAAGAAGCAGGACGAGTCTGACGGCAAACCCGTCAAGAAGGCCAGGAACACGAAGGCAAAGACTGTGAAGGCTGAGAAACAGGATAGCGAGGGTGTTGACGCTGCTATGGAGGACGGTGATGAGGTGGATTATCTTGATGCTGTTGATGAGGTTGAAATCGGTCATGATGGTGTTATGATCGAAGCTTGAGGCCACAACGCAAACGCAACTCAACTCTTTCCACAAGTAACGGCTCAGATAGCAATGAGTGTTAAATAAAACTCGTACACTCAATGACCCAGTCTTACAGAGTATGCCAGAATGACAGACAGAATTTAGCTCCGACCTCAACATCAAGGTATCGAAGATGGTGGGGCTAAGCGCACCCACCGCCGTCTAGGACTATCCTAGTGTCATCGCCGCTCTAACTTCGCGCGAGCCGGGGCGCTGGTCTTCTCCCAATTTGTTTAAGTATCTAACACAACGCGGTAATGATTGGTAATTCTCGAATTTATTTGTGATAGCGGCCTATGTCTTCACTCCTCTGTTGGACTGTATAGCATGGGGTAGGGTAGGCTACGTGGAGTGAGCCTACCTAGCTGTAAGATATAGGTTCCTAAAGGCTGCTTTACGGGTATCGTTCCGAAGTTTCGCATCCATTCAAAATTGCGGCCTATAATCCTCTTTTGAATTATATAATATGGAGTAGTGCAGTTGCAGATGTCATGAGCATAACATGAGTTCACCCTTTCCGGAGGCTGCTTGTTCCGGAGTGGCTGATTTGAGCAGACTTGGAACGCCAGCCTTGGTTCTGATCGAGGACTCCGTATCCGTTCGGGTCTTCCGCTTTAATTGTCTCAGAACAGAGAATCCGTACGATTTACGCTATTACTAAAGATGGGCCTGCGATGCTGATGGTTGCTTGGGCTACGATGGGGAATTAAGCTTCCGGGCAATAGGAAGGCTAGCCTTTGAATAAAGTCTAGGAACTGTAGCACGAGTACGACTGGCATGACTATCTTGACTGGCTTATCATTTTCGATTAAGATTGAGTTGAGGATATTGTAGTTGTGGACACGGAAAGAAAGTGCTGAGTTCGAGCTGTTAATATTGGTTTGTGGTGGTGTGGATGATGTATGTAAATAATGCACAATGAAGGGAATTGCCAATTTGGAAGAGAGATGACTGTCATTATCATGCGTGGTCTTGTTCTGGCAATACAATGAATAGTACGGTAATATTGCCTCTCGAAACCACGTTGTCCAGATTTAACAAGCCTGTGCCTTACTCGTGCCATCAAAAGGTTCAAGCTCACAACAAAGAATTACAGAAAAAGCTCGAGGAAATTCATTTTGAGGAAAGTTTGGGTAGCCACATTCACATGTCCATCTTCGCTCAAGGTCTGATCAGATTCCTGAATCGTCCTGGAATTCATCGGCTACAGTCGTATTCCAGAGATTTGTTGTATTACCCACCCATTCTTTCCACTTGGCGCAAGTGTGTCTCATGGCTTTCTCGTCCTTCGGAGTAAGGCGCATCCTGTCTTTGTTCTCTAGAACCTGGAAGGCAAGACCACTGGAGGCATGCCAGGCGATATGACAGTGGAGTAGCCACGGACCAGGATTGTCGGCTTTGAAAGCAATGACTATGTAGCCTCCCGTTGGTAAAAGGACCACGTCGCGACGCGGCGGGTTGTTTGTTTTCAATGTGTCATTGATTTCTGCTAAGCTCCCTGGGTAAGGGTCGCTTGATTGGGCAAGAAGAGCGAAGTCGTGGCCGTGGAAATGGATTGGGTGACCTCCTGGCTGGAAGATTCCAGGTTTTTTCGTCCCTTTCTGGAGGGTTATGACAAGGTATATCCAGGAGTCTTCCTGGTGGTCTTGCGTAACTACATCGAGATACTTTGGATAAGCACCTGAAGGCGGATCCAGATTGAAAATTGTTGGTTCGCTGAAGTTTAACCATAATGGGTCTAGGTAGGCGTTCCAGCGGGTTATTTTATTCGATGGGTGGTAAGGCGGACCCTCAGTAGGCACAAGACTAACATCATAGGAACCATTTGTAGCTTGAAGCAGTCAGTAAGGGGTTATGCTCAATTGCAACATGGTCTTACCGTCTTCATTTGCTGGCGGGCCCACAGTCCATTCCAGCTTGGGTATTAGGCTCTCATACGGTTCGTCTCTACATGCCGTCGGAAAGTTGTTTTGTGAAGACGTCGGGTCATTAGTGTCTCTTTCGTTGTACCGAATAATGCCAGTTTTAATGTCTGGCTTTGAAGGAAAAGTACTGCAACCGTCGGCTGGAATAGTACGCAACCAATAGTTGCCATCTGACGACTCGACAAGGGGGTTTGCCTCGACGATAACATGATAGCGCTGACCTGGTTATGAATGGTCAGAGAATAGGAAGTACAAGATAAGTACTACGTCACTGACCAATTGCGACAAGGACAGAGTTCGTATTGTATGGTTTGATCGGCACGAAGTCAGCACCAATAACCGTAAGATTGTGTCCGTCAATAGAGAATATAAACGTAGTGTCCAGCGAGGTATTGATCAGCCGCAGTAGATATCGTCTGCCTCTTTCAAAGACTTTACTGTATCTTTCAGGCTGTCCGATAGGAAGGTTTGGTTTCTTGGGATTCACGTAATTGTACCTTCCTTTACCGTTGAGCAAGATGTTAGTCATCGGTGCAAATTGTTTAAATGCCCAGTCTTGAAAGGCACTCCGGTGATTCCAGTCGGTCATCAAAATCGGCTCAATCGCATCGTCGTACGGTGCCGTTGAAGGTCCGTAAATGGTCATTGGCCCAGCTAACCCGTCTGCATATTGCAGAGAATAATGGCTATGATACCAGGACGATCCATATTGCAATGCCATGAATGAATAAGTGAAATTCTCGCCAGGGGCAATCGGGCATTGGGTAACCCCGTTGACCCCATCCATTTCGACGGTATTCCATTGTCGCAAGCCGTGCCAGTGGATAGTAGTACCATTGTACCAGAGATTGTTGCGCACAGTGATCTCGATCTCATCTCCCCAGCAAGCCTGGATCCAAGGTCCTGGGTAAGAGCCATTGAAGACCTTCCCATATGGCATGCTCACGCCATCTGGGGCCAGTGCCATCTCCGAGACATCTAGGACATAGCTACGTTTGATACCGATTGGCCAATCTTGCTCGTAGTTAGTGTCAATGGTGAAGTTCTGGCCCCCAGGTCCTATGAGCCAGCAGCCACGGTCGTCCGCATCGTTGCAAAGCTCCCAGTCCTTCATAGCAGAATAGTCGCACTTGATAGCGACATCAGGTGAGGGAGGATCCTTTGGAGGATATGGCGGGAAGAAAATAGGGCCCTTCCTACCAGGACGTATATTTTCATGCACAATATCTTGAGCTTGCAGTACTTGCTGTGTCAATGGCTTATGGCTGAATGAAGACAAGGTGACAACATCAAGAAAATAGAATAGGCACTTAAGCCAAGAGTCTGGCAAGTGCATGATGCAAAGTGTGATGGGATCGGATGCCCAAATTATTTGTTACGTAGACCTGTAGCAAACGCTGTTCTAGATAATAGATTGGGGCTGAAGGAAAGCTCAAGGCATTCTGGGGGAGCAAAGAAGCTATATGCTCAATTGACGAGTTGGTTATACGACAAGAGAGCTCGAGCATGGAATCGCTTCAGCCACTGGCGCATCCAGATGCACCACTATTGGATGTAGGACTTTATGTTTTCTAAAGATCTTCACCGTATCGAAGTAGTATGCCGGGCCAAAGTGAGGGGCTGAAGTGGGAATGCAACTTCAATCCCAAATGCAGCTGATCTAGACGACAGCCATGGAGCACGGTGGAGTCCGTGGCTGGCTGAAAAGGTAGTAATGGAAGTTCCTTTCCCGAAAAGGACCGCGATTGGCCGCTTTTGCTCTTGGTTTTCCTGACTAACGGCTTGGCGCCTCTTACAAACTTACACAAGTCTGATTGACAGCGGCAGCCAGCCGTTGAATATACCCCTCTTCGCTACGGATAGCAAATATGAAGTAGGAACAGCTCCATGTGATAAGAGCTGGAGATCAAGGACTTGTCCGCTTAGCTTGTGGACGGGCTTGACTAGCCGGCTTTCCCCGAAAGCTATGTTGCTGAGCATCAAGAAACCATGGAGGTCTTCAAAGCGTGAAGAGAAGCGTACGCACAAGATAGTATGATGTCCAGGTCAATCCAGCCACCGTCATATGTCGAGATATCAGTTGAAAAATTCCCAAGTGTCACTATTCAAGTCACCGTTCAGACACAGACGGTTTCACGGTACAGCTGAGAAGAGCTGGTTGTTAGTAGATAGCTCCGTGATATCCTCCTCGGAACCGACAGTGACACCGGCATACATGACGAAAGTCAGTAGCCCAGCTCTGGGCACATTTTTGCGCTATGGCGTGCTGATGCTACCCAGAAAGACCGTGATAACGCCCTATCTGTGGACCCATTGAAGTAGGTGTTCGTCGCACGCATTCGAAAACAGCCGAGAGATCCGTAGTCTGGCGCCGTCGTAGGCAGGTCCTATCAGCTCTAGGCAAATAGAATCCATCCAGACAGACAAGATTGGTAACCACTGCAGAATAGCCATTTGGTGGCTGTTCAAGGCGAGCTGAAACCCTTAGGTGAAGTGGGGTCCTCTTAGTAAGCGCGCTGGTCCTATACCTAGCAAGGTCTATATTTTGTGGCGGGTCTAAAACGAGCTGACACCCGCAGTATAAGTGATTTGGCTGCAGTAGAACTGGAGATCGTCACATTTTTAGAGAGTGGGGTCAATCTTTGGATCAAGCTAAGGGCATGGCTACAAATAAGTGCAGTAACTTCGTCCAGTCGGCAACGGAACCGAAATCCCCGCATTGAGTCTTCGGCTGTCTCTGAATGTAGCCTTTACTTACCTTAAGTAGAAAGGCCATCGCATTTGCTCAGTGACGCGGGTCCCACTTACCTCGTTGGGCCTCACTTGCACCAGCGTGCACATTGAGGCTTCTCGAGAGACTAAACATCTTCACAGTTTACACAATTTCCCAGGAGCACGTACAAAGCGAATGTAGAAGTAGCTCGCAATCGTCGTTGTGTCTAAGAGATGAATGGGTATCATGTTTCTCTTAGTTGAAATGGCAACGGGGGCGCAAAAACAGAGAGAGCTTCTCTTCAATGTTCGTCTGCCCAACTTGTGTCAGATCGCAACCGATAGTCTCCATCGTGAGTTTTCGTCCGTGAGGTCTTCATCGGCGACAGCTTCATCAAGGAAGTCTCCTTCATTCTTTTCCTCGCTCTTTTAAAAAGCMTCTTCGAGAACAACTCCCGTTTCTCGCAACCTGCGTATATCTTCCTCATCATATGGCTTATCTTCCTTGAGCACTTCGTCCATTCTCGTCTGCCAATAGCCGAAGAGGAAGGACGTCAAGTTACCCCCAAGTTCCTGAAACATATGGCAGAACTCAGAAACAAGATCTTCGTGCTTTGAGAGGAGTTCTTCCCACTCTTCGTGAACCTCTCGGACGTCTTCCGGTGTGTACCGGCGACGTATTGCATAATCCGTGTCATATTCTACGAAGTCACAGCAAGTGTGACTAAGCTGCAGCGCTTCGAAAGTCTCGAAACGAATTACTTTCTCAACGATCTTAGATCGCAAGGGCGCCGAAGCCGCAGGATGACCTGGGTATTCTAGGTGAGAGACTAGGAAACTCCGATACTTCGAGCGCACTTCCGAAGTATACATGCGTGATTCCTGATTGATTGCCTTCAGTAAATTTGTGGACGGTGTACAACCACTTGATGAACAAGCGCAATGGCAATCGTCATGCGAATCGCTTTCAACCAACAGCTCCTCGAAAATTCGAGAAGGTTCGTCAACTCGCAGGTCAGGAGGAAGGTCGTTGTTGAAACTCTCCCCAATATTCAATCCGAAAAGATAAGCAATACGGTGTACTGCCGTGAGACCCGAGACCGGCTGGCTTTTATCATCATTGTCGTCGTGATTGTAGATTATCTCTCGATGAGGATCAGCTCCATGATGTAGTAGCCATTGGGCATACACTAGCCTATAGTGTGAACCAATGTTCATTATAGGAGTGTGGCCGAGCTCATCCGGAGAATCGATGTCCCTGAAACCAGCATCCCACAGCTGATCAGCCTGCTTTACGGTGATAATATGACCGTGGTAGACTGTCCCGCACCGCCGTGGTACAGATATTGACTTTGGGATTTCGATGTCCGCATCAACTAAAACTCGCTGGATCTCAGCAGCTCGCCCGTCCAGCAACCGGTCAATCGGCACGTCTAGGTTCGCCCATACTTCAGCCGGCAGTGTATGCTTGGCGAGTTCAAAGAGCTTTCGACGCCGCTCTTGTAGGGCGCTGACAAGGAAACCTGGTATTGTGTGCGCATAGGAAACGAATTCTAAGACTTCTTCTGAATTGCCCGTCCAGCCCGGGGACGACATAGCGCTCCCTGCATTTACGAGTAATTGAGCGGCATCGAGACAATTGAACATTCTGGAGTACCTAATCGGAAGTCCGCCGCATACATCGTTCTGATGTACTAGGGAGTTGGCACCCACGTCGAGCAGCAGTTGGATTCCGCGTGGCCAGCAACAAGCCAAATGCAGAGGGTTCTGTTTACGTTGGTTCAGCTCGTGAATACTGGATGGTTTGGCTCTTAAAATTCGAATCACGTCCTGCTCACTCCTGCGCAAAACTGCGAGACTGAGAGGGCCGCATTGAGTTACGTCTTGCCAGGGCTCAAGCATAGCCACATTTTGCATCTCTACACACATTCGGAAGCTATCCACGCCCAAGCTTGTCAGTAAAACATCGCTCATTTCCGCTCCCTTATTGGCTAGAAATTCGCACACTGAGTTCCGTCTACTATCGCGCCTCCAATAGGAGCAAAGGTGCGATGTTAGGTAGTCAAAAGCAGTTTTACCTGCAAGGTCGACTTCGTTGACAGCAACACCAGCATCTAATAGCGTTCGTATCAGCTCTTGAAAAGTTGAAACCTCATCTACTGCGTAATCAGAGTTAGAGCATGACAAGGCTTTATGTAAAAGTGTCCTGCCATTCTCGTCGACTTCGTACGGTGACATAGCTCCCTCTTTCAAGAGTCGGAGTATGCTTAGAGTCAACGAGGATGTCTCCTTCTCAAGTTGTTCTATCGAATCAGTCTCTCTATAGCAACGTTCCAAGTCTTTGAGAAAGGTAAAGGCAGGAGAAGATTCATTTACCACACCACGCAGAGTTAGGCTTGGACTAATGCTGAAAATTCCAGCTTGCTTAGATACCTGAATCGATGCTGAGAGCGCCATGGCAGCTAGCACATTCACGTAGGATACCGAGAATTTCGTTGTCCAGAGTTCTTGGTACGGGTTCCAGTACTGGCAAGATTTGAGGTGATGAGACGTTGCGGAGCCACTCCAGGAGAGGCTCCAAGTACTGGTCCACAAGCTCTTTGTCTCGCGGCGCAGTATTTTGGCACAGTTACAACGCCGGACCTCTGTCAGCGTCTTTTGTTCTTCTCCAGGGTCTGCAGTTCCAACCTTCTCAACATGGGGTAGTTTATCTCCAGAGCCTTGGTCTGATGTAGCCCAAGCATATGGAATCCAAGCGCTTGTAGTTGTGCTAGACATCTCCATGCTCTCTTGAGATAGTCTCTGGAGTTGCATAGTAATAGAATCCAATCTGCCACTCAAGCCGTGTTCCATTTCGCGCACATCTTGCCTTACGGCTGAAAATAAGGGTTGAGCGACCGCGCTTTGTCGAAGAATAGTGGAGATGTCGCCTTCAAACTTAGCAACATCCGTCAATAGGTTACTATCAAAAGCATCAGTGCTGCACTAATATGAGGTTCATTTACACAATGACCCTTACACCTGAACGACGGCGAGTGCAAGCTTCAGATTATCTTGAGCCTGCCGAACAGTGTCTCTTAATCTGCTTAACGTTCCCTTCTTGAAAGGGTATAGAGTGCGTTGTGTGGCTGTTTTCACCTTGTCTTTGAGAGCGTGCTGCTCAAAGACTTTCTTCTCAAATCTGCCGAGGACTGGTTGAAGGTCGTCAATCCGACTCTTTAGTATATCGATGTATGGTAGTACAACGCTGAGAAGGTCTGGTCGATGCGTAAGACTATCACGTAGCGATGTGAGAGACTTCTCGAGGCCTTCTAGATCCTGCACGACAACTCGAACATCTCGATATTGTCCAGCGAACGCTTGACAATAATCGATTAAGCCCTGACAGACTGTAATCCCAAGAGAGATAATCCCCCCAGCACTTGCGATAACGGAGAGCGGTTCACCCATCGAGTATACTGAATAGGATGGTTGTTCGGAGGAGATGGGCGGAAGTCTGCTCTCGCAAGGTATATGGGGCTTTTGAAGGATAATCCGATTGTCGGCTATGCTGGCAAGGCTGTGCTGCAGAACGCCGAAACAGCGTACTAAACTAATCCGAGCTAAATGCTGGTTACGAACAGCATCTCTTTCGGACACTGCCTTAAGTAATTGGCAAGCCACTGGTTTGGTGGACGCAGTGGACGCATTGCCAAGCACGAGCGTCTATGCCTTCTAGGTGTTCGCATCATGAAAAAAATATTCTATTCAATGTTCGAAGAACAGAAGTTTTGAGAAGCCAAAGAATGAAAACGTTAAAAGCTAATTAGTAAGATATGTATTATAAAGATAGTCAATCAATGTATTACCCCTAAGGTACTGAGATGCTAGGATTTTCTGGGTGGTAAAAGGTGTTGATTTTTCATGCCCCCCGGGGGGATAAATCTACATGTGCCAAGGTATTTTTGCCCTTGGGCCTAATCTAATTTTTAGGAAGGCGCTGAGCGCCTCCCACAGTACGGAGTACTTCTACTTGTAGCTTCCTTGCTAAAGCGGCCGCTGTCGCGCGAGCTTCGACTGAGAGATTTTGTCGCCTGTCGTTGCCAAGCCTCGCTAAAGAGGTTGACTCCAACCTCTGACGCTCTACTTTACTCCTAGTTGTCAATTACGGTCAGAATCTATCACGAAGCTGGCTTTGTTAAGATCGATCTCTAGGCAGCTTCGATATTGTGCCCCACCTATCTCACGGCCGCTCGTCCCTGCAAGCCATCGATTCCCAGCCTTGTATATTTGGTATACTATGTCCAGCTCCCATGGCAAAGAGCTCATAGCCTTCCTCCATTCTTCCTTCCCCTCCGCTATTTCTCCCACAACCGCTGAATCTGATCTTCCTACTGCGTCACACACTCTGTACCCCTCCATAACTTATACGGATCCTGAGAAGGTTGAGATATCGCAATGGCTGACGACCTCAGCCCGTCTCGCTGTACCGGATGAAGACGAAGCAAAACATGCTGAGCGTCTCGGGTCATTGAATATACATCTTTCCACGCGAACGACTTTACTGGGCAGCAAACCTTCTGTGGCTGATGCGGCACTCTATCATAGGTTGGCTCCTGCGGTAAAAGGGTGGAATGTAGAGGAAAGAACGGGGGAGAAAGGCTATCATCATATCGTGCGGTATATCGACTTCGTGCAGAATGCGCCTTTGTTCGGTCTATCAATACCAGCAGACGAGAAGGTGGACATTGATGTCAATGATGTCAAATTCGTACACAAGCCTATAGACCCTAAAGAAGAGAAAGATCGGAAGAAGAAAGAAACGGCTGCGGCCGCAGCAGCAGGAGATAAACCGCTGGTGATCGGCAAGGGGAAAGATAAGGGACAAGACAATGCCAAATCAAAGGCCCCCAACCCAGAAGAAACAGCAAAAGCAGCCACTACAAATGACACAACCGCCCAACCCACCAAAAAGGAGAAAAAGGAAAAAGCCCCCAAACAACCAAAACAGCCACCAAAAGAGACCCCTCTTTCTCCCCATCTCATCGATCTTCGTGTCGGCCACATCCTAAAAGCCATCCCTCACCCCAACGCCGACTCCCTCTACGTCTCCACCATCGCCTGCGGCGACCCTCCCGGCACAGAAAACACGTCGGAGCACGAAGGCCAAATCGTCCGAACAGTCTGCTCCGGTCTCAACGGACTTATCCCCCTCTCTGAAATGCAAGATCGCAAGATAATCGCTGTCTGCAACCTCAAACCCGTGACTATGCGTGGTGTAAAATCCGCAGCTATGGTTCTCGCCGCCTCGCCACGACTGAAAGAGGGGGAGGAAGATAATCGTAAGGGACCCGTGGAGTTGGTGAATCCGCCTGAGGGAGCGGTGGCGGGAGAGAGGGTGTGGTTTCAGGGGTGGGAGGGAGAGCCAGAGGGGGTTTTGAATCCAAAGAAGAAGGTTTGGGAAAGTTTACAGCCGGGGTTTACAACGACAGAGGGGCTGGAGGTGGGGTTTCAGGCTGGGGTAGTGGAGGCGTTGAAAGGGGTAGAAGAGGAAAGGGCACAGGGTGTTCGATTACTGGTCACCAAGAGTGGAGGGGTATGCACCGTGAACAGCCTGAAAGGGGCGACTGTTCGATAGTCTGATATCAGATAAAAGAATATCTCAACCCCATGCATAGCCGAATTCAAATACAATATGTACAATACCACCCACCACCATCTCCCTCCGCCTAATCACCCCCCTTCCCAAACCCAAACATTCCCCCAATCCCAAACCCCCCACCCCCTCCTTCCCCCCTCCCCGCCTGCGCCTGATCCTCAATCCACAATCTCAAAAACGCCCTATCCCCCAACTCCCTCACATCCTCCACCCTCGACCCCACCCTTGCTTCCCCCCTCCTACTAAACGCCATCAGCGTCGGCACCCTCGTAATCAAATACCTCTCCCCCACCTCCCCAATCGTCGGGCTATCAAACTCCACTTCCGCATATGCGACGCCGCCTTGGGCTTCACCTACGCGTTCCGATGAGAGTAGGGAGTGGAGAAGGGGGGCGATTGTGCGGCAGGAGGGGGAGTACGAGGCGGTCCAGAGGGTTAGGAGGGGGGTGCGGGAGGAGGTGGTGAGGAGGAGTAGGGTATCGAAATCGGAAGGCGAGCGGATTCTGGTGAGGGGGGGTTAGGAAAGGGGAGGGAGGAGAGTAGGTGGGCTAGGGGAGACGAACTTACGGGTCGTAGATTCTGTTGGGGGTGGGGATGTGGAGGGCAGGGTGGGTGCTGAAGGTTCTGGAGATGGAGGAGAGCGGGTGGGGAGTGAGGACGGAGCGGAGAGGAGGGGAGCGGAGGAGGATCATGGTTGGTAGTGTTGTTGTTATCGATCGTGGGTTTGAAGCTTTGTATTCTGTGTTATTTTGGTATCATTGAGGCATGGCGCTGTGTAATTTTAGATTTAAATTACGATATCTGGTGGTTCTCGAGGCTTGCTTGTAGTAAAGCACCCATTGAACAGCGACAGTGTACTTTCGAATTAATTTTTAATAACGATCCTCGGTCCTCCCCAAACCAGACCCCTAAGCTGATGCGCCCGGGCCGGGGTGTCCCTACAAGTAGAAACCAGCAACAGCCCGCCCGAGGATCAATGCAATTTGCGTCTAAGCTGAGCGCCCCGCTAAGAATACCGCCAAGCTTACATGTAAATAACATCTACTATAAGCTTCGATCCAACAACAGATGTTACCATCAATCCTTTCTGGGCAATCGAAACTTCTAGTGACCTATACAGAACAGTAGCGTATTGTGGCGCGCCAAGCTTTATTATGCCTGATGGGAAGCAGGCTGTCAATTGATGCAGTACTTCGTACTCTAGGTTTACACCGAATCCAACGGATCACGTGGAGAAGAACAAGGGTGACGATCTGGCACCTCACACGAAGAGGACACGCTCGTCTGCAAATGTTCGGCCCACTACCTTATTCACACCATGAAGTTTTGGCTAATTCGCATCACTCTGCAGACCGTACACTTGATTGCACCGAAACCCGCACGTCACATCGGTATATTCCTGGCCCGTGTAAGCTACTTGCGTATGACTGCATGCGAGGCGTCCACCACAATATGATATACGACAAGACTGGCTGAGAATTCGGGTAGAAAAGGTTCACTGCCTACTTATACTGTAGCGCTGAAGCCCAGATCGCCCTCGAGGTCTCCCTCTTGAGCTTAGAGCCGGAAAGCTCGGAGCGCTGATTTTGTGGTCTGAGGATCCCATGGCAGAGCGACTAGGGATGCGAGCCAGTACTAAGTAGTACTTCTAGTGGCAATCAATTCCCCGAATCGCTTTATTGTGCAGTGTGGCTGGGTGAGCCGACGACTACTGCAGCTGTGACAGGGCGGGAAGGTCGCCTACCCTTGCCTTTACGACCACTGTTATCCTTCTACATCGTTCTAGATGATCGGGAGTGAATTCAATTCCAGGCTTGTGGTAGCGAGACTAGCAAGCTATTTCTTTCGCTACTTCGTACAGGCTGCAGCAAGACTGTGCTTGTGGCATGCCGCTCGTTTATTACTTCATAAATTGATCGCTTAGATGATACCACGTCAATCAAGCAATCCGAGAGACAGCCCACCTAGAAGGCTACTTCATTGATTTGACCGAACTGCTGTCTCTCATTGATATTATAGCTGTGGCACACGTACTTTACTCTCTAGAGGAAATGAGTTCACACAGGATAACAATTGACAAGTTCAGAAAGTAGCCTGAATCAGCTGAAGAGTCCATTTCTGTGTAGCGGTTTAAGGAAGCAATCCGCAGATACACCCTGCTTCAAGTCCACAACTGGATCACACATCACGCAATCATAAGCGTCCAATAAACCCTTTTGCCCTTGGAATACACGTGCGTGAGCTGTTATCCACGGCGTTTTGGGGCAGTGAGGAAACCCTCAAGTGCTTARAAAGAAATTCGCGCTTCAGCTTCTAGCCTTGGGAAATGGATATCGAGCTACCTTTCGATAAGAAGCACATTATGGCCGTTGCTAAGTCATTGTTAAAAAACGCAAGTAGCATAAAGGCAATAAATGATGAAACTGATTTACCTAGCGTGTCCAGCCAGTCCCACAACAATAACAGCACATAACCCAACACCCGCAGCGGCAGATTCTCCCACTACCGTGGCAGCAGGGACAGCGGCGTCGAGAAGGTCTTCCTCCACAGCCTCCACAGTGACCGCAAACTCGTCCATGCCGGTATCCGCATCCTCCACAAGAACCGCAACCCTAAATTATAAATGATAAGTGGTTAGATTACACACGGCGTTCCATGTCCACTGATTCTATGTGACTTACCATATCTTACTATTCTCTTGGATTCTGTATCTTGTTAAACAAGAATGGTCGTTTAAAGACTTATTTCTTGTTAAAGCGGCTGAGTGATGAAGGGTAAGACTGTTTGAAAAGTTTATAGGATAGGAACAGAGCCATGCATTAGAAGCCCAAGTCTTTATATTTTATTCTTGGACTTGGATGCCATGGGGAGTTGTGAACTGGGAGGAACACGCGACCTGCATTAGCTCTTGGCAAGTTGCGTATCTGCTTCAGGCCCCACTTTTCTGCGTATTACATTTGTTTGAACTATGTATGTCAGATCTTGTGAGAGCTTCTCCCATACTTTCCATGTTACCCTCGCTAGACTCGCAGTCTAAATATTGAACTAAACATCACGATCTTGGGTGATCCGTTTGTTCAACCTCTAAGGTGATTAAGAGGCTTGTTTTCGTACTGTGCTCTGCCATGAGCCTAGGGCACTTCCATTCTTTCGCCCTTAACCTCTACTAATGGCTCCTGTTCCCCACCATACACATGACAGGGATGCTGTCCGTAGTGATATGACGCCTGTCATGGTATCGTGCTTGATGTGATACCGAGACACGTAGCCGGTTGCTATATGCCATCTGTGTTGCATCCCACTCATGGACATCCACCTTCCGTCGCCATCATTGAATAGATTGGTTGATGCTGTGTTTGTATGCAGATATGACAATTAGTTTTGATGAAGGTTTTCTTGCTAACGTACATACCAAGCACACTATGGCGTGATAGTGAATGTTTTGTAGTCCAGACTGGCAAATTTAATACTATATTGGAATCGGAGAAGTGAATGGGAAACTAGGCAATCAAGGTTGAGTTAAAGCCCCATACAATTAGTGCTTACCTTTACGCCTTAGAATGACAGAAATGGATGGTAAAATTTTCTTGTTACCATAGAAATAGGGCGTTTTGTGGCGTAATGGAGCTGAATGCAACGCGTAAGCTAATGGATATTCGGGGTTTTGTCAAGACCGTCTGCCGAGTCCCACTCTTTGGCGAATAGGACAATCGTAAGGAAGAGGAGGACGGTAGTGTAGACATGCAGCTAAATAACCGATAAAGGGCAACTCAAGCGATTTGTCGAGCTGCGATGTATCAGTCTGCAATTGGCCGTTGATCCCAGGAAATCGAGACCGGTTGGAACTGCTCTGACCAACCAGTCCCTGAAGTAAATAGATGAGGAGGATAATTGCGGCTGACGTCTTACCCGATCACATATGCTTTCAAACATACATAGATAAAGTGCCGAGTATCCGCCCATTCCATTCCGACCACCACTCTCCAACTCCTGAGATTACTATAAGGCTGCCTAGATTACCTACGCTACTCAGGTTGATCAATCAATACAGTGACTTTCTCATAACAAGCAAAATGGGGTCTGCATCCAACCATATCATCTCCCTAATTCAAGCATTGATAGTTGCTAATCAGTATACCTGTTACAGACTGCGCATCGGTGACAAAGCACCCAATTTCGATGCTCAAACAACCAACGTATAGATAGACCTTCCTATCTTACACCTGAAATTTACCCTTTTCCGATCATGTATGCTCATATTTCGCGTGTAGGGACCCATCAACTTCTATGAATTCATTGATGTGAAGAGCTCTTCATTTAGACACCTCAACGCTAGTATCTGCAGCCACTGACCTTCGAATATCGGCGCACGGTAGGATAAATGGGTCGTCCTCTTTTCTCAGCCGAACCGTTAAGTGTCGCTCCCCCTTTCCCAACGGGCTGTCCGCTAATTGGCTTTTATCGTGGACTGCAGAAAATCCCGTCTCAACGACAGAACTCACCGTCTACCAAACCCTTGTTCCTGAGTTTGACAACCGAGGCGTGAAACTCATCGTCCTTGCGCCAGACACAACCGAGGCGCTCAATGAGTGGATCAAGGAAATCCAGGGTATAACTCCAAAAGACATCATCATTCCTTTCATCGCAGATCCTGGGAAGACGATAGCTCACAATTTCGACATGTAAGTATGTTTACCTTTGAATGTCTGAAGCAAGGTGGAACCATTGCTGATGTTTCTTTCTTGTACACGGCATACCTCTTTTGAAGAATGGACATATTCTTTTCAGCAATAACTATTCTTGTCGCTAATGCCACGGCTTGTTGGGAGTAACAGGGTCGAGAAGAACATCGTCAATACTGGCAGGGTTCCCCCAAGTATCAGAGACATCTTCATCATCGACAACAAGAAAGAAATCCGGCTTATCTTCAGCTACCCTCCAACTACCGGGAGTAACACTGATGAGATTCTGAGGGTCATTGATGCCATGAAGACAACTGATAAGCTTGGGTATGTGATCTCCGTCGTTGCCATTGTCTCAATCACCTGCGCAATCGGTTCTAATTTGCGTTTTGTGCGATGGTAGGGTTCTGACAGGAGTCAATTGGTATCCGGGCGCCAATGTGATTACAAGAAAAAGCCTTGAGGATGCACAGGTAAGGCTTCATGTGTACTGTCTCTCATCCTATCAGATGTATGGCTGAATTTGCTGAACAGGACACCTTCAACGGGGATGTTGAGAAAGTAGCAGATTTCGTGATTGCACCTGTTTCTGTAGAAGAGTCCGCCGCCCCGGACGAACCCGCGGTTCTCACAGAATGATCTCGCAAAATTTTCCAGAGCCACGTATTTTACATTTTTTTTCATGTCCTTTGGCGGTCGGGCGCTAGTGGGCGCGGTGCACACCAAAACTTCACCGCATATGTAGGAATGGCAGGTATAGCTTGCACTTTATGTAGTTGCTGCCCATTATAGCGATGTTGAAGCTGTGTATAGCCCGTTGTGATCCATTCCCGTTCTTTTGGATCCAATCCTGCCTCTATGCCTTCGCAACGACAGGCGACAAAATCTGCGTCGAAGCTCGCCCGACAGCGGCAATCCCCCCCCACCCCCCGGGTGAGCCCGAGCCCAGGAGTCTGTCCGTTATCACGAATTAGACAGAAGGAAAGATCTTTGCGATCGGAAAGAGGCGAGCCATGTCAATTTCCATCACCATCAGCAAACCCGTGCAGAATTGTACTGGAATGATGATTCATCCTTCATATCTCTTGATGTTTCAACTTCGTAGCCTCGCCATAATATAAAGCTCACTAATTCATTTGATAGGTGCAGTGGGATTGTACCTCACAGCCTCATGTAATGGTGCTGAATTGTTTATTGCCCACTCATAGTCTTGATCATTCGACGCCCGCCATAAATCATAGCGGTCAAAAGGCAGAGCAGTACTTCCCACCGAACCCGGCGGTAAARAAGACAGGTAGATGATTGAAAGCAGGTTCCTGATGGCGAAAAGCCGAGCGACTGGAAGAAGGGAAAAGGGGGTATACCCTGACGAAAGAACAGATAGAACAGATTTCATTTCTTGAATGGGATGGGGCCTGCACTATTGCACAAGTATAACAAAATCTGTGGACAGTCTTTAACGTTGATGTATGCTCCGGTCTCCAGGCCTTTCCATATCCATGCAGCGCCTGTAGACACATTGCCTCTGCTTCCGCCATCCTGCCCTGACGTCGATAGCAATCGAAGTAAATCTAAGCTTGTTTTTTACGTGGTTGGCGCTGGAGGACAACGGGAAGAAGCGAGTAGCGAAGCGATGAGCCACCAACAAAGCAAAAGAAGGAAAAAGAAAGGAAAAGCAAAATGCGCTCTATCAAATAGATGAATGATGGGATGACTCGGCTCATGCTAGACGAAGATAGAATGTTCATGGTACACAGAGCGCTCACCGTCATACTACAAGACATTCTCTATCAATTACTAAGCTTTCGTTTCTCGCGTCATCCTCATCATAATCCATAGATGACATGAAAAGTTAAAGGGAATGGGACTGTTGAAATGGCAGAGAACTTGGGTTGCCATCAATCATCCGCCCACGTGAACCTAGGCCAGTGGTCTTCTTTCAAGTGACAGACCACGCCCAGTTCCTCCATCTCGGCGCGCAGCCTGGCGCAATGGGCCCTGTATGCTTCGTCCGCACGTGGGGGGCAGGACACGTGGAACTCTTGGAGCGCAGGTAGCCACGCATCCTTCCTGGCGGCGAAGCCACGGAACATAACGTCGAGAGCGTTTGCATGCTCATCGGTCCCGCTTGAAGTCAGGGAGAGCTGCGAGACTGAGGCAGGGATGAGGTCGCTGGTGAATGATGATTCATGAGCATAACCGCTATGGGGTGCCTTCGGTGCCGGGGCTTCCGATGAGCCTCCACTCATGGGTTTTTTGGCGTTTGCCAACTGGCAGGCGACAGCGGCATTGATATTACACACGGCAAGCTCGAGCGGGAATTGAAGTGTTCGGAGACGCTTGCAACCGCGCAGCGATGCTCTTCCCGGAAGTAGTGAGCCACGAAGTTCGTTAATGGTGATGGAAAGCTGCATCAGATGACCTCCCGCCTCACGCTCGATAGCCGTCACGAATTTGCAGATATCCCAGTCCAGCGGTGGCCCTTCGCGATCATCTCTACTCCTATGCGAGTACCCGAGCGTCTTCAGGCGTGGGGTATGTCTGAGAAAGTCGGCGATAGCCACGTGGTCGATATAGCAGGCCGGGAAAGAGACCACTTCAAGCGCCTGTCCAAATGTATCAGGCCAATTTTGAGCGAGGCTGCTCGTACGGCTATTGTCCTTGATGGCTACGCAGCTCGAGCTGTAAAACTTCCGCACACACGGTAAGGCCAGGAAGGGCTTCGCCCGGTCCAAGGAGGCCGGTTCAAAAGTGGTGCACCGCGCGAGGCTCGGCCGGTCATAAGGGAGACTTGAAGGTCGCCTGGCCTTGCAAACGATGGCGTCGATGAGCTTATCGGTCAATTCAGACGGTTCCAACTTCAACTTCGATGGGAGTGTGAGCTCCTCGACATTGGGCAGGAGCGTAAGGAGAAAAACAGCAGCGTGTGGTGACCAGCGGCCAAATGGGCCCTCCTCCTCCTTGATCTTGGCAAAATACTGCTGCCAGTCAAGACCGGCTTGCTTCAGGTAGGGAGATTGGGCGAGCAGTCTGCCCACCGGTCCATCAGGCTGCGCGTCTTCTACCAACTCACAGGGTCTGAAGATGCCATCCCTTTTGAAGTCTGCTTTTCGAATGTAAAGTGCCACTGTAGGCTCGACAGCGATGCGGGTGAGTAAATCAAACCCTGTAGCAATGACGAAATCCGGATGAGCTCCCCCCTTACAATAGTAATCAAAGGTTCGGAACTGCGCGCGGAGCTTGTTATGATACTCGATGAAAGGTGTGCAGAGTGCATAGATTCGCCTGCACGTCACTGCCACACTCTCGAACCCTTCCGGTAGGACATGCATGACGATCTTCTCAAGGAGCTCGTTGGGCAATTGCATGAGCGCCATGGCAGTTGTTCTTGTGGGCTGTACGGAGTAGGGAACATTGGAAACCCAGTTTCGGCCAGAAATTTCCTCGACTTTGTTGTGTATCCGACTCGAGCTGTGAGATAAGTCGGAGGCAGGGTATCTTTTACGGTAAATTTCTGTATAAGGTGTATCCGGAGCCGCAGGCTGGCCTCGTCCGCTGTTGATCGAGGTACAGTCGTTTAGCGCGCGCTTAAATACGCAATTGAATTTTCAGAACGGTCGACGGAAATGTAAAATCTAGAACAACATCAGATCGACTCCACATACTGATAAGTGGGTTAATGAGGTATATGGTCGACAGCAACGCTGGCGGTCGAAAATGACTCTCCAACTCAAAATGTTGCCAACGGAACTAACCGCCAGTGGTACGGAGTATTGCAAACGGCTATAGTTGGACCCGAAAGAGGCCAACAAGCACAAGTCCGGACCAGCGCTTGCATGGGGGAGCAGACTGCTTTTGAAACTTTAGGCGCCAGGAACGCTGTGCCAACTTGCCAAACATCGCGTCACCAAAGGATCGTAGGATCACACAAAGGATTTAAGGCCCATTAGGATTTTGGCCACTAGCGCCGTGCTCCAACTCAACTCTTATCTCGCGCAATAGATCCCGATAGACGACGGCGGTGCATAGCACAACAAATGAAGCCGGACATTCGTTTCAGATAGCCCAACAATGTTCTACGAAACGTAAAGTCTAGCTCTGCGCGGTCGCGGCAAAGAGGAGAAATGGTACCCACCGCTTCAAGTTGGTCTCAGAGCTTCCAAAAATACCACACGGGGCGCATTATCCAGGTTGAGGACACCGATGGAAGCAGGATCAAGGGGCTTTAATATACAGTTTGCACTGCGTACCAGATGGCGATGAGACACGTAAGAATCCCACCTCAGGAGATTGATAACGCGCATGGGGCACAGTATCCAGAGTAAGGCGCTCGAGGACAGAAGGCTACGGAGGTCTTTGTCGTATGACGGGTCAGATGGCGAATAAAAAACCGGGCCTCGATCTTAAAAGATCAAACATTCCTATGGGCACGGTATCCATGTTGGGGGCTTCGAAATTAGAGAATGCTGAGAGAATCTCCTCTTGAATCATGAAAACTTTGGAGGTGTATAAATTGTTTGCCTGCTCAGTTCATGCTTCGAATTCTTGCAAAGTCTGCGATTGATTATCATCACCCAGTCTGTACTGCCCCACCACGAAGAGAATTGCCAATCATGCATCCACTTCTCCTGTATATATCGATCCTGGCTACTGCCTCTGCAGCATGGTTGCCGTTACTGCCACGCATGGAGCCGGGGGGATCATGCGGGGAGTATGTCGCTGATGAGCTGGACACCCTTGACGGGCCAACCGCGGACGGGACCGCAGGTCTTGGTATCGAGTTTGAGTCTGCGGCATTTTACTTTAAAAAAGATGGCTGCAGTCTCACAGATACAAATGCGGCAAAGGGGAAGGTCATCTCAGGGCACACAGGAAACAATTGGGAGCTAACGGCGGATACTGGAAGTGGACCTGGGAACGTCCATGCAGAGTACATTCTCAATGGCAAAAATATCAAAGTCGGAGACGGAAGTGCCGCCGAAGCAGCTTCAGCAGCTGCGCAGGACCTGGTGAGTGCTGCAGTGGTCTCATCTCCACGTCTCATCTGGCTAACACTGTCAGATTAATTGGAAGCCGTGGACCGGGAACCGCAAAGGTTCAATCCAGATTGAAGATAACAATTGCAATCCATGGGACATCGATGGCCCAAGTATAAGGCAGGACCCAAACAAATTGCCATGGGAGCCGCAGGTCACGGCGCCAATGCCACTGGAAGCTGTGTACAGTCTCATGAAGGAACAAGTACTGGAACCACCCCAGCGAAATATCCTTAATGGAATATGTTACTTAGGCGACTGCATTGTTCTTGTTACAGCGAAATACTTCGACTCCAAGCCCAATGGTATTGATGGAAGCAAACTCACGGACGATGTACTCGGTTTCTTGACCTTAGTCTTATCTTATGCTAAAGCTGCGAAAACAAGAGACCTCAAAACGGACCAGAGCCCTAAGCAGTTGCTGACCTTCATGCCTCGGACTGAGTTCAACACCATATACGGACAAGTCAAATCAAAAATTCCGGGCGACCTCTTCACGCTTCTTGATACTCTAGCATGCTACACAACGACAAAGACAAAGGCACCAGACGGAACCGTCAGCCTCGAAGAGAAGTAAGCAGACTCATCCTTATTACCCGCCCTACTAATAGCCTGCAGTCTTGACAAAACCTTCTGCTCCGGAACTCTAGCGAAACCGGTGTCCAAAAATGTGCTTGCAGGTGCTAATTTTCAAAACCCCGGTGGAAACCCTGCTAGCGTTAATATCAAAGCCTGGATCCAAGGCATTGGCGCCCAATCTCCCTCCCCTGACCTACTCACAGCATATGACAAAGGCATCGACAACTCCATCGGAGGCCTTGGAACCACTATGGAGAAAATGTACGACTCCCAGCGATCGGTTCCCTTGTTCGAATTCCGTAGTCTACCTACTATGCAAACAACTCAGGCGACAGGTGTTGATGGGCTTGAGAGCTTCGCGACAAAGGCAGACTCAGCTATCCAAGCCCTCCACAAGCAGTTCGCAAACCCTCCTGGCAGGAAGTTGAAGCGCCAGGCTTCAGGCAGTTGCTCGTTGACCGCACCGCCTACCTCAGTGCTAACCCCGTCATCAACGACTGCTGCCCCAAGTGTATCCTGTCAATACCAAGACGGCACGCCAGAGCAGTCGGAGGCATGCACGTGCGTGTCTGGATCGTCGACTACAGTCGTTCAGCCTATGACACTATCCTCTGTATCAATCATCACTCAGAGCTGCGATTACACGACCTGGCCGGGTAACAAACCCGCGGTGACTTCTCCTCCAGCAACCGTGTCTACGAACTTTGCAGGTTTGCTACCCATWGTTTGCCTGGTAAAAAGCGACATTGCTAACCTATCCTTTGCCAGGCTGCCAAGTGTGCACCATCGTTGGTCCCAATGAGGATAATTGCTCCCCCCTACCATCCTCATTGGGTTGCACACCTAAGAAACCCTCCACCGTCCTGACTGCGGATACGTCCGGCGTCACCGTCGGCACTCTGACCGGGTCAGCCTTATACTCGGCTATCACATCAGGGCTTGATCAAGTTTGTCAGGTTCCCCCAAATAACGGCGCCACAAGCGCCTACACTTGCACTGAGAATGCCACGGCTACGCTTGCCCCGGACGTCGTTTATTACGATAAAGGAGTCGGCGAAGCGCAGTTCAAGTTTGATGGGTCTCTCACCCTGCAGGTTACGGAAGCGAACTACGATTCTCTTGAATGGTATGCAACAAATAAGGCTATCCTTGCGGCCATGGCACAGAACTCTACGCAAAGTAAGTCCTTCCAATATTGGTGGTGTTCGCACACGAAACTATCTCTGTGCACAGTGGTACTTACACAGTGTGTTAGATAACTGCAAAAGCGACAACGGAATCTGGCAGACGAATGCATCTGAAGAGAAACGGACGATCAGCCTCTGCCAGGTCGGCTCAAATTTCCAGCTGACCGAGATCGATCCGACGTCGTCCGATCCGGCACGTGAGCTGTCCTTCAACCTCAGGTTCCAGACAGACACGGAAGGTTCCATCGTATGCGAGTTCCTGGCGGATGTGGTTGAGTTCATCGAGACTACCATCGCTGTCGAGACCGACACCGAAGCAAGCTTGCCGGAGGAGCTTAAAGTCGATCAAAAGCTACTTGCCGCATGTGAAAAAGCAGGCATAGGATCAAAGTCCTGATGACCATGCACTTCCAAGGCTGCGCCAGGTCATACTTGGCGGTTTTATTTGCATCGTTGCTGGGACGATTTTGGAGGTCAACAAGGAATGGGGTTTGGAATGTATATGTACATGTGATAATAGCGAACAGCTTCTAATCATGATGAACAGAGTAACAAGGCGAGGACATGGCTACGTAAAAATAGAAAGAGCTATATCGAGCTGTGGCCTGGTTGAGGCATATTACATACGCTAGATTTAGGTTGGGTTTAAGGCATTTTGAGTCCAGATAACCCTAACTCAACCCAGCCTATCACGCGGTGTAGATATATTACATTCCATCTTTTCCTCTTTATTCTTAAAATTTTCAAAATATATACTTACTACTATATCCATAGACTCACCTTTAGAGAGGTACCTTGACAAATTTTCCTACTTTATAATAGTCTGGCCTGGACATCTTATTGATTATATTACGGTCCTTGAAATACTGTATCACCCAAATTCGATACCTGAAAATATGTCCATTCACGCTTTTCGAATGATTTATTCGTACACCTTCACGCTCGTCTACTAGCTAGAAAGATCCGGAACCATTTGCGTCAAAAGTCGAGAATTACCACATTCCAGCACGTTATCGATAGGGTGTGACAATGCCAACTCAATCATCCTTCAAAAACCACTTCGGATCCAAAGATTCACAATCGGCACTACGAGCCACTCCTTCGAATGTCATCTCGCTCATAACCAACCCAGTCCCTGGAGCATTCTGGATGCCCCATTCATCATGCCCTGTTGCCAGCCACAAACCCTTAATACCCGTCGGTCCCACCATTGGTCCCACTTCCTCGCCTTCGTCATGAGGTCTGATCTGTGGCTTGTAACAAGCTTGTTTCGTTATTACATCACCCTGATGTATCTCTTGGGAGACGCTTTTGATGGCAGTCCAGATATCATTGCAGCTTCGCTCGTCGACGGCCACGGCGTCGCTGGTATCTGGTAAGGGGACATTGTGGTCATCAGGGCCGCAGGCATATACAGTGTCGAAGTCGTGTATTCGGTCTCCTGGTCGGGGGTAGATCTCGGGCGAGCGTATGTGTTTCGGATTGCCGTTAAGGGGCGGTGCGATGTTTGGGAATAGAACGTATGGCGACAAATCCCTCGATGGCTTGACTACTACGCTATGGCCTCTAGCCGTCTTTAACTGGACTCTAGGGAATATTTTAGGCGTCCACGGACCTGCAGAGAGCAAGATGTCTGTCGCAGTCACATATTTGGTGGTGCCATTCTGAGTGTACTGGACTGACTTGATCCCTTGACCGTCATTCTTGAACTCGATAGCTGTGGCAGAGCCAATGATGATCTTCGCACCTTTCTCCTCTGCCAATTCCGCTAAGGTTTTGGTGAACATGTAAGGATTTACTTGACCACAGTTGCTTGGCGTCCCCAACTCCTCGTAAGACTTGAGACTACCAGGAAGCAGCCAGTCCAGCTCCGAAGGAAACTCGGTGGACTCTACGTCGTTGGCTGGTCCGCCCTTGTGGTCGACGTCTTGTGCTTGAAGCTCGACTTCCGCGCAATGGACGTTCCTATATCCCCAAATTTTGTCACCGCCGTGCTTTCTAGCTAACGCGGCATGGGTCTTGAAGCTCAATGGCGCTAGACATTTTGGAGTTGCCCAGTCCGCGAGAAGGCCACCAGCCTTTCCTGAAGATCCGCCAGCAATTTCAGTGGCCTCCAAAATAATAATCGTGTGCACCTTCGGATTATAGAAAGTATGGCGGGTTAGAAAATATGCAGTAGAACACCCTATGATACCACCACCTGCGTGCAACGGTGAGCAATAAGATTGTAGTGTGAAGCAACGGTTCCATACCAATGATGACTACTGTTTTTGGCTCTGAACTCGGTATCTTCAGCGTCATTGCTCTTTAGCCTCTGTGTAGCTCACCAGAACGACGTAGTCGGACGGCAGTTGATGTGAAATTCAGAAACACCCACAATGCAGCATTGCTATACTATGCAAAATGAATCACTTAGGCTTTTAACAGGATCACTGCCATTTTGAGTTCTTTTGATAAGATATCCCGTTGTATGAGTTATGGAGGATTGTTGGTCTGAGATGAAGGCGGGCTACGTAGTAACCCAATGATGTCATGGTACATGAACATTGGGATTACACAAGGCTTCGAAGTAGCCGAGAATACCTCGGTTGGGCAATGTCCTTATAACATTCATCGCTAGCTGGGTGCATTTTGCTTTAATAGGTAGTGTCACGTCGAGGAATAGTATAGGAGTGTAGATAACAGAACCACTTGACACCCCTATCAGGACTTCAGCATCTCCAAGCAGGCATTTCAAGCCACCAATGCCTATCATACCTCCGCTTCATGATCTCATGGCGTCGCGATACCACATACCTCTTTCAAGTATCTTCCCCAGAACTCGCCTTCCTCATCTTATGACCCCATCGTCCTCGCCATTTCCCTCCGCCTTCTTCAGCCTTTTCTTCTCCCTTTCCAATTCCTTCCT
The DNA here is from genome assembly GCA_000444155.1 of Cladonia macilenta KoLRI003786. NCBI lineage: Eukaryota > Fungi > Ascomycota > Lecanoromycetes > Lecanorales > Cladoniaceae > Cladonia > Cladonia macilenta. The sequence goes on along the minus strand of KE598614.1, from coordinate 366,364 downwards.
TTCTTTTCTCTCCCTCTCCTCTCTCCTCGTCATTCCCTTCCCAGTAATCTTCCTCCACCCCCTCTCAATAAAGCTATCCGGTCTCCTGTCCTCCATCATACTCAAGAATTCTGAGTTTGGATCTTCCCCTCTTTCAATAGCCTGTTTCCGCTTCTCATTCCACGCGTTATATCCCCTATCCGGATCCTTTGCTAACTCAACATCGGCCGCGAGGCGGTCGCGGAAGAGGGAGCCTCCAGTAGTGTTGCTGGAGCCATAGCTGGACAGTTTGGATGTATAGCGGGATTTGACTGCTTCAGGGCTCTGCACGAGCGTTAAGGGGTCCATACGCAGGGACTGGGATGTGAGGAGGACTGACGTTGTTGACCATACCAGTGAAGGAGTTGGGGCCCAAGGGACGGGGAGTGTAGTTTGAATCGGACTTTTTGAAGGTCGGATCGATCTCTACTGAGACAGGTACTTCGTCGGCCATATTAGTAAGGATTACCTGTTTTCCGTTTGTGGCTTTGGTTGCAGGCGGCGGACTCTCAGTTTGGTGATGAGATCTGAGAATAGGGAGAGATTCCTGAGGAGTTGCTTGCGTTGAGAATACGACAAAGGAAGAGCGGAGGAGCAATGAGATTGAGATACAATAGGAGAAGAGAAAACATAGAAAATTTTGCCAGTCTTACTCAGACCTACGGAAAGCGAGAAGATAGTCGCTTTTCTCGATTTCTGCAGTAAGTCAATACTATCTCAATTCAAGACAAAGCGCGATTATTCAATAATAGCACAATACTACGTTCATGTGATGTAGGCATTGGTAGTAGTACTTGGCAGCTGAGCCACGCCGACATTAACGCGGGGTTGGTATTTGAATGGAAGGTCCATCGGCGAGCTCAAGGTTTATCTATTTGGAGGTGGCTGCTGCCGCTTTTAGAATTTAAACGCCTAACAGCTGGATAGCCCCGTAGGGCTGCACCTAGAGCTCGCGAAACTGCCCTCGAAGTTGCCCTAAAGCTGATACGCTTAGAAACCATTCTAATGGGATCTTTGGGTGTTCTTTTATGGCCCGCTTCAGCAGCTTTAGGTCCAGCCCTGCAGGGCTATTCAGTGGCCTTCCGCGCTGGGCAGTAGGTAGTCAGCATCTCTATTGCCTGCTCTGTATTCCTTAAGCTGCTCACCCTGGCCGCCACTATTAACTGAGCAGAACAAAGTGATGGCCACAAGGACAAGCTGTATCCTGTCTCTTGTGGGGCTTCTGATATGAAATGCAATTGGACCGTCGACGCCTAAAAGCTCCGCTCCAGCTCGCATCGTGTTCCTTCTTTGGACGAGGTCGGTACGATCTTTGCATCTATATATACAACATATTTTTTTCTCACAGCCTTCTAGAACATCATAATGTCTTGCAACGACCCAGTCTATAGATATGCACGCTCCACGTAAATGCCCATGATTCCAACTCCATAAATCCTATTCCTCACCTCCTGAGCACCCTCTCCCTCCTCTATTCCCCCTCCTCCCTAATCCCCGCCTCCTCCTTCACCCTCTCCGCCACCCCTCTCAGCGCCTCACTCGCCGGACTATCCGGAAACCCCTCAAAAAAGCTCTCCCCATAATCACACGCCATCCCAATCCGCGGATCCAGCGGCACTTTCCCCAAAAACGGCACCCCACACTCCTCTGCCAACCGCTCCCCCCCGCCCGTCGTGGCTTTAAACACCCGATTCACGTGCTTGCACCCGGGACACACATATCCAGACATATTTTCCACTATCCCCAGGATCTTGATGCCAGCTTTGCGGCAGAAATCAATCTCTTTGCGCACGTCGAGGAGAGATACTTCTTGCGGTGTGGTGACGACGACGGCGCCGGAAACGCCAGATTCTTTCAGGTAGGCGTTTACGCTTAGATGCTCGTCGCTGGTTCCTGGGGGTGTGTCGACCAACAAGTAATCTAAAGGACCCCATTCCACGTCTTTAAGGAATTGTTTGATAAGCCCGTTTTTTTTGGGGCCCCGCCATATGACAGCGGCGTCGAGGGAGGGGAGCATGAATTGGATGGACATGACGCTTAGGTGGTCGGTTACCCAGACGGGAGACCAGCCTTGGTTGGAGATGTGGATGGTTTCCTGTTCTACGCCCATCATTTTTGGGATGCTGGGGCCGCAGATGTCGGTGTCCATTATGCCGACGGCGGTGGGGGAGGGGGAAGAGGAGAAGGCGTGGGCGAGGAGGGTGGTGAATGTGGATTTTCCGACGCCGCCTTTGCCGCTGAGGATTAGGATTTTGTGGGTTATTGAGGAGAGGCGAGCGTTGATGAGGGGGATGTCGGGGTCGGGACCTTTAGGAGTTGAGGCGCATATGGCTTGGTTTGGACAGCCGGCACAGGCTGAGCCTGCGCCGGCGAGGTTGGATTCGGGGCCTGGGCAGTGTTCAGGTTCGGGAGCGATTAGGGGAGGGTGGTTTTTGAGGGGGGCGGAGAGGTCGATTTGGAGGGGAGGTTCGATGGGCGTGGTTGTGGTGGTGGTGGTTGTTGATGGCATGATGTGCTTTGGTGGTGGAATGGCGTGTGGCTTGGAGGGACTGGTCAGGATGTTGTAGGACGAATAGGGTGGATGGAGTTGCTTTCGAAGATCATGCATGCAATGTGGCTATCTTGATGCATGGCGACAGAGGGTTGGGAAGATTTTGATAGGCAGTGTCTTGCGGGGCATATCCCACGCTGGGATTTGTCAGGCGTCAGGGCGTTCTTATAGGGCTGGAATTGATGCGGAGAGTGTGGCCCATGCGGGTTCCTGTCACTTATCAACCCCCTAGAAATGTTATTACTGACCAAGAGAAACTTCTCTTCTCGTAAATACTATACTCCGTTTAGCAATAGCACTCGATGAAACCCCCATGCTCTCATGCGTGGTGTTCAGGCCTCTTCGGCGTTGATACTGCCCAGTCCAATGAGAAGTTCTACGATAGTAACGTCATGCCATGGATCACCCCCCGCCCTTTTCGCCGGAAAACCTGCCCCATAACATGCATATGATGGCTTCACCACGCCAATTGCGTTGCCTTTCCACTTCCCTGCAGCTCAACCGTTCCATGTGGCTATTGAACTCGTGACGGTCAGTTGGGGGTTCAAATTGTTTCGACATCTTTTAGGAATATTTATTATTCACTCGTTCTTGAAAGGGTTGGTGGCGCCGCCTCGTTCGCTCGTTAGGAAAGACCACACCCACTGGTTCAATATCGCATAAGCTATACAACCTGGCGCGGTCATCGAACATTAAACACGTTGAGGGTGATGCCTGGAATGGCGAGCATGGATCAAAGTGGCCTTCATGACCGGAGGCCTGTCAAAGATCATAAGAGCGATTCGAGTAGGAAGGCGGAAACAGAAGTGAACTTTAAAGAGGGACAGCAGCGCAAGAAGAAGACATATGGAAGGACTCCGGATGGATCTAGTATGTTGTATACATGTTGCCCGGCCATGATGCCCAGTATCATGGCCCAATCCATTACAATCCGTCTGGCAGTTGTCGAGTCAATCTCATCTATATGCCACTATGTTATTCTACAAGGGCTAATATATACATAAATTTGCAGTCTTTATTGTCCCTCAGACCCATGATATGGTCTCACAGCTACTCTCGCCCAGTTCACCAAAAAATGCCTCAGATGCTTTCGTTCTCTTTGTCCTAGGAGTACATATTCTCAGCCTTTTCCTGCTGCCAGCCTGGCTTCGAAAACCTGTCTTCGCAACAGTCTTTCTCTTCTGGCGAACATGCTACAATGTGGGGGTTGGATGGCTACTACAAGCCCAATCGAAGCATTGGAGACTGGTGGCATGGGCAAAGAAGTCGAAACTATTTGTTCCACCTGACGACAAAGGTTCCAATCCTCACCCTCGCATCTACCAATTCTTAAAATCAGAGATGGAGAAAAAGATACCGGAAGACTACAAATTTGAGGACGCGCCAATCGAGTTCAACACATGGCTAGTCTTCAGGCGGGTTGTGGACCTGATCTTGATGTGCGACTTTGTGTCATATATGCTTTTCGCCATAGCTTGTCTAAGTAGACCTGTCGGTGAGGGCATTGCACTCACTGCTATGCGATGGATCTTTGGCTTAGCATTGTTCGTCTTCAACATATGGGTCAAACTCGACGCACATCGCGTAGTCAAAGATTATGCCTGGTACTGGGGTGACTTTTTCTACCTCATCGACCAGAAATTGACCTTCGACGGTGTCTTCGAGATGGCTCCTCATCCTATGTACACGGTTGGATATGCTGGCTACTACGGCATATCACTCATTGCGGCCAGCTACAATGTCTTGTTCATCTCCATCATTGCACATGCGGCCCAATTGGCATTCCTAGTGTGGGTTGAGAACCCTCATATTGAAAAGACATACAACTCGCCCCCACCACGAAGACGACAATCCGAGTCTGAGCCGTCGGATCTGGAACAGTCGAATAGCAATCTTGCTGATTCCGACTACAACATCTACACAGCGCCACCCCTCGCCTCCCCAAACCAGCCTTCGCCTGTACACAATCTGATAGGGCTGAACAACATTGATCTGCATAGAGTCACAGACACAGCCGTCCTACTCCTTCAATTCTACCTTCTGGCTCTAGTGCTTCTAATACCATCAACCCCATTGTATCGGGCCTTGTTCGTCATCAACGCAGCGGCATGGAGACTATGGTATTCTCTGGGTGTAGGCTACACACTTAACAGACAGTCTGCAAAGAAGAAATGGACACGACACTTTCTGAAGTATGGTGAAAGTACTGAGGAGGCTTGGCGACAGTGGAAAGGTACATATCATCTGGCCATGGTCATGTGTTACGCCAGCTTTACAGCAGCATCATGCAAGATGTACGAGCTTCCGGATGACTGGCAACAGAGAATGGTACTTTTGAGACATGTCATAGGCGCGAGCCTCGTCGCATTGCAAATCTGGACTAGTGTCAGTATTTACGGCTCGCTTGGCGAATTTGGCTGGTTTTTTGGCGACTTCTTCTTCGAGCATTCCAAGCGACTGACTTACGGTGGCATTTACCGCTACCTCAACAACCCAGAACGCGTCATAGGACTATCTGGAGTCTGGGGTGCCGCTTTGATAACAGGCAGCCGAGCAATCTTCGCCCTAGCGCTGCTCAGCCATGTTCTCACCCTTGCTTTCCTCCAGTTTGTCGAACGGCCACATATGCAGAAGTTGTATGGCCAAAGCCTGAGGAGAGAATCTGGGTTTGTCAAGACGCTCAAGCAAACGCTTCCTCCAAACTTGTGGCAGTGGCAAGGCAGCGTAGATAAGATGCTAGAAGGCACCTTGGACTCCTTGGAAGATTTTGTCGATGCTGCTCGCCCCAAGGTTGCAGCTGGTGTAAATATGCTTGTCAAAGATTCCACTGCCTTACTCAAGCATCCAACCCGAGTTATTGTCAGGAGAATACCCCAAGACATTGCCGGTTATGATCCTCGAGAATACTCTCTCGAAGTCATAGGAACTCCGTCGGCAGCATCTGGAACGTCTGTAAGCGGCAAGCAAAATCTGATCAGATCAGAACAAAAGTCTGGCTTCAAACCGGTGATCCTTCAGTACGGTGCACCAATCAAGGTGCGATGGACAGCGCCATTGAACCACAGCAAAATGGATTGGATTGGCTTGTACATGGTCGCGGATAATGCGTCACGAGAAGTCACTCGAGTGTCTTCGCAAGGCCGTTGGATTGCCACTACCCAAGACCAATTTGGTTCCATCATCGCTGATCGCGGCATACTTGTCAGCGATACTACGGTTCCGGGCAACACTCGCAAAGACGGCGAAACCAAGGACTACATCACGGGCGAAGTGGAATTCTCCGGAGACAAATTATTTTGGACCGCCGGCGTCTTCGAGTTCCGCTACCATCACAATGGCAAGCACGATGTCATGGCCATTTCCATCCCGTTTGAAACCCGCATCAACAAGTTCGACGAAGAGGACGTTGAAGAGGACGCCAATGGTTCCATTCGCGGCGCAGTCGAGGAGGCATTGCTACAGCTTGTAAGAAATTGCTGCGACCGAGATCCTGATATCGCTCCCTCCACAGTCGATGAATCTTTTGGCGGTCTGGTAGAGCGGGACTGTAAATATGCAAAAAGGATTGTATATGCTGTACATCAGATGTAAGTCGCCTACCACTCTCCCTATCACCCCCTCCCATCACCATACAACCACCCCATAGCAAATAATAACATTTAAAAAAATAACTCAGGTTCGGCATCGAATTCGCCCCCGAAGTCGTCCAAGCCGACGGCAACGTTCGCAACCTAGCCTGGCGCGTCTGCAACGCAAAGAAGGTTTTGGTCAGTCTTGCTTAACCACACAAGTTTTCAACAAACTGCGTCTAACGAGTGCATTCATTGCAATAGGAGCCATTCATGTCTCTGTCTCATGGGAAGAGCACGCCTTCGGAGTCTAGGTATTAGCCCTATACTACCACGGAAATTACGATCATACACGACTTTCTTTTTATGATTACGAGTAGCGAGTGGGTGGATTTTACTTTCTGCACAGACAGCGGGAATACCTAAAATTACGGCTGGTTTTCGTTATACATATGTCAGGGCTGTGTTTGTTTATATGATACCTTTACATAGACAGGCACGCAGTGGTAACGTTGCGGCTCTGGGGTTAAATCGAGAATGATGAAGACATTTGAATAGGCTCAACGAGAACGATGAAGACATTTAATTAAGCTCAACGAGAATGATGAAAAATTTTGATTAAGCTCAACGCATTCATTCTTCTCGCGTCCTCCTCATCGCAGACATATTTTTTTTAATAAAATCGCGAAGAATGTACCCTTCTTCTCATTCTCATTCTTTCGTCCCTGCCCAACCTCATCCACAATCACCAGCTCTCCCCTCCCCTCCCCGCCGCCTTCGCCTTCCTATATCCATCCATCCATCCCTTCCCCCCTCCCCCCCCCTTCAAGCTTCCATGTTCAATCTATCAATCCCAATCCCCAATTCCAATTCCAGTCCTAATTCCAACCCCAATCCCCAATTCCCCGCTCCATCACCCCTCTCGTCGATCTCTCCCCAACCTTCCACCCTAACCCCTGTTCCAATAACCACGCACAACGCCCTCCCTTCCGTCCGTCTATCTCATCTCATTACATCTCATCTATGTATTACCACCCTCCCCTCAAGACGATCATATCCTGGTAAGTAAATTTTGCTTCGCAATGAATCACGCTGTCAGACAGCGAAGGTGATGGTATTGATTGCAAATATCTACGATGGCGCGGATGAAATGATGAGGTTTTATATACCAGCTTTTGGAGGTGAGCAGGAGAAAGGGGGAGGGGATGATGATGAAAGGTGATAGTAGGATAAAGCAAACTAGGATACCAAATTGATCTGAGTACATTTCAATGGGGTCTCAGGTTGTTAGCTTGGGTTTTAAAAAAATAGTAGTTATTTTGTATATGCTATGCCCTAAATTCTTGAAGGTAATTAGAAGAGAACGTGTGTAGTAGTAACTAGATGCGTGAATGGTGCTCTAATAGCTACAGCGAATCAATGAGGTGGGTGGGTTGTGGAAATTGGATGCGTTTGATCGGGATTATTTGGCATTTATGTAGAGCGCGCATGTTATAGACTGGGATGTTATACAGCACTATGAGGTTCTAGAAAGCTGTGAGGATGGAATATGTTGTATATAAGTATTTCCTAAAGCCAGTAATCATTTGATATCTACATTATTCCCCTGAATCCCTCAAAGCTAACTATCAGAGAATATGTATTGCAGCAACCGATGGATGATATTTTGATAGCTAGCTGGAATGTACATATGTTCAGTCCTTCTTAAGCAGGATGCCAGAGTGTGTCAGAGTCTGTTAGAGCTGGATAGCAAATGGTATCTGTGCAGCAATGTCCCAAAGACTTATTGAAAGCTGTGATGTATATACCTTGATGCTCCAAAGTTCGGAAGCAAATTGCCAATCAAACCTGTGGTATAGATATGCTGCAGACTTGTCAAGCAAATCGCCAATCAAGTAGATATGTTCCAAACTTCTAAAGCAAATTGCCAATCAAAACTGTAATCTCATAGCAACAGCCAGATAATGCCAGCAAGCTTCAAAACTGCAACTCCTCACGAAAGCCTAAGCGCAARAGCCGAAAGCAAAGGAGAGCATCATGACCAAGCCTAAGTGCTCGGCGACTGTGTCCCAGGAGGCCCACCAAAAAGAGAACGGTAAGGAGAAGTCGAAATCCCCCAAACCCAACGGTATCTAGGAGCTTGAGGTGTCCTAACGGAGACTTGGCTGGAGTGCTCAGCCTCATCCGGTAGATTCTCCTTTGGGAGATCTGTACCAGGTGATGGTGGATTATTGGCAATGATGCGTCTGATTCTTGGGCTTCCTCCTGGAGCGTCCTCGTGGACTTCGACCTCAGTCTCTGGTTCTGGAGCTGCTTTTCGCTTCTTGGGACGTTTGAAGGGATGTGGGATGCCCTCATGAGGAGGTTCCTCTTCCGTCGCTTTATTGATGGCCTGAATTCCTCTCAATAGTGTGTCAGCTGATGAAGGTTGGGCGGTGCATGAAGATTCCGAAGCCCCGTGACTAGGAGTTAGGAGCTTGTCACTGCTCGTATTTGACTTGCTCGGGCTGGTGACTTCGGCAACCTGAGGTTCGCTTAAGGGCTCATTCAAGAAGTCAGCAATAGTTTTTCCGAGTTCTCCTGGACTCATGAGACCCTCGGAAGACACAACTCCTCCTCCCTGCAGAGTCTCCACTAGTGTGTCGTCTTCACTCCCCCACTGCTCGAGGTCGACGATTGTAGTCTCCCCTTCCTGCGATTTTCTCTCATCGACGTTGTTGCTGTCTTCCTCAAGCCCGCCATCGTCTGTTTCACAACCTTCCCACTCGGTGTCGTCAGAAGCGGAAACGGCAAGTTGGTCTTCGAGAGCATTGACCTCATTGTACGGAGTAGCCTCTTCTTGCCCTCTACGTCCCTCGTTCTCATCATCAGTCTCAGCTATTTCCATAGGCTCGTGTTGATCATCAGTGATGGATGTAGTACATGGGTTGAAAATGCTATGTCTGTAATGTTTCCAGTACTTCGTATCACGATTCTTATCAAATGCATCAAACCCCTCATATCGGAAAAGCGTCCAGTCATTCTTATCTGCTGTTTCGGGCTTGCTCTTAAAGAAAGCTTCAACGCCAAGTCGAAGGCACTCGTATCGCAGCTGGAGCCACTTGGTCGCTTCTTCGCTGTTCAGCTCGTCGAGGGTAAGTTCTCCATGATCGAAAAGTGCCTGCTTGACCGTTTGCCATGATAAAGGCAAAGTGTTACCATGTGCAGGTGCACCCTTCTCTAGGCTGTAGATGAGCTGATCAAATTGTCCAAGTTCATTGTAGTCAAGGGTTGTTCTCCCSCAGTGTGGGTTTCGTAAATTAGACAAGGGTGGCGGGGAGTGCAGCTCTGGAGACCCCGTCTCCGTGCTCTTGGCTAGAGATGTTGAAGCTTTGACAGCGCTTTTGCATGGACATGAAGGGATCGATACCGACACTACTTTCGAGACGGAGAGCTTTGGTGATGGTGGTGCTGTAGTGGAAGGGACTTTTCCGGCAGCCTTTGAAGTCGCGTCCGTGGTCGTACATTCATCTTCACTAGCGGTAGTGGAAGTATCTGTTGATAATCTGTAAGAGGCGTGGCGATTTGCTTTTCGTTCTAACGCAGCCCGGGCAGAAGCTGGACGCAAAGCCTTATCAAAGGAGGGATGGAACCTAAATCCACATTGTCAATAGTGCTGTGACGACCGGAAATTACTGTTAGCAATGGGGAAACTACATACCTCACGTCATAGTTGGGAATTTCCTTCGACGACATCCGGGATGAACGCCGACATCCCGGACTCAGTACGGGTTTAGAGGCTTGAAGGAGCTCTTTCAAGAGTTCATCGCTGCTTTCTTCTTCCCTGTCCCCTTCTCTGTAGTGGGCGGCAGAGTCTTGCTCTTCGCCTGGGTCGTCAGTATCTGATTGAACAGGCGACTTTCCACACTTTGCCTTAACTTTCGCCGCTCGTTTCGGGCTGAGAACATCGTCCATCGGGTGCCATCGCTGCGAGTATATGACAGGCCTAGGATCGCGGGTCCTGTCACGACGCGGACGCTTAGGGCTCGGGGAATTAGGAGGCTCATTTCTAGAATGTCGAGAACGCGTGAGCATAGTATGTTGGGGACCAACAGTAGGATTACTACTCCGCTTTGTGGCTGTTCGTCCCTCATTGGCATTGGTTGGAGGCTTGCACTCCTGTAATAGTGAGCCATTGGTGATAGGGGTCTTCTTCGAAGATGTCAGGCTCTTAGGAATGGGACTTTGGGTGGCAGTGTTCGACGACTCTGAATTGTAATCTGAGCCTGGCTTAGTGCTTGAATCGAATCTGACAGCCTGGAGGAGAATCAGCTGTTTGTATCTACATATCGACGGACTGGGGTCTGCTCACATTCCCTTTGCGTGCCATATTGTATGTATGATTTAACGAAGGCCGCACCTTCATTGGTGTTTATCAATGGCTTTTTGTTGAGATGGTGGCAGGATTTGGTATTTTRAGGTAGATTGGCGATTGGCYAGAACAGACCTCCTCTTCGACATAGATTCGTAGGATTTCACAAATATATCAAAAGCAAAAAGGGGAGAGAGCACTTGTTCTTGGGTTACACTCGAACTTGGGATATGTGGACTGGGTGTAAGGAGAAAGTGGGACGACGGAAGGTTCGAAGAATGGGAGATTTTGGAGGGTAGTGAATGCAAACTTCACGTACTTTAATGCGGCAAAATGTCAACAACGTCACACGTCATTCAAGGCACGTAGAAAGATACACTATGAACAGATCTTGCAAAATCATTAAGCCCATGCATGCATGCTATGTTCTCCGGGTCAAAGACCTTTTCCTCGTAGTCATTAGAGCGATCCCAGACACCTACGCTCAAGAGCCAGTCATATGAAGGCCTTGCTAGCGAATGACACCCAGCCAAACCCAGATATCGCAAGGCCAACAGYAAAGCAGATGCAACAAGTGTTCATGTATACCAGATACTGATCCACACCAGAAGAAGCCATGTGACTCCGTAGAGTAGCTTGAGCCAAGAAAAATCCATATGTCATACTCTTCTTGTCCTCCGAATGGCTGATAGGTCAATCTGCACTGACTCAGCGTCTGATCCATCATCGACTTCAATTGTCCCCGTCCCCACAATGCTGATCTGCTTGATCGGAGTTGGTACCACCACGGGAGGCTCCATCCTCTTTTCCACCCCCACCACAGACGAAGTMTCCATCGACTGCGCGGCCGTTACTTCCTCCTCTTTCATTTCACTTTCCTTCGCACTATTTTCCTCCTCCAGCTTCAGCTTCTCAACCTCCTTTCTAGCAATTTCCAGAACGTTTTCAAAACGACTTCTTGTCCCAGTGATCTCCAGCCTACAATCCCCATCCCGAAGAAACTGGTGTGCAGCCACCTCACACAGATTCTGTGCGGCCTCAAGGTCGTTATCGGCATCATCGAATTCCACCATCTTCACATCACTGTCCCCATGCATGTTTGGCCCCAAGCGGGTCCGTGAGAAGCCCGAGGACCTTATCAGCTTAGGGTTCAGCATTGCGAAATCTCCACCAGCACTGGAGAAGGGTGTTGGTTCGGCACCCATTGATGCCATGCGTGCCTTGAAGGTTGCAGTGACTTTGCCTTTGCGAAGGAGATTGCGAGCAGTGGCAATGGATTTGACGAGAGATTCAAAGGCATTTTGAATTTCACCGTCATAGTAGACGACGACCATTGACCTCGTACGATAGCGAGGGCGACCAGAGGCGGTAGAGTTCACGTCTGAGCCAAGTTTTCGCTTTCGTTTGAGCTCTTGTATTAGGTGGGCATTGGATGTGCTGGCTATCTTGGGACGTGAGGCTTGGGACAGGCATTTATAAGGAGGGTTTGGAGGGTTGTAGATGGTGTCTGGCTCTGGAGCAGTGATGATGGCTATATCGGAGGGTGATTCGGGGACGTCGTTATCATTGTCATTGGGACGCAATGACTCGGTGGAGTTATGCTTCCGTCTGACAAGGTGCTCGCTGAATTGGGAGGCTCGGATGAAGCGGGCATTTTGTTCGGCAACTTGGGCGGTCAAATCATCGAGTTTAGACAGCCATGAGGGCAGATTGTCGGTCAGATGGGTAAAGCTTTCGAGAGGGGTGACTGAAGCGGCCATGTTATGGTATGTAGTGGCGTGAAACACAATGATTGAGAATCGATTGCGCAAGGTGGCAAGGTATATAGCGTCGTAAAGATGTCGTGGATATCGTCAAGTCATCAAGGCATAATCGTTGTCAATCATGAACCAGTAATAGAAGAGAGTATAGAGTAGGTGAATCGTGTGGTGGAGATGAGTGGCTTGTGAGGCGGGTTGAGGCCAGAGGCGGGTTCCTTTTGTGTAGGAGTAGTGGGGCCAGGTAAGGAAATTTAAATTATGATAGACAGTCGAATTGCCAGCAAGGAGACCAAAAAGTTATAACATTCTCAATATCAACACGTATATATAAAGACGGCTTTCTAATGCTGGGAATTGAGGTAATAGTAAATGTGTGTGGGTTGCGGAGGGGACAACTGTTGTACGGAGTACGGGAGTTGGACGATTGGCCCAATGGCAAATCAATGTCCCTCAACGCTGATCGTGGCCTAGTGTAGCTTAAGAATGATCGGGGTCTACCCTAGTAAGCTACTACTCGATACTACTACGTTAAAGTACGGCGATGCTACGCTCAGTAGGGTGCTAAGGCTGCCTCATTTGCTGTTCGTCGACCTTCCATCTGCCGATCTTTATGTTCCCCGACACCGTCTTGTTCAAGAGTTGACGGGAACGCCAATAGCGTTATGCTAGGGGCCTGCCATCCACGTGTTTGTTAAGGGATATCATCATTTAGCCGAGGTCAGATGTAGTTGAGTGCTGTAAGCCTGAAGCCCTTACTCTCGGTGTCTGCACCTCCCACGGCAAAATTACCCTGGCCTGGGCTCCTGCATGAAATACACGAATTGTTTCATTGTTGCTATTAAAAGGGGGCCATTAATCAATAAGACCGTCGGCCCAATAATGACGACAAAATCGCTCAGCCGAGCCTCACCTTAGCTCGCACCAGAACGAGTGCGCTGTTGGTCGGTGATTGCACCACACTGTGCGGAGTAACCGGTAGGCACTGCAGCTTCAATGCATCTAATCGTTAGTCACCCTGCCACATCATCGGCTAAGTAGGGATAAAGGTATAATAAGACTTATCGCGATGATGATGCGCAGCTGGCTGGTCGGTGCGTTAACCGTATGCGCCTCAACGTTCCACGACCGTCAGGAATTTCTTTAATTCGGTAGTAGACGTAGACGAGAGGGCAATGTGATAGTTGATTGATTGTGTTCGTCTAATGATGCCAATGGTTCCCCTTTGGCCTGTGGCGGTTTGTGGCAGGCGCTCCAACGAGTCCTGCCCACGCCGGGCCGCAAGGGCTCGCACCGAACGCTCACACCCCACGGGAAGATTACACCATCGAAGGACGCGAAGGCTTACAAGGGTGGCTTTGCACCGTACCCTTTACCCTCCAGTCCTTTTGTTTCTGTACCCGCTTGGTCACCAACACTCACGAGGACATGTTTGATAGGAGACCATTAAGACAAATAAAAGATACGAATAATAAACCAATCGAGTAATACAAACACAGAAGCATCTAATGAGCCAGACGATCCCCGTGGGCGGGTGTGCCACTCCTGCGTCGTAGTCTGTGTGCCTTGACCCAGACAGCGAATCAATCTTGCTGCGCGGCTACTTAGCCCATCCTTCTCGCATGTCGCACTCTGTCGGTGGGGTGCTTGAGATTGTTTAGATTGTTTAGATTGTCTTTAGACTGTGAGTAATCTGCCAAATGACGACAAAAGAGCGGTGCGCTTCAGCCAAGGCAACTCATACCCAATGATGATCGCTTAGGGAGGGACGAGGGGTTGGACGTAGGCATGCCGCTACATTCGGTTCTATTCGCAATTGGACATATGCACGCCAATGCGCGCCCTGCAGGTGGAAAGGACGTACTTCCTACCATCCTATGGAATCAGGTTTTTGAAGTGTCTGGGCCTTTCGAACGACGCAAGAGACAAAAGAGGCAGCGGGTGCGAATGGAGGAGATTGAACCTCGCATTCTATGATAATACCGTGGCTTTGGTCCCTCACTCTTCCAAGCGATACAATCTGGACTCCAACCAATCGTACGCTGCTGAGTCTCGCTTTTTGTCTTGGCATTAAAGATTCCTATCATGCAGGGCCGGCAGGTCCCCGAAGGATTCTTTATCGTGTCTCGCTTGGACTGCAGAACTGGCCGGCGTCAGACCTTGCTCTTGAGCTCTCCATGAGGGAATCAAGACAACTTACAGGAGGACGAGTTAAGAGAAGATGGCAAAGACATCCCCCCAGTGCGAGAGCATATGAAAATATTGTGTTTGCATCAATTATTCCCCAGTCCATCTTCCAGATAAGGCAAACCGTCAAACAACTCATGCCTTTCGCCGGGATGATATCATACTGTGACAGATATGTCTCACGAGAACTCTCTGTACTTGCCGACATTGCAGCGTTGCAATAGATCTCGGCTAAGCCGATGCAACGAATATCTGAATGGCGGAAAACGCCGGACATTGATGCTCTCATGGCGGATTGATGGAATTCCAATCAGATACTATCTTGCCAGGATATGCAAAGGAACCGGAAACGTTGGAGGCTGAATCTTACATGAGGACGCGGATGGACTGGGATTGAAGATCCAGCCTCCTTAAGGGATTCGATAGGTGCAATGCATCCAATTGCTGTAACCGTTGTGAAGGGAACGAAAAGGTAGAGCTATAAGCTTCTGACCCTATTATCCTCAGGCAACATGTAGCTGTTCCCAACATCCGAACAGTGGGATTACGTCGACGGCAAAGTACCTGGCGAGCTGAACAACCGTATGTTAGCTGCGGTATGCTCTTCTTTGGTTACCTCTTTAGCTCTAGTAGTGTTTGTCGGATGCCATATTCAAGATGAACGACCATATTGGCCTAGTAGTATTTGTTGGAGGTCATATTAACAATCATATCGGCTTACACGCCCATAGAGCTTAGTGTCCAGCGACTGAGTAATGGCCTGTCACAGGGATACGGTACGGCAAAGTTCAAAGAGCACGCAGAT
Organism: Cladonia macilenta KoLRI003786; assembly: GCA_000444155.1. NCBI lineage: Eukaryota > Fungi > Ascomycota > Lecanoromycetes > Lecanorales > Cladoniaceae > Cladonia > Cladonia macilenta. Next base: position 351,126 of record KE598614.1, on the reverse strand, counting down.
AACATGGGTATTTGTGAGCCATTTCAATATCTCAATTTGCCACCACCGTCATAGGGCTGACGACAAGGACCCCTCCACAGCGAAACATTACCCTTTAGACCACCAAACGATCTCTCGAAATTGACAGCCAACGTTCTGGTCTCTCAAACATCTAAGCATGGTCCCCTCCCCTCCCAATGGCTCGTATGCCTTACCCTCTCCGCTCCCCCACCCGTCTCACCCATCTCCTTGAACCCACCACACGCCTCACTCCTCTCCTCAAACCCACCACACCCCCCCACCACCGCACCCTCCACCTCGCCCCCCCCTTCCTCCTCGACACCCACACCCCCAACTACCTCCTCCTCCCTCCCCACCTCATCTCCCAAAAACACACCCTCTGCCACACCCACCTCTCGAACTGCAACCTCTGTCCCCGTCTCTGCTCCACAAACCGCTACCACACGACCGGCTACTGCCTAATTTCCGCCACCACATGCTCCATCAACACCCTCGCGCCCCACTTCGGCGAAGAACCCTGCATCCAAGGGCACAACGGCAGCGGCGCTGTTTTCTTCAGTGGGTGTAATCTCCGCTGCGTGTTCTGTCAGAACTGGGATATAGCTCACACGAAGAAGGGGTTTGATGTTAGTCCCGAGGAGTTGGGAGAGTGGATGGTGAAGTTGCAGGAGGTGGGGGGTGTGCATAATATTAATTTTGTGACGGGGGAGCATGTCGTGCCGCAGGTTGTGCAAGCTGTGTTAGCGGCAAGGGAAAAAGGGTTGAAGGTACCGATAATCTATAACACGAGCGCGTTTGACAGTTTAGAGAGTTTAGAATTGTTGGATGGGGTGGTGGATATTTATTTACCTGATTTCAAAGTGTGGAGGAAGGAGAGTTCGAAAAGGTTGTTGAAAGCGGAGGATTATGCGAGGGCGGCGAGGGAGAGTATTAAGAGGATGTATGAGCAGGTGGGGAATTTGTGTTTTACGGGAGATGGGATTGCGAGGAAGGGGGTGCTGTTGAGGCATCTTGTTATGCCGGGAATGGAGGAGGAGGGGAAGAAGATTATGAGGTGGGTGGCGGGGGAGGTGTCGAGGGATATGTTTGTCAATATTATGGAGCAGTATCGGCCTGATGCCCATGTTGGGAAACCGGCAAGATCGACGAAGGCGTCTTTGGGTTCTGAGCAAATGGATGGGGTGGCGGTGACGGAGCAAGATGGTGAACGAGCTGGGACTACAAAAGTGAGATACAGTGAGATCAACCGCCCTGTTATTAGCGAGGAGGTCTCCAGTGTTCGCAAGGCTGCTGAAGATGCCGGTCTGTGGAGATTTTGTGACCCAGTCCGTCATGATGGTTTTAATATCTGATAGCGGTGCCGCGGAACCTGTGGACTACTGACCTTGCAATATGGTATTAGGTATTAATTCTGCCTATCTATCTCGATGTAGCAAAAGAGTATTAATTGGCGACGACCCAAGCGATGATTCGAAAAATGATCCAAGCGATTTATGTGAAAGCCAAACCCACACTCAAGCCTACCTTTATCTTGTTATAAGATTAAGCAATAGGCTTGCCTTACATAGCGACACACCACCTGGCGTTGTGATGTGCCGCTCATTCGCTACGGAAGAAGCTCAAGAGCCACTGGATGAAGTCGTCAATGGCCGCCTGTATTTCTTGCTCTTCCATCTGTGATGATGACGTAGCGATGCCATCGGCCTCAGGAGAGCCTACAATGATCACCGGCACTAAAGAGGCTGCAACAGCCGATGGAGCCCCAGCAGAAGGCAAGCCAACCACTGACGTGCTTAAGTGCTCGTGTGGTTGCAAGTTTTCTGATGGAGAAGAAGCATGATGGTGGGGCACAAGACCCGAAAATGCTGTTGAGGGTTCTGATATGTGCGTATGATCGAGGGATGGTGACGTAGCAGGTAAAGTCGAAGAAAGAGTCTTAGTGGTCGTAACCACGATCTGTGGAGTACTTGAGGATAATGAAGATGAAGTCGTGCTTTTCTCTCCTGAATGAGGAACGAGTCCATTCGCAAAGACTGTCAATACTGTGTGGGCTATGTGGGTAGTAGTCGCTGAGACAGAGGACGATGATAAGGATGGTTGAGCAGAAGGTGGTCCATGTGGAGACCTGCTTTTCGTGACCTCACCAAAAGAGGATGCAACAGTAGTGCTTCTCCCCAAGCTTGACGGAGAGAAGCTTGTTGACGAGTTGGCTAAGAAGCTTGTGGCGCGGATGCTTATAGTGGATTTCATCGAAATTCTTATGGTTTTTGAAGACGACGTGGACATTGGCTGCGCTGGAAGATTGTCCGCCTTGATAATATCAGCTGCCTTTGACTGGCTGTTAGCAATGTCCCCATGTCTGAAGGATGAATACTCCTACCTTCTCTGCAACTCCGTAAACGACTGCTTGCAGATGCGCGGCTGGTATCATAGGAAACACGCCAGCATCTACCACTCGTAGGTTTTGCGTACCCCAAACCCGCAGATGTGAATCTACAACTCCACCTTGTTCAAGCGGTAGCATTGCCAGTGTACCGCTTGGATGGAACTCCGTCCTTATACCATTGTCGATCACTTGATTGATGGCATCCAGATCAGCATCAACAGGTGGTACAAATTGGGCAGCTTGAAGTTCCACCATAGGAGGCGTCGCCAAGATTCTTCGATTGAACAACAAGGCTTCTATCAGCACCTGTCGATCAATGGGATTGGTCAACCACCTGGGATCGATAGCAGGCGGTTGGAATGGATCAGCCGATTGGATGTAACAGGTACCTCTGGAGAAAGGGTGCATGACTGAGACTGTCAGGCTACCAGCATTATTATTGATGATTTCGTAGGCAGCTACGTTGTTCTGCGCCAATCTTGTGGCCAAAGATTGCTTTTGAATCGTGTAGCCTGTGATTATCGTATGGTCTAGTCCTGCAGGCAAGTACTCTCTTGGACCCTGGCTACTGGCATTCGCCAGGATGGTCGCCGAATTATTGCTGATGAGCGGCAGAGGATTGAAAGCTAAAGCATTGGGCGATCCCGCAGTCCAAGGCCCTGCAAGCGTCAGATACGGCTCGAATTCTGTGTCATAGAATCTACTGACCCATCTTACTAGTATCATACTCTTGTTCAGCTTCTGCGTTGTAAGTGGCATTCGTTGTAAGTTCGGTAGGTGAGGGATAGCTGGCGTTGTTATCTACAAGACTTGTCAGCTATGGAAGGGAGACATAAGGCCCTTCGCGCCGCCTACAAGGATAGAACGTGCCCACAAGACAGTGGTCTTGTAAGTTATTTCCAACGCCGGGCAAATCCAGGGCTACCGGAATATTATATTCGTCCAGCAACGAAGCGGGCCCAATTCCTGAGAGCTGAAGGAGTTGAGCCGAATGTAGAGCACCGGCAGCAATGATAATCTCTCTCGTGGCATACGCTGTTTGACGGGGTGCGGAGGCATTGGGTGCAAACTGGGCAAGGTCAGCTGTTTGCAAGCAGAGAAGGAGGATGTTTACCTCGACTCCGGATACTCTCAGGTTTGAGGTAATGGGCCTCTGTCGACGAGCAAAGCGAGTGGAATTCTGCCCCGATAGAAATGGGGTACTACCGTCTGGACCGAATCCAAAGCCTTCGTTGTCTCCTGTAGAGGGGCCATTGCCATCGGTGTCGCCAGCAGATGTTGGGGTAATGACAGCGCTATTGCTTCCAACCCCGTCAATCAGTATTCGTGTAACATGCTGACCGGTGATGACATGGAAGTTGCTCCTGTCTACGTAAGGATCATAATATGTCCGACGAGCATCAGAACGGGTCTGATTATTGGGGTCGATGTCAGTCGGTATCAACGCTGGTCCCGCAGATGTCCCGTCGTTAGGATCGTACTGTGTCGGAAGCCCGACCAAGTTCATCCCAGCGAAGAGATTGACTGATAAATAAGCTAAGGCACACGCTCCGGAGACTGGGACGCTACATACTTGATTGTGGGTAGAAATACTTTGGATAGCTGACTTGGACTGGACCAGAGGTGCCATGAACAGCAGGATTGTAATTAATGGAGTACTCTTCCGCGATCTCTTCGGAGTACACTGGAGTGTATGTCTCGCTCTAGCGCTATGATCAACAACTATTCGGTCAAAAGAAACAATGACATACCTTCATGAAGTACGGTAAAATACCTTCCCATCCCCATCCAGGATTCCCAAGAGCTTCCCAGGCGTCGAAATCATCCGAGCCCCCTCGATTCCAGCACATAGCGTTCAAAATGCTGCCACCGCCAAGGACTTTGCCTTGCGGCATCGGACGAGTATTCCCGTCCAACTGTGTTTGTGGCACCGTGCTGAGGTCCCAATCGTAGATGCCGCCGACATCAGCTCCCACATAGACCGGATCTTGGATGATTGCCTCATAGTGATCCCTACAATATTAAGCTTCAGCAACGACATTGGGGTGTGAAGTACGTACGCGTCGCCAGCCTCTATGCACAGTACAGTCCTATCTGTAAGCTCGGAGAGCCGGTTTGTGACTACCAGACCGCTAATACCACAGCCGACGACGATGTAGTCATAAGAAGGTAGCAAAGGCTCATTAATGTCCCGGCCATGAAGACGTACGCCTAAAGATGAAGGTAGAAAGAACGCTGAAGCAGCAAGTATAGCTGACGTAACCTTCATCATGACGAGAAGCCACAAATTATTGGCAGGATGYCAGGTAATGGACGGATTGGGCACAGCACCAATCACGGACCGTGAGCTTTGGAAATCAAATACGAAGTTGGATTGCAATAGCAGTGACGGTGCAAGACATGGAAGGAGTGACTTCGAAGGAAAAGCAGAAAATTGTTAGCCGAGCTATTTGTTGACGTCTGTCCGGAAGAGCAATCTCCCGTTGACGACAACGTATTCTAGTCAACCACCTTTTGCACAAACCAATATTATCACAATGTCGTTTTATGGAAGTACAAGGAGCATTTTGGAGTCTTTCCAGGCTGTTTCTTATGCTTGCATGTATCAGAAGTAGTTGAATGAGCTTCATTCCCGACTCTCCGGCGCCCCACCTGCGCTCTCTCTATATGTAAACCTTTCACCAATTCAGATGGTTGCCTGTGCGAAACCCTTGGAATTGCTGGTTGCCAGGAACCTGAGAGTACTGCAATACTTTTCTTCCTGTGACGGCACATATTAAACGGGTGAAAAGGTCTAACATGAAGGCGCAACTTCCTGGAGTCTCCTCAAGAACACCCAATTCATGCAAGGCGATGGGTACACGTCAGCCATTCTATATCCGGTCATTCMGGAGCAGATAGCGCTTAGAACGCCCAAGACCAGTAGCATATCAATGCCAAGCGCTCCCCTACTCATTGGGACATGACATTCTGCCATCATTCGGTCCTTCACTGCGAATTAATACCTCTTCCTGTATCGTAGAATTGTCGCAGACAAGCACATGGGCCAAGTTCCAAAGCGGACAAGAGCTCTTCCGTGATTGGATTTGAAGAGCTCATCAATCTTGATTGGGAAGCTGACGCATTGATAAGTCAGAACATCGAGATTTGGCAATTGATCAGTATCTGCATAGGTCAGCCAGCTATGTGCTCATAATTCTATTCGTTTACCATTGACCCGCGCCGTTCTCACCTAGGCCTGATGCCCTATCAGCACATCCGCTGATAAACTTACCAAGCGGTATGCCCACCATCTACAATCATTGCTGAGCCGGTCATGTAACTGCTCGCAGGACTGCACAAGTACAATGCTGGACCCTTAAACTCGTCTGGCATTGCAATCCTTCCCAGCATACTTTCCTCCTCCCACTTCTGCTGTAGCCCCGGGTCTTCATCGAAATTCGCCTGCACCATGGGTGTGATGACATGTCCCGGACACAGCGAGTTGACTCTAATACCATGCTTACCCCATTCCATAGCCAGGTTCCTCGCTAGCTGTATAAGTGCCGCCTTTGAGCTATTGTAGACTGGGGAGAGCAGGCCCTTATTAGCTACGAACCCGGACATTGACGCTACAAACACGATAGATCCCTTGCAATCATATTCCATCATCCTCTTCGCGACAGTAGTCGCGGACATGAATGCTCCGGTGAAGTTTATGTCCACCATGCGGCAGATGTCTTTGACGGTGTATTGCGTTGCGGGCGTAACCTGCTGGATGGCTGCTGCGGCGACTAGACCATCGATGCGTTTGTGTAAGGAGGCTATTTCGGAGGTAATACGCTCGAGGCCCTCGGTATCGCGTACATCAACATGACGGTATTGAAGAGAGCCGTGAGAAGGTTTGCCGGGGAAGCTTTTGATGGCTTTTTGAGCGGCGAAGAAATCTGGGTGGGGCTCATCGCGCCAGTCGAGGCAGTAGACTAGACACGGATAATTAGGACCGTTAAGGAGCCTTATTTGGAAAGGCAGAATGCACCTATGCCACCGGCTTCACCAAGCCCCTCCTAGAGTGTATTGATCAGTATGGGCTCGTCTAAGGGAAGTAGTAGCTCGTATATACCGCCATAGCCAATCCAAGACCCTGGCCACCTCCGGTAACGAGGAACACTTTGCCCTCAATATTGAGTTGCTCATCCAGTCTCTTTGGTGCCGGTTTCGACTTCGAGGGCTTCGTTGCGATGGCAACACTTCCTTGCACCCCAGTTGGCTGATAGGTTCCTACCGAGCCATTTTCTTCGGCAATTCCATCTTCAGTAGCGTCAGTGCATTCATAACTCCCATTAGCCTGTAGCCCGCTGTTCTTCTCTACTAATGGCGACATTCTGGTTTCGGAATTTACACAAGCTCTTCGACCGTTCGGAAACGTTCAATAGTCTCGAAAAGAGGAAAAAGAACGAAAGCAGCGGGGCAGAGGTGAAACAGTATTAGTGAGCTCATCATGGAGGCCATGACGACGTGCTCGTACTACACAACAAGGAGTGCTGCATCCTTATCTTCCAGGGGTGACGTATCATCAATGCATGGCAGGCACACCAATCAAAAGACTTCAGCAACACCCCATGCTCAACAAATGAGGCATATTACGTCGATCATATGTGTCACAATCATAGGAAATCCGAACCGTCAGCATTGTGCATCGAGATGTATGGAATGCCATGCGTATTCTGACGTAGTAACGGTTTTGCTAGGACTTCGTCATTTGAATACCATCTTATACCATCGTAAAAGAGACATAGCTCAGTGGTCCAGGCGACCATTGACATTGAAGTGCATGCCGCAAAATGAAACTTGCATGGCATAGAAAGATGGGCTTTAGCTCGTCGTAGAATATGCGATAAGGCTCTTGGCTTTGGCGGGTATAACGATAGCTTACTAACCAGAGACGCGCCGTGTAAACAACGGCAATGTGTACTTGCAATACTTGCACTGTTCAGTAGAATGTTATCACATCCTTGCTATAAGCATGATCCATGAACTGCTCCTTGGCATCAGCGGGCATTCGTCACCTTTACTATCTTCCTCGTCAAGTGAATCGGAGGATTTCAATGGCCTCCAATCCATTCTCTCCCCGGCAGAACGAGCATTGTTGAAGAGCCTAGCTCAGGACTTGGGGGAAAGGAACAGAAACATACGGACCAATGCTTCTGCCATATCTTCCTCTCATCCGTCCACAATCTGTAAGGCCGTGTCAACCGCAATAGTGTCAATACACCTCTCGAGTTTTCAACGCAAAATATTGGAGGTGGAAAGGGATATATTAGAGCAAGATGCAAAAATCGTTGGGGCATACAATATTGTGCCGCTATCAGCAATAGCAGAAGCTTTTGATGGCTGGACTCGAAAGCTTGAATGGCTTTGGGACCTTGTTCAATGCATTCAAGCACCAGGCTCGAGTAAAAACCCGCAAGCTGGGCTACCGACCAGGGACTTCTGTACGGCAGCGGAGCTTTTAAAGCGTTTGGAGGAGTCCACCCACACTGGCTATCCTGATATTGAACGGATTTCCCTCAATCTGTTGAAAGTGGCTGAAACAGCATGGCTCAAACAAATATCTACATGGGTCCTGTATGGCCGGCACCCAGCCAGTGGAGCAGCCGACTTCTTTATCAAACACCTTGCAATCGTACATAATGGCCACCCCCCTGCGAGCTACCAATATGACATCGAAGATAAGCTGATCCCACACTTTGTTACGAAGGCTACAGCACAATCAATCCTCTCAATAGGGAAGGCTCTCAATTACATCCGGGACAGGAAAATTACCTTTACAGGTACTGCTTCTAGAGCGATTGCGGGTGATCTTGCGCTTTTGCCGAACCACCTGTCACACTTGTCCTCACATCTCTCAGCTCTGGGATCGCCCCTCACTGCATCCTCCTTTTCAGCTGCAATAGGAGCAATTCGCCTCTCCCTTTCACAAAATGCATTACAGAAGCTGTTACCTATAGCAAGCATCATGCAAATGCTGCATCTTCTGAAAGACTTCTTTTTGATGGACAACGGAGAATTTGCCATTGCCCTCATTACTGCAGCCGATGAGCGACTTCCATCGAGAAACAGGGCCGACGTATCAAGGCGCAGCTTGACCAATGATTTGGCTAGTATGACTATCAAAGAAGGCGAAGTCTCTGCTGTCTTAGCTCGGGCGTGGAATGCTTTAGACATGTTACAAAGCCTCGACTCAACATGCGACGAGGTTGTGGATGATTACCTTGACAGGGCTCGCTCATTTATACGCCTATCGATCAAGTCATTGGACGTGAACTCTACACCCTCACGAGGATTGACTGATAAGTCGCCAGTGGCATCTTTTGATGACCTCCTGTTACCTTCATCGACCGTGCTGAGCTTACGAGTGCATCCTCCAATGGATCTCTTCCTTGCCCCTGCTGATGTAGAGGTGTATTCGTCCATTCATGCGTACCTCCTAGCTATCAGAAGAGCCCATCTTCGCTTGAGCAAATTGTTCCTATTATCTGCTCTGCGTCGAGACCAACCCTCGTCTAAGGCGGCAGTCTCCTTAAATCACGAAGAAGCCTTTGAGTCACTCGCCAACAGGAGACGTATAGCCAATCAGCGTGCAAAGATCATGCGACCAGTATGGGCGCAAATTGGGTCTGCTGCCTTTTTCCTCACCGAACTTGGGGAATACTTTCAGGGAGAAGTAGTGAAGGGTTCCTGGTCGACATTTCAGTCATGGCTTTCGCTCAACCCTGTGTCTGATGTCCAATCTGCAGATGCAACCCTAATGTCTTCCACCAGCTCTGGACGCCGCTCATACCAGTCACGGCCTACGTCTTCTGGTTCAAGCCAGCGGGGATCACCGTTATCTCCTAGGGACCCGGAAACTCTGACAAAAGCACACAGACGTTATTTAGCATCTCTTGAAAAGGGGCTTTTGTTAGATGACTTCAACTTCACGGCACTATTACGCCGATTTTTGACATCAGTAGATCACCTTGCAGCGCTGATGCAGCGCTTAAACTACCTTCAGCAGACCTTGGACTTAGAGACAAACGCTAGTGTATCTGCAGCAGCACACAATTTCGCAGTTGAAGCTCAAGGACTTATGCAAGATTTAGGAAGTTCCTGCCAGAAGGTTTCAAACGGGGCACAATCTCTAATAGAAGCTCTACGTGCAATTGACACCGCAAGGACTGGCGCACGTTCAACCCATGTAAAAGACTTTGCGAAAGATCATGATGAATTCGTTCCTTGGGCCAATGGGGGAGTGGAGCGCTTGCTGTTGAAGTTCGATTCTGGGAATGTGGAAAAGCTATTACTGCAGCAGTCTGGTGATAGTTAAAGTACAGTGCAAAGCAGTATCAGCTTGATAGACTCGTCGTACAGCCTTCTGGCATCTTCTCCTTTGTGATTGAAGGCTAGGCTGGTCCGGGCATTGTACCAATCGGGCCAAATGCTCCTCCTGGCATTGCACCAGGGGCCGCAGATGAAGCCGGCACCCCTTGATTCGTGGCGCTTGCCGCGTTGGTTCCAGAAGTATGCTGAAATTGGCCGCCCTGAGAGCGCGAATTGTTGGAGCTAGAGCGATTGCCTCGAGTGGACTCCTCCAACGTCCGTGCGATTCTCATGTCAAGCTCCGCATCCCCCGCTCCAACTCCATTCCAGATGGTATCAGCGAAGGCTGTCTCGTTTGGAACCCCACGACGGCCCCAACTCAAGTCCATGCGCCGTACGATGCCCTTTCGCATGAAGGGGCCCCGAACGCCCCACTTCGGTGTTCGTTCAAGGTTGAGCCAGCTTCGGTTAGTTGATCGTTCGAGGTTGATGATATAGCGCCAGTGAAGGCATCGCAAGTCAGGCTGACAGTGGTCCTTGAATCTCAAACTTATGTAATTGAGGTCTCCATAGCGATCTCCGTAAAGGTGTCCGAATCCAGAGGCAATGCACATCCCAATGATTTCATTGAGCAATATTACGCGCAACTTCAGTGGTTCACCACTCTTTAAAGGGATGATCATCAACTCTCCGTTAAGAAATCTATCTGCGAAAGGCCGATACATGACGAGGCCGTTGCCTACGCTTTCGATGATTCGGCGGTCCTCCTCTACGTCGTCTTGTTCCCCAAACTGGTAAGCTATGTGACGGGATTCCTCGGATGATGGGACCAGGCGTATTACGGCCATGTCCCAGAACGGGAAATATCTGCCCATGATGGGACAAAAAACATATTCAATGTTTTGGTTCACGTCGATAGACTTGTAGTATTGCAGAACCGATATTTGCCATTTGTCAAAATGCGCCCTGAGACGCCTGCGAGGGGGTGGAGGGGGTGCCATYAGAGCTCGCGATGACTGGTCCATCCTATTGCTACTTGATGGGTTGAAAAATATAGCTGATATTACTGAAGTCAATGAATGTTCCGAATTTGGGCTGCTGCTTGATTTTCAATTAATAGCTGGTGGTAAGTTACAAGAGAAAAAGGTTGAAAGTTGCAGAAGAAGCTGAATATTATATTTGTTCCTTTAGGCAGATAAGAGCGACACACACAGCCTTCCAACGGCAGGKGTTACTCATTTCTCTCCAGCCAAATAAATGTTTTCAGACATACACAAGTACAGGAAAGGAAGCCGCGAACGATTTGACACCACTCTTCGCCACCTGCAACGCTGCTGCCCGAATTCTTGACTATCTCATTTTTTCCTTTTTCGTTGAGCTGTTCACGTGCCCGCGTGTATGGAGTCAAGAATGAAGGACGGTAAGGGACCAAGCACATTGGCCATTCGCAAAATATGGCTTTCGTGTAAGATACGATGCTGTTATGAACCATCTCCACACAGCACGCAGACTCCTTGCCTCTCTTCTTTTCTTAGGGTCCTTGCCTCTTCTTTCTCCAACCCAACATAATCGTTGTTCACTCTTCTCTTTCGGGCTCTATAGGTAGAAGGATGCGAAGACGCTGGTGGGCTGCAGTGGTGGGAGTCAGTAGTTGAGTATCTATGATATAGAGGAAGAGGGAATGCTGTGGAGTAATGGGACCTAAACAGTTGAAGAGAAGACCACACGCTCTGCGAACGACTTTAATTCTTGTGGTATCTGCCCATACAACTTCGCAATATAGACAATATTGGGGATACAGTATAATACAAAGATTCCCACCACTATGTTACATCCAGCTATGCACAGGCTGAAGAAGCCAATATCAGCGCTACGCTATACCATGCCACGCTATGCACAAAATTTTATATACCAGTGATGCCTCCCAATCGCCGCTCTAGATCAATCAAATGTACAAGGTGAGCGGAGTTCTCACGAGAAAAAATACTGGCTGTTCTTGAGCCTAGTAACATCGAAATCTCCCTAAACCAATTGTTAGAATGATGTATGCCACACAGTATGAAAGTCTTCATCCTTTTAGGGTGTTGGCTTAGGAAAACATACCTTCCTCGGGACCGGCGCGAACTTCAAAGGCAACCATAACCACACTTTTTGATTCTTCGTAACCATAGATTTCCTCTTTCTCTTTGTCTTGCCCTTTACCTCCGATACCTCAAGCTCGCTCGCTACCTCGATATCTTCATCACTATCATCCATGGCATCATCTACCTCGGGTAAATCCTCGTCATCGGCAGGGGACAAAAGTTCAATGTCATGATCATCTTCCGTGTCCAGCGCAGCAGACTCCATCACTTCTGCGTTCTCAAGGTCACCAGCCTCAAGCTGTTTATTAGCTTTCAGCTTTGCAGATCTTGAGCTGTAGTCTGAGGTGCTTCTCTTCATTCCCCCGAGGGTCGTTGTAGGCGTATCCGTTGGCGTTACGGTCTTCTCATTCGCAATCTGCTCAAACATCTTTGTTGCTGTGATAAGATTGTCACCTTTTTCTCTTTCTTTGGGATCGCTAGAGGCAAGAAGAGTGAGGCGCCGATGTTCCAGCTTCAGCTCGTTCACTTTGTGAGCGTCCATTTTCCGATGTAGACTGGAATTGCGGCTACCCCCACGCGTGTTGCTGCGCCATGCAATAAGTTCGCGGCCGATTTGGCTGTCAGCTGGAACACTAGCAAGATGCATATGATTTCCATATCTGGCTCTAAACTCCGCGGCCAGCCGTCCAATGATGTCCTCAGAGTGCATTCTTATGAACGCATCACGGATTACTCTGTTCATAGTGTCAACATCACCTGCGTGGGTCCAGAAAGAATCGTGTATTGATGCAAAGCTGATACCGATCTCGTGGCACTTGAGAGCAGTAAGGAACATATGTGTGGCATCAAGCGAGTGAATGAAATTTGGAGGGAAGGCCTGAACCTGTTTGGCTTTATCGACAGGATTGGAAGACGTCGCGTCCCGTATGGCGATCGATTGCAGTGAGGTATTGATCCGACGAGTCGCAGTMTTTCGATAAGGTTGGACCACTGGTAGTTTGAGTGGTGTTGTCCAGATGACAGCAGACTTGAAGGCCGCTATAGGATCGTCTTTTGATTTTCGGACTGTGACCTTGAATTGTGACTGAGTCTTTTGGCTCTCCGAATCTCTGCACAAATAAGCTACCTGCTCAGGAGAGATCGATTCAGAAATCCTCGCAGCCGAATCCGTGAGCCAGTATTGTATATCATGCGCTCCGTTGAACAAATTGCCAAGAGCTTTGAATATACCCCTTGCAATGTAGATTGCAGCAGCATGACGGTTTACAGTAGCATTATCGGGGAAGTCCGGGAAGAGGTCCTCAAGCTGTCGCAGAACTTGCCTTTTAGCCCCAATGAAGGTGACGCCGTAGACATTTGTCATCACCGTCTGTTTAACTATCTTTCTCGTGATTTTGCCATCCAGGTATTTCGCCAGCTCATTGCCCTTGGTCGCATCTTTCGCAACGTCGGCTTTGACGATCTCAGCAACACCAGTATATATATCTGAGGGCCTTGGCCCGGGCTCGAGATTAACTTGTTGTGCACCGGAAATGTCGCCCCCAAGAGCTGCATAGTGTTGCAAGCCGTTGCAAGTACCATCCTGATGTATGGGAAGCTGAGATATGTAGCACGTCGGGTCAGGGAGTTGAAGTGCGGATCTAAGTTCTTTACAAGCTGCAAGACATTGCCACGGGTCTTCAGCACCCAGCCACCATTTGGAGCCGCCCAAGGGATTATCCACAGAATCGTAAATATCGGTAAGATGAGCCTCGGTGAATTTGAGCCTGTCCTCGAAGCTGGCTTTATCGTACCCGTAGACGTTGGCAAGATGGACCTTGAGCCACCAGAGCCCTTGGGCTCCGAGCTCTTTTCCCTGAGCAAAAAGCAGTAGGCCACGGCAGTTATCCGCACCCATATGGTTCAGGAAGGGAGGCACAGGGTATGCACGACCCCGAAAATCAATGTTGTGCGGGAAATACATAGTCTGATTTAGGTAGGAACGTGCAACCTCAAGTTGAAAATTTTGATAACATCGCTGACTTTTGAGCCCTGACTTATGATTGTTATATTCCCACTGACGTCTCTTGAAGATAGCACGCTCCTTTGGGTCATCTGAAGTGGGCGGTGTGGGCGGTTGTGCTGATGCCTCTTCGGGAGGTATTTTGGCGAATGCCTTGCCCGTGTTCCAAACAGAGAGCATGGTCTCGAAAACAAACCTATTGACTTTCCAAGCCGTTTTTCCGAGCACATCGAGACCGGCAAAGATCTGCGACAGATCACCATTCTCACAGGCTGTGATAGCGTAACGTCTAGCTTGATCCTCGCTCCGATCGATACGTATCACGGACACCGAATGGTCCAGGTAACCGCCTTCACGCCAGCCGACCCAAGGTTTAGGCTTAGAGATCATTGGGAGATGCTTTGCCAGTGCTGAATTGACAGGCTTGTTGACAAACTGATCGAATATCTCCGAGTTGAACACAACAACTCCCACACGCTTGCCTTTCATATATTGAAACCCGTGGAAGAAAACTGGCTGCACATCACGCACCCGCGCCTTCGTGACCGGATCTTCGCGAGCAACTTGGACCTTCGCTGTCTCCATCAGGCGAGCAAGAAGCCCAGCACCCAGCCTTATCCTTGTCTCTTTATACCATTCCAAGTGATCTTCGGATTGAGCTACTGTTTGGTGGACCAAATTTGCGAGAGATCCATATCGTTTATTGCTTTTAGTGAGTTTCAGGAGACTGCGCCACTTGGTATGCTCCTTATCGTCCCTGATCGTCTGTGCATAATATTCATCCTGAATAGCATTTCCTATTCTTGAAACAATGTGATGAAGGGTGCAGCCTCTCTCGTCCAATCTATCAGTGCAGCAAGCTGCCACAGCCGTCAAAATGGTTGCTGCAGACAACTTGTCGGGGGACAAAGTCTGCAAGAAGGGGGCCCACAGCAGAAATTCTTCTTCCTTGAGAGTTCTTACCGCTTTCTGCTCAAGTTCACGCGATTTACGTATGTCCTCTTCAATCAAGGGTACCAGTTTAGTATGCCATTCCCACATCATAGCACCAACAGTGGCGTTTGTAAGCCCAGTATTGATCCCTATGCTTTTGAGATGAGTGCCTTCCACGCGCCACCGCTCTATGGAAGCTTCGAGGGTATCCCTTTCCAGCCTCCTCTGAGAAAGTTCTATTTCCTCAGGAGAACCTAGCGCGATGCTTGGAGAGCCTGCTGGTAGAGATCGGAACAAAGACAGTGACTTTTTCAAGGTCGAAAGGCCCTCGCCTTTTTGTAGCATCTCCTTGACTCCCGGCAGATCCCCTATGGTTTGGGCTACTGTAGGAGGAAAATCTTTGTTCTCGCCTGGAACGTCTGCAACATGCTGACTAGGATCTTTTGAATGTTTAGGGGAACTGTTCTATGCGCAAATAATTAGCTGCAAGCTCTTCAAGAGTAGCCGAAATAACATACCAAAATCGCCTGGGCCACCTCTGCTTTCTCAAATGCAGACAAAAGATCCTTGGTTCCTTCGGCAAGTCCATCTTCTTCAGCAAGACCCAGATATCTCCTAATCATACGATCTTTCTTTGAACCTGAGGCTTGCAAACTCGCTTGTATCATCAGGGCGTAAGTCAATTCATTTGGTCTTATTCCAACGTCCCTCAGCTCCACTTCAAACCACCGCTGCAAATCCTGAAGAATACGTAGGTCGCTATTCCGAATAACCCTATATGATAAAGCTTTGATATATTCATTATGTGCTGCTAGAAGGCCGGGAGCATCGGGGTTGTAAAGTTGGTTTAATTTTCGCAAGAGGATGGTGGCCCGCTCAACACGCCCGACTTGAAGACAGGCGTGAAGTGTCTGGTGAAGTTCATTGATATTGCCAACATATCGACCTTCGTTTCGGGTGCTATAGAATTGTGTGGGTGGTGTTGATAGGGTATCATTAATGATGATGGGCGACGTCTGAGGATTGAACGGTGGGATGGTTATCTTGTGCTCTTCGACGGTTGGGAGAGAGTTAGTCCTCGGATATGCGGCTGGATCCCAGGGAATATGATAGTCCTGATGAAGATCGATTTCGGCAGCTGCTGCAGAGGCAAGGGTTCTGCGGTGTGTAGAAGCATTAGAGGGAACGTGTTTGATGTCATTGGCACGAGTATGCTTTAGTCCTCGTACTGGACGTGATCGAGATGCAGTTGACGTCTCTCGGCGGTGAATTGGCTGGGATAGCAGAACAGGACACAAGAACAGAAGCTGTGGTAGGTCAATATTAGGGATCGATTGCCTCCGAGCATCCTTTTGAAAGCTTCGCCTCGACGCCCGTACGAACATACTCTGGTGCAGCTTGAGCAGAGGGCGCCGCTAATGTAGAGCACCTATAAGACAGCAGAATGGTCATAGATTGGGGAGAAGATGAATAGAAGGCAAAGGATACTGCGAATGGAATCTGCATATCGAAACTTTTTGACAGGGATTACGAAAACAGGCTAGCTTGCCAAGATGCATTTGCCACAGCACCAGCAGACCTATCACAGATCCTAACCTATCAAGCCTAAGTAAATCATGACAACGTCTTTGTTAGACTGCTTTCCTTTCGCTGCAGCAGCACAAAGTGAAAATTCTAGACAGCTAATCATGACGCTTCTTGGGAAGGACGCAATCAAATCCTGACTCGCTTGTTATTGCTTTCTGTCGCCTTCCAATTCATTGAAGGGGGACAAAGCGCCACCAACAATGACTTTATTGGTGGCTTTGTGCATATAACGCCGACCCGTATATAGAGCATGATCCGCTACATCGTCATGCTTCTACAATGTGTCTCATCTTGCTTGGTGTACTTCGAAGTGCAGCCGTTCCTTCCAAAGTCTAGTCCAACTCCATCTCAGAAGAAAGTACCTCGAAGGATCAGGAATAAGCATGGAGGCGAATAAGGCCGTTGAAGAGATTGAGAGGGACGTACACAAGATCGTTAGAGAGCGTGATGAACTACACAAGGAGCGCGATGAGGTTCGTATCGAGCTTCGCCATGCGAAAGCAGCAGTTGTTGAGCTGGAGAAACAAAATCTAGAACTGGACCGCATGCTGAAGATCGCTCACTCCCAACTCTCCGAGCACGTTCCAAAACGCTCATCGGCCCCAGCACCTAAGATCCCTATAGGGTCTTGGTTATCCTCGCCAGATGACTACCCGGGGCTTTGCTCGGCTGAAGACATGTGGCGAAATGGTCATCTCCAACAGGCTCTCAGTCAGATGCCTGCCCTCATCGAACGCAAGGAATTTGGTGTCCGCCACCAAATCAATGCCAGGCTATTGTTGTCAGCGATGATACAATCGTCGAGCCACGACTTCCAACTCGCGTTAAAATGGGCGGAAGAGGCTCTCCGGATGGCATCAGAAGAGCAGCAGCTTCTCGACCTAGCTGGGAAAGCTCAGTTCCATCGAGGACTCTGTTATTACTACCTGGGCGAGTACGCACATGCAAGCTGGTGCCTATCATTGGCGTCACATTTGGAAGGCCATGAACAGTGGGTTTTGGACTTCCAACAGAAGGTCGAGCAGTATCTGAAAGCATTTCCTGAACGGGATGCTAAGCGATCCGTTTCGGCTGGCTTCAAATTTTTCTGCCACCCCAAGCTCGATAACTTTGTGTACAGTGACTCAGTATAGTCAAGGTCAGTATATCCATGAATATCATCGACGTGTTATTATGTTCGTATCCTTTGTTCCTTAGGACCCTATTTCCTTTTCCATTTGCGGCAGTGATCTCGTTACCATATCGTGAAGTTCCTTTGTTCTGTAATTTTATGAGGGGCATTTTCCTATCGCTGTCATCGTAACCTTTTGCGTTGTGACTCTCCAAGAGTACAGATCAACAGTGTAGTCACATATTTGAGTCAGGCACATCGCCATTTCTTCATCTGTCCAGCTCAATCGCATTGCCGAAGAACGTGAAGAAGGAGAGAGGGTTTATCATATCTAAGGCCATAACAGTAAGTCTTGACCCCCTTCCCTAACAGGATGCTGTCGTTCAGGAACTCCTCGGTCGAATAGCGGCATGTGTCTAAGCCTCAGGAACTTCATTCCTTAAGAGACACTCAGTGATCCAAGCTCTGTCTAATCTGGAAGCGCAAAGATTCTATCCGAGCGACGGCGCCGGACATTGCGCAAAGAGCAACAGCAAAATCGAAAGAACAGAGAGTTGGCGGAAATATGCTACCTGCCTCTAGAAATTTTGAAGAAGAGGGTCGAAACACCTCTAGTGAAGCCGGTTATAACGACATAGGGTCAAGGAGAGAAGTGGACATGGCGTCGCACGATTTAGAAGCCTCAAATGAGTCCAAGACTTCTCGCAGCCCCCAGAACATTCAAGATGGCCAAGTAAGCTGAAAGATCCTGTGATTTGTCGAAAGTTCCTGACAAAGCCTCCCAGGACACAGGTCATGGGGAGGACAACGGAGTGAGAGTTGTTCAGCAAGCTAAAGTCCACGATCATTCTCTCGAAAAGGACGACTCTGGATCAGAGCCGAGCCTTGAGACCGTCACACCAGTCGACGTACACAAACAAATCGATCAATTACAAAGGGTTTTCGAGGAAAATAGAGACGAGTCCCAGTTTGAGATTGATGATTTCACGCAACAGTTGCACAGCGGCAGGATCGAAAGCCAGTGGATCTTCCATCGTATCCGCAGATCAATCGTCGATGTAATCATCACCCGTGCAACAGTCGCTTTCATGCTTGAAGATTACAAAGTAATGGAATCCCATGTTCTCAAGGCTGTCGAGACGGCCATTGTATTAAGTCAGACCTCCCTGTACGCATCATTGCTAAAACGCTGCCAGTATTTGAAGGGAGTAGCTCTTTTCTATCAGCAGCGCTCCGAGGAAGCAGACGAGGCCTTCGCAAACGCAGGCGATTGCCCCACAGCACCCGGAATTTCTCTAAGAAATGCAAAGGAATGGAGAAAAGTCATAAAAGAAGCTCTGCAAGTATCGCGGCCAAGCAGTTCTGCAGGGCCGCRCRAGAACTTCGCCTATCCAGAATCACCATACACTCCAGGAACGCAGATGGAACCTCCCTCACCTTTCCAACCTAGGAAGCTCACAGGTATTCTTGGGGAGGTAGCAGCTAGAGAGCTAAACAACAATTCCACAAACAGAATTGGAGAAAGTGCTCTTGAACAAGCGCGCCAAACCCGCGGAATACCCCCTCTCATACCCCAGAGTAATTCATCAATATACAACCCAGACCGATTGCGACGAAAAGTGTCATTCGCCGAGCCCGCAACTCCCAGGAGGCCTAGTCTGCGCAACTCTATAGCCCTTAGAATAGCGTTCAAAGCAAATCGCTCGCGGGCTATGAGCAATGCCTCCATGCAAGAAGAAAATATACTGGCAGCCTTCGGTGGTGGTGGCGGATACCAATCGCCCGCAGCAACCCCGCTGACACCATTCCAGCGGAGGATGTCATTTGGAAGCAGCATGTACGAAAGAGAGGAATTCACTGCTGGCGATGAGACGAGCAAGAAGCAGTGGGCGGCGTGGGAGAGGATGAAGAGGCAGGAAGATCAGCTGTTCAAGAACGATGAAATGCGGTTTAAGAGAGAGTCGAGGAGGAGGTATGAGGAGAAGTTGAAGAAGGAGAAGGGGGTGGAGAGGTATGAGAGGTTGAGGGATAGTCATAGGGAGAGGGTTATGGAGAGGTCTATGATTGAGAGGGGGGGGAAGGTCGAGCATGTGAGGAAAGCGAAAGAGAAGGAGAGGAGGAGGAAGGAGGAGCAGAAGAGGAGGAAGGAGGAGCAGAAGAGGAGGAAGGAACAGGGGAAGACGGATTCGTCGTTGGATTGAGGGAAATGTTGGATACATTGGATGGGGATCAAGCTGGAGAAGAATATTGAGGCGATGAGAAGAGAGGAGACACTGAATGGATAAGGTAGCGAGGTCACTAATGCTCTTGTAATAGTATCTTCAGGGTGTTATTTGGAGTTTCTCAATTCTTATATGCTCTTAAAAACCCAATATGCTCTTAAAAATCACCATGCTATCATCTCGCTCACAAAAAAGATCATAAATCMAATTGCTTCATCTCACCAATTCCACGTCCTCGAACTCGCCGTAAAAACAGGTGGTTTCCACATCAACCTCTCCGGTTCAATTCTCCTCCTACTAATCCCCTTCGCCTTCTCCTTCGCTCTCTGCTTCTCCTTCCCCTCAATCACACTCTCCGTCAACACAATAACATGCTGTCCCTTACTATACCGCAGCATATTCAGCGTCTGCAGCGTATGCAACACATCATTCGTAGTCATAGCCAGCAGGGCACCAATATCCTCTACCGAAATCTCCCCATTCGTTTTCCCTTCTTTGCTGTTTTTGTCGTGGTCGTAGAGGAGGTCGACGATGGCGTCGGCCCAGTAGGCGCGGTAGCCTAGGAGACCGAGATCGGAAAGGGGTTTCTCGGGGGAGCCGAGCTTGCCTTCGCGTTTGGAGAGCTCGTAGCTGAATGCTATGAGGAGTTTGCCGTAGCCTTTTCTTTGGTATTGGGGGAGGGTGAGGATGCAGGCTACGTTGTAGCCTTCGGCGGATTCTTTTTCTTTGCTGAAGTAGCCGACGAGATGGCAGCCGTGTTCGTCGCGGGTGGTCATGCAGTAGAACAGGAAGGGATCGACGTCGTAATAGAGTGTTTTGTGATCGAGGAAGAGTTTGCTTAGGAGGCAGAGGTTGCGGCACCAGCGGCGTTGGCGGCGACCGTCGATTTCGAAAAAGGAGATGGTATTGTCACGGTATATCTCGTTGCCAGGGGGGTGGAGTAGCGTGCATTTTGCTCGGTGGCGGGTGAAGGTCTGAAGGGAGGCGTAGTAGCTGAGGCAGAATTCGCAGATGTAGACCGTGTCCGCTGAGGCAAACGCAGATGGGTAAGGAGAAAAGTACCAGGGCTCCATTTCAAACTTCCCGATCTGTATACGGTTTAGATTCCGTACACGAGAAATTTCAGTCTGGTTTTGGGTCATGCTGCCACCTGTGCGGAGTTTCTCGATTTCTTCCTCTCGGGAGTATGGGACTTGCTGATTAGGATTCGATGCCTTTGCCGCAGCTGCCGCATCTTGGATGTCGACGAGGTCTAACTCAGAGTCTTCTCCCTTGGGGGTATCGGTGGTAATTTCAGGAGCTATGACCGAGATTGAGCCATCACTCCCTGGACGGTTCTCTTTACCACCTACTAAGGGTGGCCTGACCGCTTTTGCTGCATTTCCACTGGTAGCGGAGAGTTCGGGAGTCTCTGAGTTCTTACGACTTGGGGCARCTGTAGTGGACGTTCGAGGTCGTTTCTGACCTGCCGTTGATTTGGGAGCGGTGCCGGATTTGGGTGCCGGAGCAGTGGATTTCTGAGTTTTCTTCGCGGGTCCTTCGGGCTGTGGCCATTCGACTTCTTGAGTGAGGTCCAGGCGAGAGGCTGGTACCCATTCTTGAAAACTCTTAGTACCAAAACGTAAGACAACAAGGCTGTGAAGCTCACCATCAAGACGTTTGTTGAACTCCTCGTAATGGACACTGGCCAAGGATTACAATATTAATCACTTTTCAAAGTTAGTCAACGTCGAAATATGCCTACTAGTAATTTGGTTCTCCTTTTCTGCTTTGAATCGAGAGGATCTCAGCTTTTCGTTTCTCGCCATCCTGGGTATCAGGGTTAGCGTTCGTTCTTTACTGAGATGACCTTTTCCGTGATCGCTTAAATACGCTTTAATGGATCAAAATCAAAAAGAAAATATCACGTAGAAGAAAGCAAGGCGGTTTGCACCATTATAAGAAGTACAAGCAGCATTTTGACAAAAATCTTAACGCGCGCGGGCATACGTTAACAGAGACCTGCAGACTGAAGTGGGAATTCTTGGCGCAGCGAAAGTCAAGCGGAGGGTCCCCAAATGTTTCGCACAATCACATGTCGGACTCACTTTTTCAACGAAAGCCTTCACACCTATTCTATATCTCTGATCAGCGACTTCAATCATCTAGAACACAGAGATGACGATGAAGCCATCGAGAACAGGGTCAAAGCCTACCTTAAGGTGTTGATGGTTGCCAGTCCTTTCTCAACAGTATCTGGGGTCCCAGTCCGCTCTTGGGAGCCATCTCGGGGCGCCATGCTTGTCGCATAAGCTCAAGATACATTTTGACTGATCTTGAACATGATACAGTTGTTTTTCGAATGATGGTTGATGGAAATCTGGTGAGAATGGTGATGGCCTTTGTTGAAGGCTCTAGTGGGGCGCCATAGGGCTGAGTCAGCGGGACGAAATTTTAAGMCTCCAAAATTCGTTTTTAATTACGAAGTGAATTCACATGGGTTGAGAATATCTTCACTGACTATGCTAGTCTCAGATTGAAAGACCGTTTCTGTGGGCAGACTTTATTTCAAAGTCCACACTCGACCTGGACCCGTGTGAGCCCGTTCCTTGCGTCGCCGTCTTGAAGGACGATGATTGTCTTGGCCACGTACCCCGTAATATCATAACCTCGTAATGTTTAGACGCAAACAGGTACACACCACTACTCCGGCTCCCCAACTCCTCGCTCAGTCCAAATAGTAAACGCTTTTAGTATGGGCCCCAACTAGTAGCCATAGGGTCGCCCTGCCCATTATGTTGGTGAGAAGACGAGGTACCGTTCTGGGAGCTCTCATGACCATTCTGAGCAGTATCAAATCCAAGGTCCAGATGTTCCGGAACGTATTCCTTCTTGGTCTCCAGTGCCTTTTGATGAGCCCACGAGCGGTGGTTGACGAGATCATAGAGTGTAGCTTTGGTGCGCTCGCCCTGGCTAAGAAGCAGAGCTTGGTTGACTTGCTGGGCAACTTTTTGACGAAGGCCAGGATCGAGTAAAGATGCGAGAGTCGGGGCGAGGTTTTCAGGTGGGAATATGAGCAAGGCCATGGTACTCTCAAGATCTGCGAGGAATTCTGGTTTAGTAGGGGCGCGTGGCGCGAGATGTGTGGTTGCAAATGTGATAGCGGCTGTGATGTCGCCATCCGGAGTGGATGTGGCTTTGCGGATGAGTTCGATCAGTTGTAAACGGAGGAGAGAGAAATGCAGCGCTGAGTCCTGATCAAGAACCTTTCAAGGTGCATTAGCCTTATCAAATGAAAATAATAATAGCATCAAAATCTAATGTATGTGACATTGCTCAGACTGAAGACTGAAGTAGTTTGAGTTTTTTTCTCATCAACACCCCGAAAGGTCTATGAGTGGTGCATGAACAATATCTAATCATAGCAATATGGAGGGCGCTCATAGCACGACCGTTAAAGTCACATGTTGGAGCTTACCTCAGGATTCAATTCGTTGATCTTCATGATGGCAGTTTGTATGTCTCCTGCATCAATAGCCTCTCGTATTTCTACCCGCTCTTGTATTGACTCCACGTCTAGCATTGGGGCTATGTTTGCTTCGTGTGCGAACTTTTGTGCGGCAGAAGGGTAGCCTTCGCTGATGAGGTAGTCCATGATGACTGCATTGAGGTCGCTGAATCTCCACGTGAGCTTAAATTCCAGTATCTGTCATGTAAAAGGGTAGACTCGATTTGATTGGAAAGGTGCGCTGCTCGTGGTTCAGAGGTACAAGTTTGTATTGATTTTCCGCATAGTGGCTCGGAGAGATTCCCAACTTGATTTGAAGCATCATGATAGAACAGCTGAGGAGAGATAAAGAAGCAGAGGCACGTACGATTTCGAGAGTGGGACATTTTCCAGATTCTGTTCGAAGGCATGCCGCGGAGGAGTCGCTGTAGAAGCCGTAGAGGAAGCCTAGACGATGAATCAAGTCAGACTTTGCTGGTCTTGAACTTTGCGCATGAGTACATACCATGGTCACTCTCAGGAAGTAAAATATTATAACATGTTGTTTCTAAAGGGATCAAGTAACGATCAAGAACGTTTAAGGCTGACGACAGCGTTAGAAGCGTGGGAATGAAATGGAGGAGTACTCGGTTTTCAGGTGTGCCTGAGCTTTCGGGTAGGGCTGACACATACTGGTGTCATACGCTGGGTATCGACGGCTCGTTGACTAATTTATTATATAATGAAATACAGAGTAGATCCGAATCTATCTTCGAAATCCTGTGGCGCAGTAGCTAGCGCGTCGGTATTGTATTGGTTATGACATTTGTATGGCAGCAGTACTAAAGTACTGCATTCGTCGTTGCTTCGTCCCCCCACCACGAAAATACCATTCTTGCCTTTTTGCACCCCTCTAAACTCTCTACTCTCTTCAGTCATTCGGTGCATGTGCTCAGGTGGTTTTGGTCCCACGCCCCACTGAGTCAGCAGGAGACAAGGCTGTTGACCTTATCCACTCCAATTCTGCCCTCAACTTTTATAATGCTCGAGGACCTTTTATTTATGTGTCAAGATGGTGGGACAGATATTAGGGACATGATGAACGCTAGGTAGAGAYGCACGATTGACCATAGTTATGGACAAAGCGCATTACTCTCCGCCATGGGCTGACACCAGCATAATCGGCATAGCGGGGAGTTCTGGCTCAGGAAAGACAAGCCTCGCTGTTGAGATTGTCTCTTCCTTGAACCTACCATGGGTTGTAATTCTGTCTATGGTAAGTGATATAATGACGCCTTCAATGTCCAACCTAGTAATAAAGGGTAGGATTCTTTCTATAAAGTCCTGAGTCCTGAGCAGCATATTTTAGCGCAGAACAATGACTACGACTTCGACTCGCCAAGATCGATTGATTTTGACAGATTGGTAGACTGTCTGAAAGACCTGAAGGCGGGGTACATCTCTTTCCCTTTGTAAAAGGTATGTCAAGGCTCACATGCATCAAAGTCGACGATCAGATATACCCATCTACTCGTTTGAGGAACATCGCCGCCAGAAGGAGACAACGTCAATCTACTCACCTCATGTATTGGTACTTGAAGGCATTTTTGCATTATACGATCCGCGAGTACTAGATCTTTTGGATATGAAGATCTTCGCAGAGGCAGATGCTGATGTTTGCCTTGCACGAAGAAGTATGTTTTGCTTATACAGATTTCCTTCAATGTTGCGACACTGATGCTAATTGAAAGCAAGTTACGCGTGATGTGAGGGAGAGAGGACGAGACATAGAGGGGTGTATTAAGCAATGGATGTCATTTGTAAAACCAAACTTTGAGCGCTACGTTGAGCCACAACGGAAGATTGCAGGTATGCCGCTGATCTACGAGAACAGTTTTGACTTCTAAGTAACTATTCGCAGATATTATAGTACCTCGTGGTATAGAGAACCGAGTTGCAATTAATATGGTCGTCGAACATGTAAGAAGAACACTCGAAGAGAAATCGAGAAGACATCAAGAAGATCTAGAAAGACTTGGGAAGCAGGCCGAAGATGAGCCTCTGTCCGACAATGTATTGATCCTGGAGCAGACGACACAGATCGTGGGCATGAATACAATTCTTCAGAATCCAATGACCAAAGAGGTTGACTTCATATTCTATTTTGATCGACTGTCAAGCCTGCTTATAGAAAGGTGATTAATCCTATGCATCAATACAAAAATGCTAATGATGGCAGTAGGGCTATGGAGAATGTCCAGTTCGAGAACAAAATTGTAGAAACACCACAAGGCAGCAACTACCAAGGCTTGGCAATGGAAGGCGAAGTCAGCGCTGTGGTGATACTTCGTGGAGGGTCATGTCTCGAGACGGGCTTGAGACGTGTTATTCCTGAGTGTAAAAGTGGCCGCATGCTTATTCAGACCAATTACCGAACTGGCGAACCTGAATTGCATTATCTGAATCTGCCTAATGATATTGCAAGTCATAATAGTGTACTGTTGCTGGATGCCCAGATGTCGAGCGGCGGAGCTGCGTTGATGGCCGTGAGGGTTCTGCTGGATCATGGAGTGCCTGAAGAGAAGGTGGTCTTTGTTACCTACTTCGCAGGCCGTATGGGAGTTAATCGCCTATTGAGTGTTTTTCCTAAGGTCAAAGTTGTGGTATGTAGGATTCTGAAGGACTATCAAGAGCGGTGGATCGAGAAGAGATATTTTGGATGTTAAGGATGACACGGTCTACGTCTCTTGTCGTGGAAAGCCTTTGGACTACACAACTTATTAGACAAAAGGAGGTGAAAATTATTAGACCACCAGAGAAGGGAGTCAGCTCTTTCCAGAAACCGCAACGCTCCGCTTCTCATGAAGCTAGAGGGCAAAAAGTCTCACCAGCTATAGTTTATTTAGGAATTAGTTAGTAGTAGGAAATCCCATATAGGGGATCTTACTCTCTACTTTACACCCTGCGATTTATTACCGCTGGTAAAGGCGTATCTCTAGGAGGGTGGTATGCTATTAAGATACTTAGGTCATCGATCTTCAAGCAGCTCCATATTCTGTGGCTATGTGACCTCGAAGCCCTACCAATAGCCACTTTGATGAAGGCTTTTCGGATGCATTATATCTTACGGAATCAACAAGTTCATGCCTTAAGCAGACTCTACAAAAGCGGTCATGAGCGTTAGGGCCATTTGAACGTGTTCGATTTCGATGATCTAGTTCTTTGGGTAAATCGCCTCTAATGATAAAAGCTCTCTTCCCTTTGTACAAAATTCTTCACCGATTCGCACAGTCCATCATTTCGTGGGTATCTTCTTCAGCTTCTTGGGGCTGTGCATAAAGTTATTCGCATAGGCTTTTGGGACAAACCTCCTCTCATTCGGTTCCTGTACGAAATACTCGTAACCTTGCTTCATAGCGAAATCGATCGCATCTTCTTTCGATTTGAAGTTGAGATGAGTACCCTGCATATAATCCGCAGACGACTGCCACCCCATGAGTGGATTCTCCCATCGATACCCCTTCTGTAATATATCCCAATCCATTCGCCATTGATGACCATGCCAGTCTCCGGACTGCGTAGCTGTCTTGGCGGGCCTGTATATTCTGTAGCCACAGACGTAAGCTTGGGCTCTCCTCTTTATCCGTATATCAAAGACCTACCGGACTGTGCGTGCTTGCAAGTCGACAGGGGCTCCTGAAAGTATTGCAGCAGGCGTAAAGTCTGCTGGTTCGCTGCCATCTAGCACGCGCTTCGGAACTTGGGAGAATTGTCTGCCCGACGATTAATGGTGATCTACTCGGATGGACAAGGGATACTAACGATGTACCATGATCGATAGGAGCATGAAAGTTTGGCTGATGATGATCCACCATGCCCTCCATAGGCCCCTCTTCTCTAACCATCCCCGAGTCACTGGGTGCTGGTGCTGGAGAGTCCTTGGATGAAGATTTAGGCGCAGGTTCGACCGATCTATTTGCGTACTCGTTTGTAGCTGTCTTGCTCGCTAATCTTACACCCAAAGGAGCGACATGCCGGCATCTTGCTGCATTGGCTTGCAGAAGCCGACTAGTAAGTTGCGGTCGTAAGAGAGACATGTTGGCTAGGTTCGTATTGGAAAGCTCGCGGCTGGCGAAAAGATTGGGCAAAGTGCCTCAAAGCAGCGGGGTGCAGCTCTAGTCAATGATTGATATACATRGAGATATGCTAGATGTGATATGGTCAATTGACTTTCAGAGAAGATATCCCAGAACGCCTCTATCTGGCAATGATGTCGGTCGGTTGGGTGTAGAACTATAATTGCTGACTAAGCGACTCCAAGTTCAACCGACCAAACAACATCACCTTTCAACTCGTATACATCGTCACCCTTGGCAAATCAACAACTTCAATTGAGCGTTGAGGTGAGCTAGATGATCAGGGATTGATTACATTATCTCTTGATGCTGATCCGATTCAGGTATCCCAGGAGTCAGCTTCACGATGAGCTTCATCGCCAGGCGTGGTCTTTCGACCCTGGTCCCACCAAAGGTATCTTGTCTCGATCAATGATCTCATTCAAGTATGCTGACAATTTGAGTCAGATAGCATCTCCATCCGTGGGTCTCCATACAGCCTTTCTCCCATAATGCTGCTCCATTCAGGGGCCATGTTCTCCACTGAGCCAAAGTGTTCCTGCCATACCTTGCAACTTACAGAATAAGAGAAGACGGCTTAGCTGATGATGCTTTCATTAGGCAATTGGTGGAGCTCAAGATGCGGCACGCATGCGACGAGTKGTAAGCTTCTATGAGAAGCTGCCCCGAGGTTCAGCACCCGATGCTCAACCCAAAGGGTTGTTTGGGCGATATCAGGCTCGTTACTTTGGAAAGAACCCATCACCGGCTCGTAAGTGTTACTCAATGGGATTCCGTGATTATTACTGTATTATTGGAAGACTAATGAAGTTATGACAGCATTCTACCATCTCATTGGGTTCATCCTGATCCTGGGCTACAGCCAGAATTACTACTTCCATCTCCGTGCGTACCACATACGACTCGTGTTGCGTTCCGGGTAATTACTGACATACTCGTCTAGGACATCACAAGAACAACGCGCATTAGACGGTGAAACAAGGGGGAGATGCTAGCGGGGAACAGATGTACATACGCTAGTCTAAAGTTTTGATCAGCTTACGCACCTGATCCCGTCGTCTTATACTTGTGCATTGACATATGGGGACCGCGTTTGAACACAGATCATCAACATCCCAATCACTCTGGTCCAGTCGCAAAGTAGCTCCCAGCGGCTTTGCCGGCTATATGCAAAAGAAGAGGTCTACGGTCTCTAACATAACTCACTTGGATCAAATCCGCGTCTAATGTGACCAATCAATAGTAAAATCCCTGGGTGAAAGTCGCTCTGCCCTTTTCGAACGTACCATGAATTGTACTTCGTAGAGCGTGGGAAGGACACTAGCGTATTCTAGCGTCAACGGTCAGCCTTATGACATACGAAATCTGCTTCACCAAGTCTTGCGGGGTTGTCTATGAGCACTCCACTCAACACCATCAACTCCGCAGTATGCTATGGCTAACGGCATTACTTCTGGGCTAGAGCTTCAGAATTTGTCCACCAACTGGAAAAAGTTGCAAGAGAAATTAAAAGCCGATACGTCGAGACCTCCGAAAAGGAAGGCTAGTGAGGATGTTTTGAGGCCACAACGAAACGGCCTGAAACACCGAAAGCTTGAGCACAAGCCAAAAACACTTGAACATACCAATGGTACGAAGATAGTAGGACCGAAGGTAATGGGTGTCGGTTGGTCGAAGGCGAATGAGGAAGCCCCTTCGGCCTCATTAGCCTTGTGGGCTGAAGACAATGATATCTCGGCAAAGGACCTTGCCGCAGCATACGGTACTTCACTGAAGAATACTTCAATACCTTATAGCACGGGGGCCGAAGATAAGCTCAATGAAGGGCTATCAAGTAAAGCGGAAGCAGGCAAATATATTGCTATCGACTGCGAGATGGTTGGTGTTGGGCCCACACCAGAGACGGACTCAGCTCTTGCAAGGATTTCCCTGGTCAATTACCATGGCCACCAGGTTTACGACTCATTTGTACTTCCTAAAGAGCCAGTGACAGACTATCGCACCCATGTGTCTGGAATCACGCCTCAGCTTCTTCAATCGGCCCGAACTCTGGAAAGCGTTCAGGCAGATGTAGCCCAACTTCTTGATGGCAAGATCCTTGTTGGGCACGCAATTAAGAATGATCTGGCAGCGCTCCTTCTGGGACATTCGAAGAGGAATATCCGAGATACGAGCAAGTACCTGCCATTTCGAGAGCTGGCAGCTGGTAGAACACCGAGTCTTAAGAAGCTGGCACGGGAGATTCTAGGGGTGGATATCCAAGGAGGAGAGCATTCAAGTATTGAGGACGCAAGAGCAACAATGCTGTTATTCAGGAGGGAAAAGGATGGCTTCGAGAGGGAGCACGTGAAGAGATGGGGTCCTGATCGCAAAATCACCGAAAAGCCTATGGACGGTAACATCGAACGAGGCTATGGCAAGAAGAAGAAGAAAAAAGGGAAGGCTAAGAAATGACAAGGTTAAGAGTTGGCTGGTCTATAGTCTATGATGAAGGAGAGCATCAGCTGCTATCATGAACGACACCTTCCAAGGGATTACCAAGGAGGCTGGCGAAGAGGCGAACACTGAACGCTCATGTCGCTTAAAGATCCCAAGCTGGCTAAATGCGCTGTCAAATGTCCACAATACCGAGCTCTTACCTGTCTACAATGGGATGTCCTCCAGCATTTCTGTTGCTCCTTCCCGGCCAACGGTGATAATTACATCGCCTAACGTCTTAGTATTGAACCCCGCCTCGCAGTATGTGAAATAGTACTGATACATCAGTCAGCAGTCTGCACACACTTGTGAACAACAGGAATCGACTCACCTGCCATTTTCGCTTGAACAGCTCCACGTCTGTTCGTGTCATTCCTTCGTGTTCACCCAAAAGCGCTGGCTGGATTTGGCTCTCAAAGTTTCTTTCAAACTTTTCCCGCCATAGTCTCAATGTCTTCGCATAGTGTCCTCCAATATTCAATATCGAGTCAACTATTAACGTGCCCTTCGACCCTCGTTCTATACTGCCAACCAATTGGCTCACTGTTGGAAGATGGCCTCCCGGAAATATATATTTTCTTATAAAGTCTTCTCCTTTCGCGTATGCCTCGTATCTCGTCTCGGGCATGGTGATACACTGGAATACACCGATTCCACCGTCGGGCTTTAGCAATCGATTGACACAGTCAAAATACAGGTCCAGATATTCACGACCAACTGCTTCCAGCATCTCGATGCTGACGACTTTATCGTACAGCCCTTCTCTGGGCGTGGGGAGCGCTCGATAGTCGCAAAGGAGTACCTCGATGTTGTCTGTGTATCCTGCAGCTGCGATCCGTTCTTCCGCAAGCTCTTTCTGTTCTCGACTTAATGTTAAGCTTGTAATCATACACCCAGTCTTCTTGACTGCCGCGATCGCGAAGCTGCCCCAGCCGGTGCCAATTTCGAGAACGTGATCTGATGCCTTGATCTTTGCAGCGTTGATAAAATATCGTAGCTTTGTTTCCTGTGCGTTTTCATGACTTTCATTCTGATTTTTGGGGTCTGAGAGTTGTGCCCAAATCGGGCAAGAATATGTCATGTCTTCCGAGAGGAAGGCTGCGAACATAGCATTGCTAATGTCGTAGTGTGCTGAGACGTTCAATTGGGAGTTCGCTAAGGTGTTTGTGCTCCGGGCAAGGTTTGTAACAGTCGAAGCAAGAGAGGACGTTAATGTGGTTGCATTCGATAGCTGGGCACGGTTGAGAATGAAGATCTATTGCTGTCAGTGACCGCCAATTATTACCCAGGGATCCAATGAGACCTAACATACCCGGAAAAATGCGACGAGGTCCGGACACGAGATCTCACCCAGCATATAGCTCTCGGCGAAACCCTGTTGCTTCAGTCTCAGCGCTCTTCGCTACCTACACAGGAAGCCTAAAGCCCCGCACAGAAATCCCAATTGACGCACCATATCTGCAAACAACATGATCCGTACCCAAAAGGCTTCTTTCAGCACCTTCAACTCTGTATGTGGAGAGCCATCTTTTCTCCCCAGTTCCCCGCATATTGTGGTTTTTCCATTACAGTCTTCCACCACCAGTTGGCCAACCTGGATGCGCTCCAGCAAACTCAGGACTGTACTCCTCGAAATTGTGACGAATGGAYCCCATGTGAAGGAGCCAACATAGCTGCGCAGGGAATCGAAGGTCTTGGAGATAATTGCCATTGCTGAGTTCGAATCGAACCAGAGATCAAAAACCCTTCCACACGATCAAATCGCCGCTACAATTTATAGCATGAACCCAGCATGAAAATATATATATCAATTGCTGCCTACAGCCAGCCAGCCTTCCAAGGTCACAGCTCGTACTCGCTCCACAGTCAGCAGAGCTGTCAGAAAGAAAATAATTGTAGCGGTACCTGAGTGAAGTCACCACTCTTCTGCATGCAGCACTKACCACTGACAGGGACCCAAGGGTCCAAAAAATGCACTAGTGGTCCCGCATAGTGGGGCGTCGGCGATCGGGCTTTTCGTGTTCGTGTTGGGACGCCATGCCCGCCCGCTGCTGAGATCTTCCCACTCCAACCTCCGCCAGCTTCCTAACTTTCCTACATCTAGGCTGTTACCATGCTACATTATGCGGCGTTCGAGTTGCTCAATGTATCTGATGCGAAGATAACATATGTATTGTCCACTCGGTCTATCTTCAGGCCGCTTAGAAGTTTCCGGGAAGCAATTTCACTGAGAATTGTACACCGGACTTACCTCCGATATCATCAGAGCCGCATCTTGATCTTCAGAGATCTACCGAACCGCTTGGCCGCCTTAATTTCATGCATAAATTCTGGGTTGGTCGCCTTACAATAGTAGTTACTACATCCAGATAATAGTACACCTAATACAGGCACTGAGTAAATGAAATGAAGCGATACTACTATACAAGGAATCATCGTTATACTACCTAATACCAARCAGGATTAATTCTAGATTGTTTACTAAGAAGCCAGCTGGTGGCCCAGGTCCCAAAGAAATAAGAACATCATACTCGCAGCGAAGGATCAATGGCTATTAGCTCGATCCAAGACACACAATGCAAAGGATGAGCTGTCAATGCCGGCAGCACAGCTTGCACCCTACAGCTACCATGACCTCGGGGCCATATTTGCAGATATTGCCCAAATAGTTTCTCAACTCAGATCAGTTTTCCACAGACACACGAACTCTCCGGATACACGAGGCTCAACTCAGTTCCCAACTCTGCATTTTGCGCTTCGACTGAACAGAAGCTTACAGCTATTGCGCAATCATTCTCTCAGATGAAGGGATTAAGAGTTCAATTCCGCTGCGCTTATCGAAAATAAATTACCGCTAGCCCCACATAAAATACACTCAAACGCGTCGGCGCGTCCTACCATCCCACCGGCAGAACCTCCTATCGTTCACAAAACAAAATGCTCAAGCTCCCCTCTTCCCCGTCCAGTAATTCAAAACGCTCTACCCCCCACCTTCTCCCCTGCAGCATCCATCACAACGGCCCCGTCGACGCTACGCCTCGGTACTGGGACCCGGTGATTGGTCAAGGTAAGCCTATTTTGTATTTTATTTGGAAGGGTGGTTTTAGAGATGTTGAATGGCGGATGTGGATGTGCTGCTGATTGATGTATGTGTGTGATAGATGGGACACTAGAAGCCTATTACCGCGGGAGGAAGTTGAAAGGGAAGGAGATTAAGGTGCCGGAGGGGTATACCGGCGCTATATTCAGCAAAGCCAGCACAGGGAACGAGGGAATGGAGGGGACTACGAAGCAGGCTGGACGAGGGGGAAAGGGGGTGGTGATAGAAGATGATAAGGAGGATGATGAAGAGGGAGAATTCCAAGCGCTAGAAGAAGTGTCTTCGTTTAATAGAGTCGTGCTGTGGGGTCATGAGGGTTTGGTGGAGGGGAATGATCCGTTTGTGAAGAGTGTGGAGGAGTGGATTGGGTTTGCGGAGGCGGTGAGTCCTGCTTTATCTGGAGCTAAAACCATGCTAATGGGGAGGGTTTGACAGATGCATAAACCGGGAAAAGTGGATGGGGGGTGATGAACTAGGTTTGGGAATGTGGATGTTTCCGATGGGTTGTGAGGGTTTAGAGCGAGGAGTTGGGCGTGGAGGATATTGGGGTGGAATAGTTGGAGGGGATGGATCATTGCATAGGCGAGTCATGTTTTTGCATGGATTTTGGGGTGGAATTAGAGGTTCGAGGACGGTGCTTCGGTCTTCCCTTTTGAAGACTTGGAACCAGTTCCTGCGGTGTCATAGTCACGTATCATATGCTACAATATTTTGAAAACTTCCTCCAAGGCTCGTGTAAAGCTGTTCCTCAATGTTCTTTGCAGCCAAAATAGACACGTCAGCAAGKAGTTTGTGAGACCATTCAACCCATACAAAGTGAGACCAACCACTGATTCATTCTCTCGTCCATCCCCATACATGCAATCCGCGCCCCTCATCTTCATCAACCCAGCACCAGACGCCATGCACCATATATCAAATCACCATCATCCATCCAGCCTCCTTGCCTTGAATCCCATCGTAACCTTCCTAGTATCGATACCTAGTCGAGTAATCCTTTGGACTAACGACCAACCCTCTTCCTTTCTTCGCCCCTCGATAAATCGTCTCGATGATATCAATCAATTCCTGTTTGTCTTCCAATACCCAATTTAGCTTGTTGTTGTTTCCGGTGCCGAAATCGCACATCTGTATCACACACACATCACACATTAGCCCCCATTCCATCATCTCCTCTCCCCTCCTTTCCCCCCCAAAAAAAAACCAACAGCATAGGATTGTTCACATACCATGTGTTTATTCCTAAAAAAAAACATCAGCGTAACCGGATCATACAGCTCATACATCTGCTTGAAATCCGGCACCTGATCCAGATCGCAGACATAAAGCACCGCAAAATTCTTGACTCTGTCGGCGATTCGGTACAGCACTTCGTCTTGCCGCATGCAGTCGGCGTCCCAGTCGCGACCGAAACGGATTACGACGAGCCGCTCCTCTTCGGACATGATGGCTTGGTCGACATGCCAGCCTGTTACGAGGTGCGGGAGGACGACGGAGCCCATGGTTTGGAGGTGTTTGGGGGGGGGTGTGGTGGGGGGTGTTGGTGAGTGCGAGGAGTGTGGGAGGTGTGGGTGTGCGGTTTGATGGGTGGTGAGGTTTATTGGGAGGATTTTTGAACTGTGTTGGTGGTTGGTGAGGAGGGTTGTTCGATGCCTTTCGATGATTCCAAGTCAGTGCCAAGACTATAGGGCTGGCGCTGGCTGAGCCCTAGCTCGGTTAGAATTAGTGGTTAGTGCCAAGCTAGTGCCAAGCTAGAGGTGACTGAGGCAAGGGTTAGGGCTCTGTAGAAGTATTGCTGTTGCGCACCTGTTTTGGATATTCAGAGTAGACCCAGCATCAATCAGTACACATAATTTCCATTTCCTGTCCCTCACTCAATCTCTTTCCTTGTAAAGTTTGGAAATTGCTGGTCACTGTGCAGGCATAATGTTCAAATTCTATCCAGCTGTGAGCTTTAACAAACCCAAACATGAGCTCTATATCCTCGCATACCCTCGGCCTTGACCTTAATTGTCTTGTACTCTCCTCAAGACAATACTTTGGAGGTATCCTGGAGTCTCCTCCAARATCGGCCATGATCTTTTCCATTGCTGCAATTGCCCAATTTTCCATACTCAGATCCCCAGTTATGTCATTCGCGTCTCTTTTGTAGGCTTTGAAGACCTTGATGTTGATTTATATATATCAAACCAACGCGCACCATGCCGTACTAGCGAATGACTGCCATGATAAAGCCTGCAATAGCGGCGCTGGCAGGAAGGCTTGGATGGGGCATCAGCGTTGTCGCTGATGCGTCTTACAGACGTAACGATATGCTTATTATAGGTGGACCATCGGGACCT
This sequence comes from Cladonia macilenta KoLRI003786, assembly GCA_000444155.1. NCBI lineage: Eukaryota > Fungi > Ascomycota > Lecanoromycetes > Lecanorales > Cladoniaceae > Cladonia > Cladonia macilenta. The sequence goes on along the minus strand of KE598614.1, from coordinate 315,938 downwards.
TCTAAATGCGTCTCCGGTTGTGTCCGTAGCAACCTGAAACTCGTTGCCTGTTCCGAAGGCACCGATCAGTTATTCTTAGTACTCCTCAACTTCAGCTCGGAAGTCGACCTACTAAGTTGGCACATCCAACCTCTTCCTTTCCAACTCCTTCGTCATCATAGATGTTTCAAACGAAGTCAGAGCGTTTAGCCAAGGATGACCTACCATCCGAGGCTCGCATGCAAAGCACCGCAGACCTACAGTTGCGGCAAGACCACGGTGACGGAACTCGTATTCCCTTGGAGGTCCGTTTTGAGAATATGCTGGCTCTTTTCGACAGCGTTACTGCGTCGGCTATCATAGCCAGTGGGAAGAGTGATGACCATTATGATCAAGATGTGGCACATTCACTTGATGACGATCTCTTTAAGCTTCGCAGATGGACAGAGAAAATCAAAGCTGTCATGCCAGATGCAGAGTTTCCTCGTAACAGCTTGAGAATATTGGGCAAACTTGACGGGCCAGTAATGGCTAGACTTTGGCATGTTCTTAAAAGAATGGAAATAGATCTATCGGAACTGTCAGCCTACCCCCTAGACGACTACTTTAACGGGCAAGTTTTTACCTAGAGCACCTCATCTTCAGGTCCAACTAACAACTTCTGGGCAGAGTATTCAATCTCGGGTTTCGTGGAACTTGTAGCCAAGTCAGATACTGGATCGATCAACTGCATGAGCTCCAAGATGCACTGGCTGAGGACCTCTCGACCCGGAAAGCTGAAATTCACCATATCCTAAACGAAGAGAAGAACATGGCAAATCACAGACTGCCAGTTGTCTGCTTTGGTTAGTATTTCTAGATACCGTCTCTATACAAAGGATAGAAAAACTTAGACTTTATTGCAGATTCAGGAGGTGTCCGCAGCTATTCGAGCTTGATAATTTTCAAGGCGCTAATGGACGAGGTTCGCTCGCTGGCTAGAGGGTCTGGAGGTATGGATCATAGTCTATGTATCGAGCTACCGAAGCTAACAATGAATAGAGGACGCTATTGTTGAGTCGATTCGGCCATGTGACGTCTTCACGTACATGTTTGGCGTACACAGTGGAGGGTAAGTTCATTATAACGCCAACTTCATGAGTACGTATATGATCTAATTCGCTCAGCTTAATCGCTATCATGCTTGGCCGCTTGAAAATAACAGAGGAGCAGTGCAAGGTGACATTCCATACTTACTCGGAATCTATGTTTGGTGATCAAGGCCTAAGTAGTTATGCTGTATCTATTGTTGGCCTGATCACATCAAAGTACAGAGAAAAAGGCATGGTTCGAGCAACAGAGACTCTGCTCAGATCATTCGACCCTACGCTTGAAAGTCAGAAATGGAAGCGTAACGGGTTTGCAGTCCCGGCTGAGCGCTGCAGATGGTAAAGCAATGTTTCCCGGGAATAAACAGTTGTCTAACATTCGCATAGTGGAATTCTTGCTCTTACCGACCTAGATGATACCGACAATGGATATGGCCTTTATCTTTTCCGGAATTACGATAATACCTTCTTGAGTGCTCGAAATCCCGGAAAGGCTAATAATTGTCTGACTTGGCAGGTCGCACTGGCAACGACAGCTCCCATGTTCCTTGGTAGACTGTATCTGGATGGTGGTCTTTTAGCTAATAGTGCGAGCGAAGAGGCATTGAAGGAAACAAAAAAATTGCATCCAAATCATCCCATCTGCCTGGTCAGTATTGGTTCAGGCAAACACAAAGCCGTCGGCAGATTTCCACCTCGCAAATACAATCGCATCTTCTACACCGTTAAAGCTCAGGTAGCTACCATTTTAAACAACGACTTAGCCCACGACTACATGTGCCGCTCAGCGGCTGAACATTCAGACAGCATTTCCTATTTTCGGTTTGATGTCCCGGGTTTGGAAAACGTCCGCCTAGACGAGTGGACTGTGAAGACAAGAGAACAATGGCCAAGCTTGGGAAAGATGCATACAATTGAGTTCATTGAGAGGCAGACCAGTGAATATCTGGCACAAGACGAGACCCGCAACGAGATTCGTGCGTGCGCGAAGGTGGTGATCGACTCTTACTGCAGGAGCAGGGGAGCTGTTCTTCGGGATAGATAAGTATAGTCCGTTCATAAATGGACTGGCAATTTGGGAATGGAAGATCTATTTAGGGATGAGTGGGTCTGTTTAGGAATAGTCTAGGCCATTGGCAGTTGAACTGGGTAAAAAATAAATCTACAGTATTCACGCTTCAACTAGAACACTTAGTATGCCTTCGGGCAGTTTTCTCGTCACCTCTGATAATTTCAAAACCAGTTCAGAAGATCAATCACTTATACCCAATTCTCATACTCTAAAAAGACGGCAATCGCTTAGAACAGACCCGTCCAAAACTGAATATACACCCACCTTCTCAATCCCCCTCCCTACCATCCTTCCTCCATTAACCCTTCGCCTCCACCAAAACACTTAACTACATACCCCACAACCAAAAACAAAAAAAAATCAAACATCAGTTGCTGTGGGCAAGGTTCGAACTTGCGCGGATACTCCATCTGTTAAATTAATAAGCTTAAGACAGACGCCTTAACCACTCGGCCACCACAGCGCGATTCTGAAAAATCAATGTAAATACATTGTATATTTGTTTTTGCACAGCAGGGATTTAGATGAAGAGTGTCAGGGGTATGGAGGGCGGTAGGATGGGTTGGGATGCGATGAGGATGGATGAGGGGTCTAGAGGTGGCCAAGGCATCGAAATTGGGCCCCAAAATTAGCCCTATTGTTGCGGTACAAGCTAATTTCTCATTCCATGATGGTTCTCGAAACTCTTCCGCTTCTTCAGGTCTCTGTACCGTAGCCTTATCCTTTTCTACTAGGACTTACTCTGCAGCATGCACTTGTCTGGAACTCGGGATCACGCGTGAGGTCGGTACTAAGGGGTTAATACCATTGAGAGACGCTCACGGTTTGATTGGGAATTAATAATATTTCTATCTAAGATGCATGTCCTGGAGCTCTAACAATGCTGCCGCTCTAACTCCTTTTCCACTTCGTCTATGAGAACTTTTCTAATGCCACTCAAGTCGTCGCTTTTCTGTACGTGTATCTGTCTCCTCGGCAGGTCTTCAAGCCCAATGAATTGCGGAGGTAAGATATCCCTGAACTGAAATCCTTCATGGTTCGCCAATGCCATCTCCACAGCGCGGCTGAATTTGGCTGGGTGTGCAGTTGACAAAGCCACGTCACATCCACCAGGTGGCGGTTTGTCTAATCGCAATGCCGCAGCTACACCAACGGCAGAATGCGGGTCGAGAATGTAGTTGTTGGGCCATCCGTAGACTTCGCGAATAGTGGCCACTGTTTCCGGATCCGAAACGCGTTCTGATTCGAAATGCTTCCTCGCGATGTCGAGCACTTTCTTTTCGACCCTGAAACCTCCTTTGGTCTTCAGTGCATCCTGCCATTCCCTGACTCTTTGGCCCGCTATATATCTTTCCGTGTCCAACCCGATAATGCTGTCATCAGTGGTACAAATATCGAATGCAATGAACCATAATAGCCGCTCAACGTTGCTGCTTGTTTGAATATCCATTGCGGGAGACAGTGTTTCTTTGACGTATTCATCGAACGGCCTGGCCCCGTCCCTTATTTGAACCCCATCTTTGGTATGATTAACAATAGGCTGCTTCTCGTATGCACCCGTCTTCCAAAAGCGGTATAGTATATCATTTTCGTTTGTAGCAATGATTAGTTTTGAAATAGGGAGTCCCATTCGTTTAGCCAAGTATCCTGCTAAAACATTCCCGAAGTTCCCTGAAGGGGTAATGAAACGGATTGCGTTTGTCGAAGGATCCAAAGCCCCAGACCGGACAAGAGAGAAATATGATGCGAAATAGTACGTAATCTGGGCCAAAATGCGCGATATGTTGATCGAATTCACCCCACAAAGTTTCAACCTTTTCTTTGTGGTTGGGTCGGCAAAGAGAGCTTTCACGGTGTCCTAATGCATGCGATTAATACGCTTTCAAGTAGGATTGAGAAGGGTGGTTCACTTGACAATCGTCAAAAGTCCCGTCGAGGCTTAGACAGCGCACTAGGGGCTTGATCAGCTGGCCTATAAGATCAAAGGTCTGTATAAGAACGTACCATTCTCGTCTTGTACAGAGGTCATTTGCGCCTCCTGTACTGGGCTAATTCTTCCATTCGGATACAAAATGAATATCGAAACGTCCTTTTTGCCTTTCAGACCATAGATTGCTGCGGCGCCAGTATCTCCACTTGTAGCTCCAATGACGGCTAAGTGTTCCCGATCTTTGCCCGTCTTTCCTTTATTCTTTCTAACAAGGAAAAATTCCAAGAGATTGCCTAAGAATTGCAACGCAACATCCTTGAACGCGCTATATACCACCCAAGTATAAGCGACAGCGGGCTGTACAAGTTTGCGTTCAGCAATCACTCGACTTACAAAGTTGGTCCATGAAACAGCTCTAGTAGGTATAATTTCCTATCACCATCTAGTGCAATAGTAGGGGTAATTTCCGGTACTCGGAAAGTCGAATACGAATTTTGGACGATAGCTTTTAGTTCCCAAGGCGATATTTCGTCAGGAGAAATATATAAGCTAAGAATTTGAAATGCGAGATCCGCGAAAGACAGATTCAACCACTGTTGATGCCAATCCTCCGGCAATGAAGGAATCACTTCTGGGATGTATAGTCCATTATCTGGCGCAAGGCCATCCAGAACAGCTTTCTCAAAGGAGACCTGAACAATTATTAGCGCTCCAACTTGGCGGATTTCGCAGTCATACGAACCCCATATGAGCCTCCGCGCGTGCTGAGATATTTGTACGAAGCGGTTTCTGAAGACATTGGGATTGTGGAATGAAAATTTCGTCTGTCAATTAAGACGGTGTCATGGAATTTCACCTTACGAAATCAATATAATGGCACATTGAGTCCACGTCTTTGTAGGTACAGGGTACCACATTGTAGGTGGGATGAGAATCAAGCGAAGTTCCTGCAGTAAAATCTTTCCATACTTTTACCGAGGCCGCGGAAACATTCCGCCATACGAAGTGTGAGAGTCTATGGTTTCGATATTTCCTTTCATTCTTTGAGAACGCCTACACATCTACCAATTATGACACCAACAGCGATTTCATCGCTAGATACACGCCCTCTTCCCACAACGAAATCATGCACCACAGTCTCGCCTACAGAAATAAGTACCCTGTTCCACACGCCACCGCAACCCACTTCCACCGACCCTATCCCACCCCTCCGCCAGGCCCTATGCTCTGAACAAACCCCCCTCGCCCATCGCTTCCGCGCCCTCTTCTCCCTCAAACACCACGCCTCCCTCCACCCTGCCACTCCAGACACCCTTCCGGCCATCTACGCGATCGCCTCCGCTTTTATCTCACCCTCCGCCCTCCTCAAACACGAATTAGCCTACTGCCTCGGCCAGACTCGAAACTTGGCCTCTGTTCCATTCCTGAGGAGGGTGTTGGAGGATAGGGCAGAGGATGCGATGTGTAGGCATGAGGCGGCGGAGGCATTGGGGGCGCTGGGGGATGTGGGGAGTTTGGGGGCATTGAGAGGGTTTAGGGATGATGCGGATGAGATAGAGGTGGTGAGGGAGACGTGTGAGGTTGCGGTGGGCAGGATTGAGTGGGAACATGGGATTGGGAGGGAGGAGAGGGTGAGAGGGAGGTGAGTTTGACCTTGGCCGCACACGCTGGAGGTGGCCGAGGAACTGAAGATGGAGTGACTGATTTGTGAGAATAGTGATTTTACATCTATTGACCCTGCGCCACCGCTTGCACAAGGTACAAAGGAGCTGTCGATACCAGAGCTGAGGCGGAGGCTTCTGAATACGGAATCGCCGCTTTTCGAGCGCTATCGAGCTATGTTTGCGCTCCGAGACCTTGCTTCTCCTCCCAATCTTCCTTCCGCTGTGCCTGCTGTCGAGGCTCTTGCAGACGGTTTTACCGACCCCTCAGCGCTGTTTCGGCACGAGATTGCCTTTGTCTTCGGCCAGCTTTCGCATCCAGCTTCGATACCTAGTTTAATTGCTACCCTGAGCAACAAACAGGAAGAGAGTATGGTGCGGCATGAAGCTGCGGAGGCGCTTGGTAGTTTGGGGGATGAGGAGGGCGTGGAGGATCTGCTAAGAGGATTCTTGGATGATCCGGAGCAGGTTGTCAGGGAGAGTGTTGTTGTTGCACTTGATATGGCGGAGTTCGAGAAGAATGGCGAAATGGAGTATGCTGTGTTGCCCGAGGAGCAGAGTTTCTCGCCACTGGCGAGTGTAAAAGCATAGATAAAAATGTAAAGACTCCTCAATTGTTTGTGCTGAAGCTGTTAAATCAAAGTCAGTAAGTGTTCATTAGAAAGGGGGAAAGCATGTGGGCATACCTATGGCCGCATACCACGCAGCTGTAGAAAACCGTGGTACCCTCGTCCGCGCTTCTCAACTGCTGAGTGTAGTATCTCATCTCCTTGCTACCACACTCAGAGCAGGTCTGTTGTATGACTGCATCTCTCTGAATATCTTCTTCGGTCAAAGTTTGCACGGCTGATCTCTTTGCGCGCAGAACCGAAGGAAAGGCCGAAGGTTTGGAGCGCGTTGTAATTGTTTTGGCTGAAGTATCTGTAGGACCGAATCAGCTTTGTCTTGGTAGGAGGTATTCGTATCGTACCTTTGTTTTCTGTGCCACATACATCGCATTTCAATATTGCTTTCTCATTGCCCGTAGATCCGTCCAAGAGATTTCCACAATCGGTGCAGAACACTAGCGACCCAATGGCTGCCATAACTCAAGGTCCGCGAGCTCCCTGATCCCTCCTTCAAAAGAGTGCGCGTTGTATTATACAATGGGACTTGGAAAGAAGACAGGAAGAATAAAATTACCGGATGATCTTCAGCTTTTGGCCTGTCATCCCACTTGGGCTTGGCTAGCGCTGCATCCAACGTCGATCTCCCGAAGTCCCGCCATCCGCGAAAGTGAACCTCACTGGACCGTTGTGAAGTCCTGCACGACCACCAAGTTCGCTTTCTAGCAGCAATCATGAATCATACAACACTTCTTAGCTAGCCCAGCATTCATGGACAGGGTTGTCTGCGTCTATGAGCATTTGGAATGGCTTCCCCTAATCACAAGGCTGGGTTGGCTGTTGTCGTTCCTGCCACTGACAACAGAAGCCCACCTCGCGCAAAAGTCAAGCAGCATGCCTTTGGCTCACCGCGCAAGATAATTGCTCAGTCAAATGGCTACAGTCCCAATCGACAATCAAGCGGGATGCTTCCTCCACCTCCATATGCGAATGGAACAAACATGCCCCGACAGACGAATGGCGCATCGCAGGCTGGTCAAGTGGACGGGACGTCTGCTCTATCACCGAGCGGTAGACCTCAACGTTCAGATAAAGCTCGAGCGCTTCCTGCTCGGCAGAGGCTCTTGGGTGTGGACGAGGCATTGAAATTCTCCCCTCTCTCTTCGATCGTCCCTTTCAATCCAGGTAAATTCTGCCGTTAGTGCTTCATGGACAAATTTAACAATTTAGACATCATTCCTGCACCTCATGTCAATTTCTCCAGCCCACATCCAGTGTTTCCTACCCCGCCCGAGCAGCGCGCCGCTCGACAGCCCCTAGACATTCTCGATGAGGACCTTGCCAAAACCCGAGGGCAATCGAGTATGGCTCAGCGGGCAAAGAACGATCTTCAGTCATATCTGAGCCAAGATGTGATTACAGACTTGTAAGTCCGATACTCTTTCACTAGCTTGATCCAACTGACCCCTAGTGTCAGCAAGTTCAAAGCTCCAGCGAAGCTCAATTGCAAGCAAGGACCCCCTTTAGCCACGAAGAACGGCAACGGCCATGTGCCATCTCCTAGAACCGTTGGTGCCTTTGGAAACATGATGCTCCATGCAACTGACCTATCACACCGTTGTTAGTTCTCCAGATGATGAGCAAAACGTAAGAGGCTAATGACTCACCTGCTAGATCCTACCCCCACAAGCCCCGAGCAGGCCTCCCCTAGGCTTCAAGCCAGGAGAAGTTCCTTACAACCGGACAACATCTCTAGATCTATAACAGCACCTAACCTGTCACAGCCTTCGCAGGTTGCGGATGATCCTAGATCGAAGATCCACAGCCAACAACAGCCATCCCCTATTACACCCTCCCCTCAACGCATCCTCAGTCACAACGAGAAGGCTGTTTCACAGAATCTTGAAAAATCCGCAAATGCTGCTCGCCTGTCTACGGCATTGCCGGCACAGCCGACTCCAATGGTCATTATCCCACCTTCGTCTGCGGAAGCGCTACAAAGTGATTTTGTGACCTATGAAGAGCCTCCAAGAAAAGACGGAGCTAAAATAACTCGAAAGCGAAAGCGTGGCAGCGAGACACAGCTGGGTGCGAGTGTGTTACAAACCAAGAATCAAAGAGCGGCCTCGGACGAGACCTTGCGTCAGCTCCAGGACATCATCCAGGAAATTTTCGAAGCAGATGATCAATCACAACCCGACGGATTAGGAGCTATCGCCTCCTTCAACTCGCAATTCTTTGTGTTAGCCAACTTCGAGGAACAGGAGGTGACTACATTGGCTCCGAGCGTCCATGTAAGACTAGAGGCGGCTCTGCACCGGGTGATCACGGCCGATAGATTATGGGATATCCCTGTAGACCACCTGCAACGTCTTCAGAAGCTTTGCGAGGGAGCTCTGTCTTCGGCTGAGTCGTCGGATTTACAGATCGAAATCGAATGGAATACAGACGAGTTTGCAAGCTGGGTCCAAAGAGTCGAGGCTATGGATCTTGGACTTCGGTCTGCTCGCACTGTTCTCAGGATGATGACGGGAGGGCGCGAGGAGAAGCAATTATACTCGGAAGAGTTGCTCCAAAGTGTGCTGGGAGTTGTCAAGAAAGTCTTAGAACGTTGCATCACTCCAACTGTCGAATTTCGAAGCTCTGGTTCCACTGCAGCAGTTTTCGAAGCAGCTTCTTCACACAAAAAGGTAATCTCGCAACTGTTACACGATACTACTAAGATCATGGCACTCCTGGTGAAGCTTTTGGCCAAGGTCGAGATGGCTGAGATGATCATCACTGGCATCGAATTCATCGCCACACCACTTCTGTTTGTAGAAAATTCCCACAGCGAAAAAGATTCGGTCCTTGGCGTCCAAAAGTTCGAAAGCCTACGTCGCATAGCTCTGGAAATGATCTCCATCGTTTTTGCGCGGTACCCAGAACAGCGTCTCTTCATATTTGATGAAGTCCTCGGGTCATTGCAGAAGTTACCAGTGAGTCGACAGAGCGCACGACAATACAGATTGGGAGAGGGTACAAGCATTCAGCTCGTTTCTGCATTGATCCTTCGACTGGTTCAGACCAGCGCATCGCAATCGACTTCTGCTAAGAAGAAATCGTCAAGAACGAAGTCATCTCTGGTGGAGAAGGGAGAGGCCAGTGGGTCATCTTCTGAAACTGGGGATCCAAGCCCTACTGAAGAGGATGATGATTCAAGTGGATCTGATGATGATGAAAAGCCTGCTAAGAACAATGCCTTGGCCAGGTTGAACAAGGAAGCTAGTTCACGCTTGGACGATGCTGCTAAAAGTGCTCAATATGTCGTCAGGCACCTTGTACAACGGGCTATGACAGCCTCTAAGACCGGGGACCAGCCCCATCGACAGCTGCTGGATATTTTTGTTGAGGACCTGATTGCAGTTCTAAGCTTCCCAGAATGGCCAGCAGCAGAGCTAATGTTGCGGATTTTGTTGGCCTCATGTCGAAACATCGCTGAAAACGCAAAGTCAACGGCTCCCGCAAAGAATATGGCCTTGGAACTTCTAGGAATGATGGGTTCCGCCATCTCGGAGCTGGTGTTCAATACCCAACAGAGAGCGAAAAATCTCGAATCCAATGAGACAGAGTTTAGTGGATATATGCGACAAATGATCGACGACTATATGGATGGATCGCTTGAACTCAACGAGGTGGTCATATGGAACGGACCATGCCACGCTGTTGTGGAGTATCTTGAGTCCAATAGCTCAGATGATCCCCAGGCTGGTAGCGCCCAAGGCTACTTTCTGGCAAGGTGGGCCAAGGCTGTCACCTCTGGAGACCTAAAACCCGGCCCGGAGAGCGATAAGCTAGCCTATCGCCTGCTCAAAATGCTTTCTGGTACCGGGTGGTATGCTTCTAAGTACGTCCATTTGCACTGATAAATTTAGATACTGCGTGCTAACGATTTGTTCAGTTCCTTGGGCTCACTGTCGACCGTCCAGTATCGCATTGCTTATGCTCTGTCATTGCTTAGCATGGACTTCTGCCGCCAGTTCGATTATATACTGAAGATTCTGCTCGATTCTGTCACGAGCGAGCAAATCACTGTACGCACCAGGAGTCTAAAGAGTGTTACTCAAATGCTCGAAAAGGACCCTTCAATACTCGACCGGGCAAGAAATGTCAAACTACTCATCGTCAAGTGTGCCACTGATGCTTCTTCGATGGTCCGGGACTCGGCTTTGACCCTTATTGGCAAATGCATCGTCTTGCGCTCTAGTCTGGAGGCTGAATTCTTGGGACACATTCTGAGGTTGACTGACGATCCGGCTACTGGCGTGCGAAAACGTTCGATGAAGTTGCTCAAAGATATATACCTTCGTAACACTGATAGGAATGTGAAGACAACGATTGCAGTCAGTCTTCTGCAACGGGCGAGAGACCTTGACACCGGAGTCTCAGACTTAGCCCGTCAGACATTCGAGGAAATCTGGCTGTCGCCGTATTGGTCGTTTCCTGATCTCGCTGACGCGTCTGCTCAGGAAAAGGTTGCACTTAGGGGACAAGCTAGCCTTATAGTTGCCACAGTACGACGAGGTGAAAAGGTGTCTTCTGTCCTAGTGCACCTATTGAAGGCGAYTCTCTCCAATAATGCAAAAAGTTCTGCGGGGAACTTTAAAGTCTGCAAATCCCTTGTCGCCACAGCGTTTGATATGATCATCGACAACTCGGAGGAACCGGAGCCCCTAGAGCAGCGACACATTCTACAGACAATGACAACTTTTGCCAAGGCCAATCCGAAACTCTTCACACCGGGTCAGCTTGAAGCGCTGCAGCCTTATATCGCAAATCTTGCCAGCATAGAAGAGCTTGACGTTTTCAGATCGACTGTGGTGATATTCCGTTGTGTGCTGCCAATATTGTCGAATGTGCAAGTCAGAATCCTTAGCGACATCCAGCAATCCCTAATCCAGACAATCTCCAAGCTCGGAAAAGCAGAGCTGAATGAGGTTGCTGAATGTCTATGGACGATCAATGGTACTTTGCAGAACCCGGAGAAGCTGTCGAGATTGATCATATCCGTCCTGAAGAATTTGCGTAACCTGCAGAATATGACAATTGGCGATCCAAACAAGCTTGAGGATCTCAAAAGAGTCAAGAAGTATATCATCATCGCTGGCTATTTTGGCAAACACTGCGATTTCGAGGGCCAGATTACGACGTTCAAAGGTCTACTGCCTTGGTGGACTGGCCGCTCTGTGGCCGGGCTAATCGTAGAATCAATACACCCATTTACCGATACCCGGCAACCCCTAAATCTCAGAGCGGAAGCTTTCGACAGTATCGGTCTTATCTGTCAATCATGGCCTTATCAATTCACCCAAGAGCGCATCAGCAATGCGTTCCAACATGTACTGCGCGAGGGCGAACCAGAGCTGCAGAGCATAGTGCTCGCAAGCTTCAGAGACTTCTTTGCCCGAATAGACCGTCAAGCAGAAGAGAAAGGCACCGAAGCTTTGCCTGGAGCGGACGCTCCTACTGAGGGGAAGCTTGGGGGATCAATGACTGCCAATGATGGTGATGGTGCCTCGGCGCTGATAGCACAGCGCTTCTTGAGAGATACATTGGCAATTGCATTAGCCAGCCAAGATTCCTCTGCCTTAGCTGCCACAGAGGTCATCGCGAGCATTAACCGACAAGGTCTTGTGCATCCCAAAGAATCTGGCCCGGCTCTTGTAGCTTTGGAGACGTCGACAAACCCAAGTATTGCTGAGGTCGCTTTTCAAGAGCATCGGATTTTGCATCAGCAGCATGAAAGTATGTTCGAGCGGGAGTATATGAGAGCTATTCAGGAAGCTTTCAAGTACCAGAAGGAGATTGTGAAGGATACTCTGGGCTACACAAAGCAACCATACGCCTCGAAGCTGTCTGGCATGTTCGATATTATCAAGACAAGCAAGGGTAAGTATCAGAAGAAGTTCCTGTCCAATTTCTGCTCGAAAATCGACTTCGACATTTCAAAAATGGACCTCGAAGGCAACCCGCCAAACACTCTGCAATTCTCGAGGTTCCTCACTGAGAATCTGGCCTTCTTTGATTACGGCAGGCTAGATGAGCTGATGCATACCATATCGTGCATGGAGAAGATTGTCGCCGACACAGGCTCTGGCATCGCTCACAGCATCAGTACAGAAGTCTTTCACCTCACGGTTGAATCTGATTCCCAGGACACCAACAGTCAAGCTCCGCAAATGCAAGGCTCGGGTGAAGCATCTCAACCTACACCGATTGATCCCACAAGGCTTTTACAGCTGACCACTGGTGCAATAATTCTGTCGTCACTCTGGGAGGCCAGGACGTTTCTGAAACGTCTTTACGGTCTGAGCTCCAACCAGCACAAGAAAGAGAGCAAAGCGAAAGCTGCGGCGAAAGATCTTAATAAGGCTCCGAACCGAGTTCAGGGCGTCAGTGGTGACAAGATCGTGGCCCTACTTGCCGAGAAGATCAACTCTTTGGAGACAGAAGAATCAATGATCCAACAATGTCAAGAATTCGTTGATCTGATGTCTATAGATAATGAAGTAAAAGTTGCGGCAGATGGCGACGAGGAGTTGGACCGTCCTGAAACGCCTAGCGGTGACGAAGAGCGTGATGCTCCAATGAGTGGCGGATCCAGGGGGTTGAAGAGGAAGGCTTCTGATTCTATTGCGGGCACACCAATGAAGAAGAAGAGGGGTCGGCCTTCGCTGAAGAGGAAGCAGAGCACCAAGAGCGTTGAGTCGGATGATGAGTGGGAGTAAAGAGTTTTCCGCATCACCATCATCTCAACTGCGCTGCAAAGCCATGGTATTGTTATTTTGATGGTCTGCACGGAAGAGAAGAGGAGGGTGTGAAACGTTCTGAATTCTTAGAGGACTATGTTAATGGTTTGTGGCGGCATTTTATGCATTGCATCACCTTGCTGGAACCAAAAGCAGGAATCTGGAGTTAGATATTAAGATGCTCTACCTAGTGCAGGTTTACGCATCTTTGCTTTCTGTTGCATATAGCTGGCTATGAATGAGCGAATTAGACGAATCCATTGTTATGAATGACCGTTTTGAGTTGATGCATTCCACCTTCTTTTCCTTTTGCAATATGTCACTAGCAATAACACAACATCCTCTCACCAATACCCTTCCCCACCGCCAGCGTCGTGGCGGCGAGAGTGGTGAACTCTGCCGAATTCACCCTCGGGTTATGTGTTGAACTTACCCGCGTGTCATGTAGACGTTACTAGATCCCCTGCTCAGAGATCTGCTCTCTACGTCGTATATAGACGTTGCTAGAAAACCTAGCATATATCTGAATATCTCAGAAAAGTTCCCACTTCCATGGGCTATTTCCGCCCCATGCGGGCCTTTCACACCTTCCTACCCTCCTTCAGAGGCAGGAAGATCTCATTCCAAAGATCACTAGCAGTACCAAGATAATACGTCAAACTCACATCGGCCATACTAGCTTCCGGTCCTCCAGCCATCGTCTCGAGCTGCGAGATCAAATTCTCCAAACCAAATGCCTTCCCCGTAGCTTGCGTGCTCGTAGCTTCGGCCATGACATGCACGACGTGAATATGGAAATGGTAGTACGTGGGTTGATCTATTTGCACTTGTCAATCCCATCCCACAGGGGGCATACTCACCAAAAAGGAAAAAAAAGGGAACACACAATGCACATAAAGCTTCAACTCATCTCTTTCAATCTTCTCGTAGAGCTTCACCGTCGCCTCAATGACTTTCCCTCTCATGTTCTTCAACCACCCTACATGCGCCTTTCGCAAATCCCTTAAACTCCAGATATCCCTCCGCTCCACCAGCGCTAGTAAGTGCAGACTCTTTAATGTCTTCTTATCCCAATTCAAATCCGGCGTCAACAAGAACCTCTCATCTTCACCATCTTTAGCCCCGATCCCAGCATCGCGGAGGAGAACATCCTCTTGCTCAGCGCGGCCTTCGATGATGTTGAACACCCAATTCAAACGCCCTTCGTCGCGCTGTCTTTGCATATACGGTCTCACATAGCCTTTGTATATCTCTGACGTCTCAGTCACCATGCGAAGGGTTTGCGGGGAGTATTTCTTGATATGCTTGTCCGTGCAGGGGTAGATGAGATTTAGTTTTAGATCTGGTGGAGCCGTGGTGGTGGGGCTGCCGGAAGAGGCGAGATACCAGTTGTAGATGTCGTTGGTGCCTATGTTGTTTATCTGGGTGAGCGCGGAGTGGAAGGCGAGGAGGGTGGGGAGGTCGGAGGGGAAGGCAGCGCGTTCGGCGGTTAGGAGGGCGGGGTGGGAGGAGATGGTGCCGAGGAGGGTGATGCGGCGGCCGTTTTGGTCTGGAGGAGGGGAATTAGGGGAGTGAGATGAGAGGGGGAAAAGTGGGAGGACCTTGATTTAGGAGGCGGTCGAGCTTGAATTGTTGGATCAATTCGGGGGCTGTCTGGGTTGTCATCGTGAACTCTTGCTTCCTGCGTCTAGACTATGTGATCTTCAAGCCTCGAATCAAGGGTGCAGAGAGTGAGAAATGGATTTGGATGCAATTGTAATTGTTCTGCTCAACTTAAGCTCAGCCGTTGGTTGGGCAACGATGCACCTTTGATTGAATAAATCGTCCATGTTGATATGCTACGCCACACACAACAACATGGAGGAATAGAAATGCGAGCTGTGCAAGTTACGAAGCTAGGTTTTGCGGTTCTGTATTCATCATTGCTTTAGGACTCAGATCGGCAATTAAAAATTCGGTGTATCTACAGTAAGAAGATTACTTTTGACGTCTGCGCCTAAGTTCCGGCGTAAACCCCCCTAAAAGCTAAGATTGTGTAGGCGTGGGCGGGCTTTCATTAATACCAGACTTGCTTTCCATGTTTTCTGTTATTTACATATTGTTACGCAAGATACTTTTGAGCTTGTGATATCTGGCTTTTTAACTTACCATTTCTGCTTCTGTGATCTGTTATAAGATTACCGGTTTGTGGCGGTTTGCCTTGAATGGCGCGAGTCCGCTGCTAAATAGCTGACTGCATACTTAAAGCGCCCTCTTTCTTTACATTCTCAGTGATTCAATGTCTTGCTCAAATCAAGGATCAATTGATCAAGGTCAATGGCCTTTGGCTTATTGCTATTAATTCTATGTAGCAGGGATGGATCCAGTCACAGTTATCGCAACCATCTCTGGCCTTGCCATTACCATTGAACAGATTGTTGCAGCTATTTACCGGTATGGAAAGGGCGTCAATGATTCGAAAAAGGAAATGAATCAGCTGTGCAGTGAACTATTTGCCCTCAAAGGTGCACTGGAGCATGTCCGACTGAATCTGCAAAATGCCGAAGCGTCTTCTGCTCCTGGATCACTTTCCGTACCAATTATCGGAACAATGGAATTTAGCAACATGGTTGATACTACCGAGTCAGCGCTGACAGATCTACTCAAGCGCTTGGAGAAGCCTCAGGGGCGTATCAATACGGCACTGAACCGATTGACGTGGCCATTGAAGAAAGATGATATTAGAGATGAAACACTGCGATTAGATAGGCTGAAGTTGTATTTCATACTTGCGACAACCACGGATAACCTGTTCGTAGTATCCAGGCCTTGTGTGAAACCGACTGAGACATGTATCTAGGGAGACATCAAAGCAAATGTATCTTGAGATCCGCTCTCTTGCTCAAAAGCTTGATGATCAACAGCAGCAGCACAACACCGCTGCTCAGGGTACTATCCTCCGGAGCATATTCTATCTACTGCCGTAGATTGCTAACGTTTGATCGAAGCGAATTTGCGTAGGTCCGTGATCAGATGGCTGGCGCCATTTGATCCTTCTCAATTGTACAGGACATCCCTCGCGTCCGAGCAAGATGGCACTGGAAAATGGTTTCTAGATGGACCATTCCAGGATTGGCTTTCAGGGTTATCGCCCTCAATACTCTGGCTGAGAGGCAAGCGTATGTCAATGTATACGCTCCCCATCAGGTGTGGTGCTAACATATTACCTCAGCCGGTATTGGTAAAACGACCCTTGTGTGAGCCTTTCGCTGCCTTCTGTTGCTATCATCTTACTCATCATTAATTCCACAGATCCGCTGCCATCAATAAGGCAGAGATGCAGAGTGATGAAGGAGCTAATGTTGTGACGTACTTCTTTTGTTCCTTCACAAATGCTGCTTCACAGGATCCCGTCAAGCTCATTGGCTCAATATTGATTCAATTGTGCAATATCGATGCTACCTTATGGACTGGAGTCGATGCAAGATACAGCAAAGAGCCATCAAAGTCCAATAGCAGTTGCGAACCACTGAGCCTCGGAGAGGCAACAAGCATGCTTGCGGATGCCCTCAGAAAGTTCCCAAAGGTGTCCATTATTGTCGACGCGCTTAATGAGAGCAAGCAGTCCGCGCTGATTTTTTCGACGTTATGGGACCTAAGGCAAGGACACGAGGGGCTTCGAATTTTGTTCTCTAGCACAGAGGAGCTACTCTTGCCGGCTATGCAGCGTGCCTTGCAACTGCTCAATACCGTTTCTATGACTTCAGCTTTGGTCGATGAGGATATCAGACTGTATGTGGAATCCTGCCTTGCATGTAACGACCGTCTACGTAGGCTTCCAAGCGCCTTGAAAGACAACATTAGATCCAAGTTACTCGCTCGGGCTGATGGAATGTAAGTATGATACCAATATTCAACTCATTCAATGTAGAAAGGCTTATGCTTAAATAGGTTCCGATGGGTGCAATGCCAGCTTGATGCGCTTGTTGTACAGAGAACCCCTTTAGCTATCAAAGCTGCCCTTGAGGCGGTCCCATCTACTCTGGAGCAGACCTATTGCAATATCTTGCGCAGGATACCAAGCGAAGATCGCGTTTTGGCCAAAAAAGCTTTCTTGTGGATGGCTTTCTCTGTGCAGGCACTGGAATTCGAGGAACTCTGTGAAGCAGTGATCCTAGACGAGGAATCCGGGACTGTCGACGAAGATGCTCGGCTTTTGCAGCCCGAGGATCTTCTCCAAGTCTGCTCTAGCCTTGTGAGCTTCGATACAAAGGAGAATACCGTGGTCTTGGCCCACTCGTCTGTTTTAGAGTATCTCACTTCTAAAAAGATCAAGGACAGTGAAGCTCGGGAGTTTTACCTCGATCCTGCTTCAGCCGACACAAGTCTCGCACGTCAATGTGTGAGGTATCTATGTTCCCCTAAGCTTCAAAGTGGTTACTGCATAAGAGTGGCAGACTTGGACGACAGATTTCAAGACATGCCATTGCTGGATTATGCGACGAGAAGCTGGCCAGTATACGCTCAACGAATCGAGAACAGGGATATTGACGACGTCACGCGTCATCTCCTTCTTCGATTTTTTGAGACTTCAAAGCTACCGCGGTGCGGCAATTTTGGAGCGTGGGTTCAGGCGTACCATCACCCGGTGAAATTCGATTTCGAGACGTCGACACCACTATACTACGCATCCAAATTCGGTATTAAGTCCTTGGTCAAGATGATACTGGCCGTGCAAGGCACACGACATTTGGAAGTGCGCGGTGGCAATTATGGCTCTACGCCGTTACATGTTGCAAGCTACTCGGGCCATTTTGAAGTGGTCCAGACACTTCTCGCGGCCGGGGCCAACGCAAAAGAGGTAAACGCAGTTGGCGAGTGTGGAATGATGTGGGCTGCCTCTGCGGGAAGACGGGATATTATGAAAGCGCTGTTGGATGCAGGTGCGGATCCGAGCTTTAGAGATCGAGGTGGTTGCACACCTCTGTACCTTGCGTTCACACACGGCTCTTTAGATTGCTCAATGGCACTGCTTGAGGCTGGTGCAGATCTAGCCAATATCGATGGGCGAGGTTATGATGCTACTTCCTTAGCGGAGAAGATCAAGGAAACTCACCGGTAATTGTCTTCACCAGAGGCTGAAGAACTCCGACTTGTGTGGAGGAAAATGTTGGGATTCCAGTCCTCTCAGGAGGACAAATTACGAGTATATGATTTTACATACCCCCAAAAGTAATCTACATCTGTTCTATCCTCAATATGACCTCCTAGAACTTTGATAAAAAAACATACGAGCGTTGAATACCCCTCTGAAGAAGCGAAAGATTCTCTAACCAGCAATGTTAGAATATCTAGCCCTTTTTTTTGGAAGATACCACTTCTCGGCTGGTTTAAATGTTAAGAGCTAGATAAGAAACATAACAACATCAAGTCCTCGCTCATCTTCTGTCCAATTTAAGCCAGTGAGACGTAATTCTGTGAACTTATTAACCTAAATACAACACGTATTGCCGCTAGCACATGGAGAATCTTGATGGAAATCAGAACTTCAATGCTTTTCAGAGCTTGATATACGCAGATTATTGCTTATCCTTGTCATATAATAGCAGACTGGAAGCTGCAATAAAAGCGCTGTCTAACTACTGGTTCTAGATTCAAGCGATATACGTACCGCATACTGCGGGCTAGCAAATGGTCAATCGCTGCAGGAAAAATCCTCAAATCTTAGAAATTGTTCATTTTGACAGTAACCTACCTACCCTGGTAGTTAAATACGGTATAGATAGAACTAGAAAAGTCATTCGTATAAGTTATCGAGTGCTGTTCCGGGTTCATTCTTAAGTTGGGATTTTAATAGGAAATGAAGATTTACCTCTTTACGCCAGTTCTTACAAATGTTGTTAAGCTTGTACCTAAGGTACATTCATATCAAGAAATCTAAGTTAGCATTTTTAGAGAAATTAAGAAATTGATATTCACGTTAGTATATCTCCTCTACTTAAACTCCGACCCACTTACGTATAGGTCTCTAAGTTTAAGTCTTTGATTAGTTCTATATAGAAATGAACGAGCTATCTTAAGTACTACCTTCGGTATCAATGTTAGATTTAGTGTTCTATTAGTTTAGATTACTCTAGGAATTGCAGATTATAGCTCTGTAATTCGTACAGCTAATATTCGTGTTACTATATTCTGTTATATAACTGGATATGATGTTGAGTAAGGTAGATTGCTCGCCGTATCTACTTTAATCAAAAGTGCTTGCTAGATAAAAGCATATACTTTGCACAATCCCCACGTTGGTGCTATAATCTGGGGCTGAAATCACGACAGTCTCAGAACAATCATTGGGGTTTAATCTCGTGTTCTCTATCGCGTTATGTTCAGATTACCCTTGCACTTCCTCTCGCTCAGGAGGAGTAGACGAAATCTTGGTCTACGACTTTGCTAAAGATCTACTTTTGATGGCTTGCCGGTATGTCTTGTACAAGAATAAATTTAGCAATCTTCGTCCACTGGAGGCTTGTTCCTATGTCCCGCTGGCCGTTGATTGGCGGTAGGACTACGGTAGGAATTTATCAAGACTGGCTTATTGTCTGGACGTGAAATGAAGTACCTTCGGGAACTTTGACCTTAATGATGACTGCTTGATGTTTGGTGCTATCTGAACCAGCGAGAGGTTGAAAAGTATCAGTTACAGAAAAGTCATAAATTATTGCATGTTTCGGATTGTACTCCGTGCGCACATTTGATCAAAAATCGAAACCCCATGGGGGCCAAAAAGGGGTTGCCGCGCGCCTGGCATTGATTGATTGATTGATTGATTGAGTCATACACCTAACAGGCTATTGGCCCAGCGGGAGGAGATTTCTGTAAGGGGTCCTACCCCCCTACGTTAGTCTAAACCTTATACTATCTAGGCTTATAATGCTACCTTATAAGGACCTTACTACTTAATTATACCCTTAAATCCCTTATTAACTGATTATTAAACTCTATTTATTTTTACCTTTATAAAAATTAGCTAGAATAAGAAAAGCTAAAGTTTATTAACTTTATTTATATCTGCTCTTAGCCTCGCGCTATAGGTAAGAGTAGGTCTTATTTATTTATTTATTTATTTATCCCTCACCTATAGTAGTAAAGTATTTATATTTCTTATCCCTTATTTTTTACTTATAGTAGTAAGTATCTATCCCTATAGATTATACTAGTAATATCTTTAGTCCTAATAATAATAGTTAATTTATAGGTATATTATATAATATATAAGCTAGGAGGGTCCCCCTTTTAGGGGTCTTACAGCGTATATATATAAATTAAGTATTTATTATCTTTCTCTAGCCTTTATATACTTATTATATCTTAGTATTAATAGTATCTATCTACTTAGTTCTCTATACCTTTTAAGTAAGGGGGCCTAGGAGACTTATACTTATTATAAAGATAATAACACATCTTATTTATATTAGGTCACTTAATATAGTCCTTAAATTAATAGCCCTAGTATTATATCTTATTTAATCTTATCCTTATTATAAGGTCTTAATTTAGAGGTCTTAAAAGTCCTTATATTCTATTAATATATAATATATTATTTAGTTAATAATCCTAGATTTATAATTATATTATAATAAATCTATCTTCTTAATAAAGTAGAGGTAGATATTAAGGCTAATCTTATTTATCTATATTTATATTAAGATAGAGTTAAGTATTTACTTTAATTTCTAATATTTATCTACCTATTTCTTCTTTAATAACTTAGGTAGGATGTAGTATAACTAGTACCTATATTTATAATATTTTTAATATTTATTCTAGTCTTTTTAGGTATTCTTCTTAACTTTAGTAATAATAGCTATTATTAGTTTAAGTATTATAGGCTTTTATTATTCCTCTTTTACTACCTCCTTTACTACTAGATCAGCCTCTTTATTACTTAAAACTCCTATATATATAGGTATTTAATAGATAGTTAAGAAATAATCTAGTTTTTAATATATATTAAGGATCTCTTTTAATAGAAATTAATATAGTTTTATCTATAGGTCTAATACTACCTATATAGTAGCTTAGTTATTAATAAAGATCTTTATTAGTATATATAAATAGTCTATTATTACGTCCTTTATAATTTTAAGAGTAAGGGTAATGTCACGGATTGCTATGGCATGTTGCCAAGCCAGCGCTAGGGCCCATGTCGGGCCGAGCATCCGCACATCTTCTTCCTGCCATTCCATCCATCCATCCTTCTATCATTA